>CM057456.1:618142500-618652500 GCA_016271365.2 Neoceratodus forsteri | reverse complement strand
ATGTCTGTTTTTTTTTTTTTACTATTGCTACTTTTGGCTTTATTTTCACAATGGTTCCTTTACTGAACAAATGAATTATGTGATGGAAAATACAAGAAGTGTCTTCTGGAGCTCCTGGTCTGGTGTGTGTGTGTGTGCCTAACTTCTGTTGTCAGTAAAATATGAATCTTGTTTGCTTGCAAGATACAGTGGGTGGGATATTCAATGGAGTTGCACATGGCGCAACAGTGTTGTACCATGCACAACCCACTGATGCGCCCCGGTGCAATATTCAAAAGGGGATGTTGTGCCACACAGATCCCAATGCACCGGGGTGCACCAATAATGTAAGCGGCACATATGCTGGTGCAACCCTTACTTACTCTGCACACTGGTGCTCAAAGTTGAGCCACAAAGAAATAGTAGCAAGGGCTGGCCACCCACAGGTGAGCTACCCTATTGCAGGGCATAACACAGCAGCCGCCAGCTGTGGGTGGTCACCCGAGCTCTGGAGCCAGAGCCTGTTGGAGTCACACACCCCCATGCTCGATCATGGACATATGTATAAAATAAATCAAGTCCGATATCCCTGGTGGTCCAGTGGACCACTTCCAGCCCGATTGCGGGCATAAGCAAATAATAAATCAGGTCCAATATCCCTGGTGGTCCAGTGGACTGCTCCCAGCCTGATCGCAGGCATAAGTATCCTAAAAACAGTCTAGATCATTCCTGGTGGTTCAGCAGTACCCCCCTCCCACCACCACTGAGCCCAGCCACCCCCAGTCAGCAGCGGGCGGCGGCTCCCCACCACAAGCCACCCGGCTGCCCGCTGACTGACTATGTACAGTACAGCTGTAGGCCCGTGGTCCCTGGCGTAGAGCCAATTGTGCTGTGCGTGATTGCACTACACAGTCCTCTGTAGGGACCGCCGGTCCCCGATGGCTGCCACCTGGCAGGGCACCAGGTGCAAATCACTGGGGATCAGTGCACCTGAATGCAAATAGGGCCATAATGACATGCTAATGGCTCCAGTTGCACCCTGCCTGCATTATGGCGCCATTTGCATATCTACAGCTAAATATCCTGGTTCCTGCACCTAGCGCAACTGCACTTGCACTGGTGCATCCCCTTGCTCCTCTCTTGTCACTTGCACTGGTGCAGTGCCACTGTGCCACACCCAATGTGGGAGGCCACGTTGCCATATTCAATGGTGCTGAGCCATGGCACAGCACCATTGAATATCACCCAGCACACTCCCTGGCGCATCCCAGTTGCGCTGTGCCCAGCTTGCACCCCTGTCTGGAGCAATTCTTAATATCCCACCCAGTATGTATAGAATATATGCAGAATATATTTTTGTATATATGTCAAATATATTTTTGCAAATGCCTGCTGTGGTACTGTGTACAGATTTGCATAACTAATTTGCATGCTTCAAAAGCGCAGTTCATCAACCAAAAGCATGGTAATTTCTATTTTTAAAATTAGTTCTGAATTGACAGCATTAGCTTACAGACCAGAGGGAAAGGTAAAGAGTAACAAACAAGTACATATTAGAACTCACCCTGACATTAAAATAAATCAAACAGCGGTGGTATAAATGTACCAGTTTGAGTCTCACAAAATAACAACATCTAAAGGAATGTTCTATGGGTAAGTATAATTGTGTACTCTGTAAATCTGTAGTAATGGTGCCTCATTAAATGATAAGTATACTATAGTTATCTAAATGGTTGCTTATAAGAGGTATTCCAAATATATAGTTGAAAATATATGAAATCAAGATTAATCTATCATTTAGGTATTTTAAGATATTTTTACAATGCATAATATTTAAAACAAAAACTATTTTAGATATATGTCAACTACATATCTATTAAATATTCAAAATATATAAGCCTATATATAAATGTTTATCATGCACCTGTAATATAGCATGAAAATATATTTATGATCTATCTTAAATATATCTGTCACATATATTCTGCAAATAAATCATATATTTCAAAACCAGCCAACTTGAGATATACACATATACTTCAGACATATGATCAAACATATATTTGAAATGCACTTTTATAAATATATCTAAAATATATTTATTTTCCAAATGGGAGAATACAAATTCACAGAATATTAACAAGATATTTCTATGAAATGTACAAAAATAGTATCTAAGTTATATCAGAAATATATGCATTAGATATAGCTCAAATATTATAAAACCAGTCAATTTGAGATATAATGCATATATTTGGAAACTACTATGAAAATCTAGTTATGGATGAAATTCAAAAACTATTTCAAATATATTTTACAGCATGTATTTGAAATGTATTTCTTTTCCGTATGGGGAACATCTTGAATCCAATGGTGCACAGGATCCAAGGCAGCATGGATTCAGAGCAGAAATGTCATGTCAGACTAATCTAATAGATTTCTTTGACTGGGTGGCCAGGAAAGTGGATCAGGGAGGAGCGGTAGATCTGATCTACCTGGATTTCAGTAGCTAGGCAGCCTGGAAATGGGTCCCAAGGTGGTAAACTGAGTTATGAACTGGTTGAGGGATAGAACATAGAGAGACTGGTGATAAATGGAGCTCATTCTGAGAAAAGGAGAGTGACCAGTGGGGTGCCACAGGGCTCAGTTCTGAGGCCAGTTCTATTCAATGTTTTCATAAATGACATTGCAGAGGGGCTGGAAGAAAAGGTATGCCTCTTTGCAGATGGCACTAAGATCTGCAACGTGGGAGTCACTCTGGGAGAGGTGGAAAAAATGAGGCGGGACCTAAAAAACCTAGAGGAATGCTTAAGAATGTGGCAACAAAGATTCAATGCTAAAAAGTGCAAAATCATGCATTTGGGGCACAGAAACCCAGAGGTGACATACATGATAGGGGAAAGATACTGATGGCAATCAAGCAGGAAAGGGATCGGGGGTGATTATATCAGATGAACTAAAGGTGACCAAGCAACGTGCCAAGGCATTGGGGAGGGCTGGTGGGGTACTGGGATGCATAGGGAGCGGTATTACCAGCAAGACGAAGGAGGTGGAGATACATCTGTACAAATCATTAGTGAGACCACATCTGGAATACTGTGTTCAGTTCTGAAGGCCACATCTTCATAAGTACATAGACAGGGTGGAAGCAGTTTAGAAGAGGGCAACAGAAATGTTGCAGTGTGTGCATCATAAGTCATATGAGAAGAGACTGGAGGACCTCAATATGTATACCCTGGAGGAAAGGAGGGAGAGGGGATATGGGAAAAAGACCTTCAATCAAAAGCATAAATAAGATACAGGAGGGTAGCATCTTTTGGAAAACAGGATGTTCTAGAACAAGGGGTCATGACATGAAGCTGGAAGGGGTAGACTAAGGGGCAATATGAGGAAGTATTTCTTCACAGAAAGGTTGGTGGATGCATGGAACAACTTCCCAGTAGAGGTGTTGAGGGCAAATTTGGTAGGGGAATTCAAAAATGCATGGGATAGGCACAGGGGAACCCTAGTGAGAGGAAAGAGACCAAAGCATTAGCAGTGTCAGTGGCTCAGCAGGTAGCACCCTTGCTTCTAAGGCCAGTAGATCAGAAGGTTGTGGGTTCTATCCCCATCCAAGGCACTTGGGGTAAATCCCAATACTGACACTGTAATGCAGCATGAGGGAGTGCTGGACTCCTGAGGTGCTGTCTTTTGGATGAGACGTTAAGTCCATCTGCCTGTTCTGGTGGTAGTTCAGGTTGATGTTAAAGATGCCATGGCACTTTCCAAAAAGAGTAGGGGAATTTTTATTATAACAAAAATGAGTTACAAACCAAACAGTGTTACATCACACAAAATCAGAGAAACAGAAATAAGTACTATATCATACATCGATACAAGGTGTACTCAAAAACAATATTTCCCCACCTGAAACCTGAAGAAAAAAAAAGGACAACTTAAATGAATATTACCACATACGGTAACCAAAAAAAATGAGATTGTGTATAACCCCAAACTAAAAAGGCCCCCCCCCCCATGAAAAGAATAGGGGAATTTTTTTATTCACAATTGTAAACAAAATAAACCACATTGTACAACTGCATGCAAAAACAGAATGAAAGAAAACAAAAACAGAAATAAATATTACACTAAACATGGACTGCAAAACATAAGTAATCCGTAGTTGTACTAAAACCCCTTCCTATCCCCACTAAAGAGTAGGGCAACGATGCATGGAAATGACAAATCATAATGAGCAGGTCATAATAAAATCATGGCAAAAGAAAACAAAAAGCAAAGAAAAACACGCAAAAAGTCCATGAAAGCCAATTCTCACGCTGATGTTCAGTCAATAAACCAAGTACAACATCTCCAGTATTGTTGAAAGACTGCAGGAGGTACAGCTGCTTTCTCGGAATTATAGACATCCCGTAAAACCTGCATAATCTGTGTAACAATCTGTGTAGGGCTACATAGTTTTTGCTGTAACAAATGTGCACATCTGGCCTGCCATAAGTAAAATCTACATAGAGCAAATATCAGATGCAGTGTACTAGGATGATAGAGTTTTAAAGCCAGAGGGCAAATACCATAAACTAGAATATCGTATGTAAGAGTTGGGAGAGCTTTCTCCTTCCATTTATGAAGCAGAAGGGGTCCAAACAGGGTGAGCAGAGGGACAATCTAAATAAAAATGTCTCATGGTTTCAGGTATATTAGGACATGTGTCCCTTGGACATGTTCTCTTCTCCTGAGCTTTATGTTTCAAGTTGTCCCGAACCTCAAGCCCGCCATGACATGTCAGCCATGTAACATCCCAAACCCACCTGGGGATCCTAATATCAGTTAATTGAAGAAAAACAACAGAGGGGTCTATGTCATTCCCAAAAATATCCTCTAGCAAAGGTAGATCCATAAAGAGTGTTCCTAGAACCAGCTGGTATAATTGTTTTCTGGTAGACATAAGAATTTGATTGAAAGATAAACCCCATTGCCTAATTTTCAAAAAAAGTAGGAATTATATAATGAGGAAGCTGATACCTTCTAAAATTTCTAGGAATTACCAAAGGAGGTTGTCGCCAGACTTGACATAAAGGGGCAGTAAACTAATGTATTAAAGAATACCAGAAGGTAGGCTGAGTCTGTAAAAAAATACGAATATTGAATTTCAGGAATAAACAATGAAAAAAAGCAATGGGGTACAACATTCTGACTAAATATGTGTATGATTGTTTTATTGGATTCAGGCAACTCCCCAAAAAACCTTGAACAACAAACATTATATACTCTTGCTTCTAATGAAAATTGGACAGGGTAAACAGCAGCTAAATGAAGAAATGGGGAGAATAAAAGTTTTCAATAGCAGAACTCTCTTTCATTTTGCTATGCTTTTTCCTTTCCATGAGGCAACTATGAGTGAGGCTTTGTCTAAGATGGTAATCCAATTATGAGAGGCATCATCAGTGTTTCCAACAGTTAAACCTAGAATTTATATAGGAGTAGATTGCAAGGGGACCCCTGCTATATGTGTAACTGAGGAAGGGGTATCTGACAATGGGAGATCAATGGCTGAGCTTTTTCCATAATTGAGCTTGGAACCCGATACAGCTTCAGACTCAGTCAAAATGGGAGCTAAATTGTCTTCCTTAAACAAGGGAGTGGTATGGATACAGAGATCATCTGCATAAGCGGATACAGGGGGCACAGTGCACACTGAACGTAGAGCCAATCGAGGGATGGATGTACATTGCAAACATTTCCGTAGTAAAGGGTCTATTTGCAAACCAAAAAGAAATGGGCTCAAAGGGCAGCCTAGCCTGACTCCCTTCCAGCTCAAGAAAGAGTGACGGGCGGAGCCATTCACATATAGCTGTATCCAGGCAGATTTATAAAGTCATTTAATCTAATTAATAAACTGTGGTGGAATACAATAGTGTGACAGTACCAAAAGGAGAGAATTATGATCCACCCTATCAAATACCTTTTCCTGATCTAAAGAAATTATGGGGGAGGGAGCAAGTGAGGAACTAGAAGCTGAAACATCCCTTAGTAAGGATAAGTTAGAGGTGATAGTCCTAATTAGGACAGCACAAGTTTGCGCTTCAGAAATAACTCCTGCCGCTATAGGAAGAAGTCTGTTGAATAATACTGATGTAAAAATCTTATAGTCAACATTCAGCAGACTCAAAGATCTCCAATTTCTAATATCAGTTCTAACACCTTTTTGAAATAAAAGAATCATAATGGCATAAGAGAAGTGAAGAGGGACAGAGTTTGTGCTAACGATAGTATTAACAAGCATTTGTCAATGCCAAATGTTGCTTGCTTCTATGTGCTGTTTAGGTATTTGGAAGTCATTGGAGTGCAAATATTGAAAATTTGCGAACTTACGAGCCTGCGTAGGAACTACGCAACGCACGCCCGTAAAACAGTCATTTTTAGGAATATTTTCACCAAACTTTCAACATAGCCATTTTAAGACCTCTGCTCATGAACAGTGTCACTGTGATTTTGTTAATGTGTCTCATACATTGAGTTTGCACACCGACTGCGCCATTGTGCGCTACATGGGCAGAAACACATTTTGGGCAGGATGTGAAAAATGACAGCTGTACTGCTCATAAGGAGGTGTGGTAAAATGGCAATGTTGAAAATCTGGAGTGAATATATTGAAAATTTGCGAACTTACGAGCCTGCGTAGGAACTGCGCAACGCACGCTCGTAAAACAGTCATTTTTAGGAATTTTTTCACCAAATTTTCAACATAGCCATTTTAATACCTCTGCTCATAAACAGTGTCACTGTGATTTTCTTAATTTGTCCCATACATTGATTTCACACACCGACTGCGCCATTTTACGCTACATGGGCAGAAACACATTTTGGGTGAGATGTGAAAAATGACAGCTGTACTACTCATAAGAAGGTGTGGTAAGATGGCAATGTTGAAAATCTGGAGTGAAAATATTGAAATTTCACAAACTTACGAGCCTGCGTAGGAACTGCACAGCACACTCGTAAAAACAGTCATTTTTTGGAATTTTGGCACCAAATTTTCAACATGGGGTTTTTGGGACCCCTTCTCATGAATGATGTCACTGTCATGGTGGTATTTGGGCCTGAAGGGTGATTTCACAGTCACTGTGCAGTCACTGCGTGAAATCACCCTTCGGGCCCGAATAACGCCATGACAGTGACATCATTCATGAGAAGAGTCCCAAAACCCCATGTAAATTGGTAAAAATTCCCAAAATGCCTGAGATATGCAACAAAGTTGAACCCCCATCTGGCCCATTATACAGCTTACCGGCATTTCCTCAGTTAGCGTCGACTTAGAAGAGTGCAGGCGTGTTTCCCAGTCCACGAAGATCGTTTTGCCAAGTCTGGAGGTAGTATGGGGTGAGGATAGGAAGGCTGGGTCGCAGTGGGTGGGTGCGGGTTGTGGGGAGAGGGTCGAGGACGCACCACGGACCGTTTTCGTTTTCAGGTAAAAATTTTAAAAAAGACGCTATGGGATCGTTTGCCATGCTGGGGTGGGCTCCCAGCATGCAGGGATGTCAGGGGCGTTCAGCCGGCGGGGATTGGGCACCCCAGTCGGCTAAGGACTGATTGCCACGCTGGGTGGGCTCCCAGCGTGGCACCTACTAACTGGGGGAGAGAGGCGCAGCTCAGCCGATGGGATTGGGCACCCCGTCGGCTACACACCCGTGGGTCTGAGTGCGCATGCCTGCATGTGGGGGGAGCTACGTTTCTTATCTCTGCTCACTGATAGCTCCCAGTTTTCAACTGGGGAGCATTGCATTTTGGAGCGTGTCATAGACAGCTCCAAAATGCATTGGCTTACAGGGGCCGCGCCTGCCAGCTTACTGACTGAATTGGAGGAGGAGGTGACACACCTCCGAAATCTCCGATGATGGCACTATGTTTCTTGCACATGCGTGCATGCAACATAAAAATCAGAGTTTGTAGAGGGGAAAAGAAATTAGAAAAGTGTTGATAAAGCTCTGCAGTGAGTTCATCCTGCCCAGGAGAGGTGCATCTTTTCTGTTTTTTCATAGCTGTCTGTACTTCTTCAAGGGATATAGGACTGGTCAACTTCATTCTCTGATCCCTTGGGGGTAAGGGAATAAAGATATCTGGCAAAAAATTGCTATTAGGAGAGGCCCAGGAGAGAGTTCCAAAAGTATGTTCTAGATGAGAGTGAACTTTTTTCTTAATAGAGGCCATGGTATTATAAATGATAGTAGAGTCTGGCTCCATAAGGTGGTCTATGTGAGTAGCAGCTACTCTGTCTGAACAGTTTTTCAAAATGTCCAAAGAAGCTTTAGTGGTCTGTGTACCATATTGTGCCTCAATTTTTAAAGAAGATGCCCTATCGTACTGGTGCCTTTCCATTTCTGTTTTTAAGGCTGAAATTAGTGATGAATAATCCTGTCCAGTTTCATAAGTTCTAGAAATAGTTTCCATAAGTTGCTATCTCAAGGATAAGTACTTCATGTAACAAGACTTAGTATTATGTATAAAAAAAGATTTCAAATCCCTCTTTGTGTCTTCCCACCAATGCAAGGGGGAAGTATATGCATCCAACACTGAAATGTGAGCTCTTAAGAGTTCCTTACAAGCTGCTGAAATATAGCTATTGAACAATAAAGAACTATTTAATTTCCATCTAGAAGAAACAGTGAGAGGATGAGAACTAGTAGATGGAAAGCAGGTTAGGGAAATGGCCAGATGATCTGAAGTTTCACATGGGAACATTACAGCTTGCTGCACCAAGATGTTTTGTGAGACAAATATAAAATCAATACGTGTGGCAGGATGGCCTCTATAATGTGATGTACCTCACAGTACTCATCCTTGAGTGAAGCAGTCCTGACTATTGCCCTTAAAGCAGTCGTGTCTCCAAATATTTTTTGAATGCTCCCTCCTTTATCACCCAGGGAAAGCCCACAGTTAAAATCCTCCCCTCCCTTATGAAAAGATGTCTAGTAGTGTGTAAATATGGTTGCAATGTTTTAAACAAATCAGACCTAGCTGCTATGCTCTGTGGGGCATAGACATTAATGATTCTAAGATTTAAGTGTTTATAGGTACAATCGATTAGCAGAACCCAGCCTGGAACAATATCTACCAGTCTAGTAACACTATAATCATAACCTGAGAACAATATTCCCAAACTGTCACACCTGTCCTCTCCTGAGGACCAGAAAGAAGGTCCTTTGCTCCACCTATTCTGTGCCTGGGTCAGCTCATACCTGGTTTTAGGACTGGTATCTTGGAGCAAGTAAATATTTTGATGGAGATCCGAAAGATACTGCATTGTTGTGATTAATTTTCTATGTGATTTTATGCTGCACACATTAAGTGTGAAGTATCAAAGACTTAGCCCAGCCTGCATGAGAAAAAAAAGAAGGAAGAAGAAAATGAGTGTTGCCAGAGTGGAACTGAAAATTGAGTGTCTCAGGTTATGGCAGACTGCAGCTCTGCACTGGTTTTAGAAGGAAAGGGGTCCAGCTGGGAATCTGAGGAATAGTCCATCCTAATAGAAGACTCCTAAGAATCAGAATCACCATCATCATCGACCATATCTCCCCACTGTTTCCATTTCGTCAAGGCCTGATATCTATTCCTAGTGAGAATAGTCTTCCTGGGAGGCATGCCCTGAGCCTTCCTTTTCCCTTTCCCTCTCCCTTTACTCCCTGGGGAAACCTCTGTGAAAGGATCTTTGTCCTGAGGGGAGGGAGGGAGGAGGCATTGGGTCTTGGACAAGTGCACTCTCTGCAATAGGGTCTGTATGGGGAAAAGAGTGCTTCTCTATCTCTATAGTCTCCACAGCTGTCATGTGGTAAACTAATACTGTGGAAGCTGCCACTGTGGAGGACAAAACAGCATTGGAAAGCCCCCCTTCCTTTTGCTGGAAAGCCTGAGTCTGAGAGTCAGTTAATAAAGCTACTTGATCCTGAGGGGACGATCCAGTCTGTTATGATGTACTCATAGACACTGCTGATAAGAATGCCCAGCCTCATCACAAAGATTACATTTCATGGGGTTGGGGCACCCTAGGCTAACATGACCATATGCCAAGCAAAGGCTACATCTGGGCTTGTCGCAGGTGCTACTGAGGTACGTTCTTGCACCGCACTTATGGCATGTTCGGGGCTGACCTGGATAAAAACATAAGCCTCTGTCCCTACCTATGTAAAAACTACCAGGCAGATGTGCTATACCCCTGTCAGATTGCTTCAATTGAATCTTAACCTTCCTACCCCTTGTCCATACAAGGTCCTCGACCAGAATAGGTTGAGGGGCCTCGAGAATATCGCAGCGCTGCTTCAGCCAATATTGAACATCCACTATGCTCACTCCCTCATTTCTAAAAAGTAAAGTGATGATTTTAATAGTAGGCTTGCTAAGGGGGATAAGCATAAAGGGGGTCCACACTGGCTGTGTTTTCCCCAGTTCACATTTGCTCCAAAATCTCTCCAAGGTATATACATTCTTAAAACCGATATCATAGAGTGGTTCACCTTTGACATGTATAAAAGCAGACAATTCACTAGCAGAAATTCCTAGAGAGTCTCTAAGTATAGAATGTAATACAGTTCTCGTATCTGGAGCTGAAACAACATCACCAAAATACTTCAAATGAACTGCGTGCCTCCGCTGAGCAGGCTCGCCTAAATTCTGAAAAAGGTCACTAAGCCTAAACGAGTGTTCTGCAGAAGCATCACCTGCAGGCAGAGAGGCTGTGTGCCTAGCATCTGTATCTTGTGTGAAGTCCTCTTCTGATCTGGTGTGCACTGCAGTTCGAGGTTGCTGAACCTCGTCAGGGCCCTGAGCGTGTGTGGTATCCTTAGCAACCGTCGCTGACCGGCATACAGCAGGGCTTACCATAGGTGCGGCGGGTTGCTGTGCTACTGGAGATATAGGACTCTGTTCTGACAAAGTAGTATCACTGGCAGACAATCAGTGTGGAGAGTTCTGGGACAGAATCTCCTGTGCAGTGACAGCTCCCGGCGAAGTTCAGGCTGAGCCTAAAACCATACGAGTCCATCCTGCTGCACGTAGCGCTGTGTCTGGAGACCACACAGGATCGGTCATGGGATCACCCCTGTGACTGCTGCATAGGTACAGTGAAGTCAGCTGAACAGAGGCAGAGCAGGTAGCAATTGATTTGGAACATCAGAGCAAAGCATGCTGAGTCTGGGCAGGTACAGAATCCATAGGTTTAGCATATGTAGCATCTGGTATATCCAAGTGTGTTACAGTGTCTTCCTGCATGAATTGCTGTAAGAGGGTTCTGTGCTGAGCATAAACAGATTGCAATTGCTCTTCTGATAAGTCAGAATGCTTGTCCATACCTGCAGTCGGTGTGTGTGGTCCCATAACCAAGTTCTCCTCACCAGTATGTCCAGGTGAAAAAATAGTAGGTTGCTTAGCCATATGTGAGTCCAAATGGAAATTATTATCCTGAAGACCGCCTCTGGATCCACTAGGTATATTTTCTTGCTCCTCAACCAAAGGTGCAGACGACTCAGAGAAAGGGAACTGTCCACCATCACCTCCACCTCCTTCATCCTCCTGGACAGCAGCCATCTTGGCAAACAGCCAAATGGCCAAGGGTTCCCCCTACAGCACAGTAGGGGAACGTTTTATTGAAGAAAACAATACATCAGTACAAGGAAAGTGTGAAACACAACCAATAATAGGGGAGAAGAAAAACAAATATTAGATAAATCACAATGATAAATAATGACAAATGCATATTACACAAAATCCCCACCAAATAAAACAAAAACACAACAAAATCAAAAAACAATATCTGAACAGCTATACACTCAGCAGAAAAAAATATGTATGTGCAGAAACAGTTCCAAAAGAATAAATTATTACAGACAAAAAATATGTTTCCAGAGAATCCAAAACTTCGGAACTATGAGTAGTGTTCGTTCAAAGTCCTTCTGTTTACTAACTGTATTTGCAATTTGTGTGATGACAGATAAAGTTGAGACATTCAAATGCTGTAAAGAAAACTGACATCAAGCTTGCCACAAAAAATATTTTATACATACAAACAGCAGATTTAAATTGCTGAGGTGATACTGTGAAAAAAAAAACAGTATAATGTCCCAGAACCAAAGTCTCATAAGTAACCAGTGTTACCAAACCCCAGTGCCACTTAGAAGCCAAATCTTGCCAAAACTGTTTGACATATACACATGTAAAAAAGAAATGCTCCATAGTTTCTTCTAGACCAGTACATTCCAATTGAATGCATTGTCTTTCCAACAAAGGCTTGTGTTTTAAATTTCCCTTCACCCCAAATCTGCCATGACAACAAAGCCACTGCACATCCCACGTGTGGACCGGAATTCACTTGTCAATCAGAGTATGCAAGGCATTACCCAACCTCATAGGTACACATCTAGGGAAATCAACCTGACAAGCAGAATTCCTTCTCACGATATCCAGGTATAAAAATTTATGATGCAAAGTCGTAAGATGCTCTTTCATAACCCCCCACTGTTTAAGTTTCGATGGTAGCAATAGCAAAATCTGGAACTTTTAAGGTGGCACACAGTTTAGGAATTGAATCCTCCCATTTCAATAAAAAGGCCGTAACAGCAGATCCGTCCAACCATCCCACTGGTGTCTACAACCTCCCCCGTTTTGGGAAGCATTGTAAAAAAGGATGTATCACACCAAGACCCCCTTTCTTAACCAGTAAGTAAGTAAGTGAATTCCCATTTAACTGGATTGAGATGACTCCCCCAAACCATCTGGAAAAAAATACTGTACAATCTCATCTCTAAAGAACCTGGAAGAGGGAAAGAGGTACAAAAATACAAAAATAAAGGTGACAGAAATTGCTTAACAGTCAAAATCCTTTTTTGTTTTAGACAATGTCCACATTTTCCAATTTTGCACTTTCAGTTCTCCTACTCTTATTTTTTCTTCCCAATTTAAATAGGCCAAATCCCCAGAACCAAAATGACACCCGAGAATTTTAATTGAATCTCTGGAAATAGAAATTTGCTCAATCCTGGAGGTAGAAACCCCATCACCAATATATACCCCAAAACTTTTAGAGTAATTAATAGCCGCCCCTGCCAAACTTGCATACCACCCAAAACCCACACAGCTGCCATACCTGATTCAGAGTCTGGAACAGTAACTACAATATCATATGCATAAACTGCTAACTTTTGGGGTTCCAAAAGTGGGGACGGTGATAATCCCCAAATAGTATTATCCCTAAAAATCTCTTGTACAACAGGATCCAAAACAAACGTATACAATAGGGGACTAAGGGGACATCCCTAACTCCCCTGTGTAAAAATAAAGCCTTTCCCATCTCCCCATTCACTGTAAGGAAATATCTTTTATTCCTTTGTAAAAAAGACTTATCCAAGTCCTGAAATGAAAAGAGAGCCCATAATGTTCAAGCACCTGCCAAAGAAAATCATGGGATACCCTGCCAAAGGCCTTGGTTTGACCTAACACCAAAAGATAACCTGATAAACACCTTTGTCACCCAAACTCACAAACATTATGCAAAAAAAACAAATTTTGCTGAATATTTCTCCCCTGGATAGAGCAGGTTTGTACAGGATGTATTCAAAGAGAAGCAACTTTTTGCAACCTATGACACAGAATAGAAAAGTTTATAATCCATTTTGAGCAAACTGATAGGCCTCCAATTACCTATATCAGACTTATTACCTTTTTTAAATAGATATAGAAGTATGGTAGCTGAAACATCCTGAGGCATAAACCCCATGTCCAAAATCTCATTGTAAACCATATGCAGAATATCACACGTCATCCAGAAAAAATTAATAAAACTCATTTGTAAGGCCGTCCACCCCTGGGGAAACACCCAAAGCCAAATTTGTGATCTCCTGCCTTATTTCTTCTTTAGAAATGGGTTTACTCAAATCCCCATTATCTGTTTCAGAAGGAATTGGCAACTTACATGCAAGGATATCGTCCCACTTAAACCCTGCAGTAAAACTAGTCCCCTGAAGATTTTGTAAAAACTGCCTAACAATGTTTAATATCCCAACAGTAGTGGTTATTAAAGCCTCATCTGAATTAGTAAGTCCCTCCATTAATTTATTGTCCGCCCAATGTTTATAAGCCACAAAAGGGTCAGCTGAAGGTGACTTTACAGTACCATACTGCATTTCAGCCTGCAAAGACACCACACGGTCATATTGATAACATCTCATTTGATCCTTGACAATGTCTGTCTGTTGTTTAATCCTAACATCTGTAACATTTGGTGAAGAAGTCAAGCTATAAAACTGTCGCTGCAAATCCAAATGAGTAATATAATCCTGATTACATTTATACCTCCCAAAAGAAATAAACAAATTCTTAAAATCTTGTTTAATATCAGCCCACCAAAGTGCCAGAGAATCATATAGTACCCTCACAGAGTTCCGGGCAACAAGGAGGGAATGTAATTTATGTTGCATATCCAAATCTTGTAATACTGAAGAATTCAGTTTCCACCGAGAGGTAACCGCCGGAAACCTAGGAGGAAACCGAGACATATTTACGTACAAAGCAGAACCAAATGATCTGAGAATTCACATAATCAAAGAAAAAAGGCATGGGGAAACAAAAACTTGGATAAAAAATTAAAATCAATCCTAGTACGAAAGGCACTTCGCCTATAAGTGGCTCCCACATCTTTATGAAGTTCACGATAAGCATCCTTAAGGGAAGCAGTCTGTAAAACTTTCAATAAAGCATGAGAATCACAATAAGCTTTAGTTTGGACAGAATCCTTAAACTTGCCATCTAGGCCACAATTCTTGTCGCCACCCCATATTACCTGTTTCTGAGTAAACAGATATGGCAGAATACTATTAACAATTATATCCGTAAAGTCTTAACTTAAGGGGCATAACTATTGATAAGACATAAAGGGAAACCCTTATAAACACAATCTAAGAGCAGAGCCCTCCCAGGATGTCTATCCACCAGCCTAGAGACATGGGCAGAAGTATGGTTGAACAGAATGCCTAGGCCATCTGCTGCATCCTCCCCATAGGACCAGAAAGTAGGCCCTCTGGTTCAGAACTAAGATGCCTGTCTGATATCAGGAATACAATTAAATCTAGTTTTCTGTAAAAAAATGATATCAGCTTGTAGAGAGAGACAAAAATGTAAATATGCCATCCTTTTTTTATAATTCTTAGTACTACAAGTATTTAAGGAAGCAAGTTTAATTCCTGCCATGAGTCGTTTAAAGTAAACAAATTCCCATCAAGGTTTCAGAACATCTTTTTTTTTCCCTTTCTTTTTCTTACCACCGATAATCCCCCCAACCCCCTTCCTTCTTACAATCCATTTCAGAAATGAACCCAGATTTTGTGGCTACATCTAACTCTGAGCCGCCTTCCTGATCTTGAAGAAGGTGGGAAGGGTTCTCAGTAGGAACTTCAGAAGGTTGGCTCAAGTGTCGACTAGAAGCTCTAGTTACCCATTTCGGTCGGGGGATTTGAAACTCTGAAGTAGAGGGGGGTGTAGGCCTACCAACCTGTATAGTTAGGGGTGCACAACTGGGGGGGGTCACAGAAACCTCAGCAGAGGGCTGGTGTATTTGTTCTGGCGGGGTCAATGTCAGTAGAGTGTGCAGCTGAGGGAGGCCCTGAGACATGGGCAGATTCTAAAAAATGTGGCTCCTCAGTAGAAGGTGAAGCAAAAGAGGTGGGGTCAGCACCAGCAGAAGGAGCAGAAGTGGAAGAGCCTGCACGGGGTACTTCCCGCCTAGACTGATATCTGTCCTGTGCATTATTAATAAGATCCTCCTTATTAACACTCCCTTGCTTATTTTGTCCAGCCCAAGGGCACTGGTGATAAGCGTGACCCTGTTCATCGCAGAGATTGCAATGAAAAACATTACTGCAAGTGCCACTATCATGGTCAAATTCCCCACAGGGAGCATATTTTACCTTATTGCAAGCGCTACTGAGATGCCTCCTGCTGCGACATTTGTAACAGGCCATAGGCTGTCCAGGGTGGAAACATACTACTTTATCCTTTCCAAGAAAAAAACTGTTAGGAATATGTACCACCTCATTTCCCACAATATTCAATTTCACCCTGAATTTCCAACTGCCCGTCCAGATACCTTCACCATCAATAACTGCTTCTGGAGGCCCTAAAACTGTACATTTATGTTTTAGCCAAAAAAAGAATATCTTCCACATTCACTCCTTCATTCCTAAACATAACATGTACTACTTTATAAAGGGGTTTTGTAATTGGGATAGCCCAAAAAGGCAACCATAGATGCTGTGATTTATAGTTTTCATATCTGTTCTAAAATTTATCCAGACCTGAAAAAGTTTTAAAACTAATATCGAAGGTGTCTTCACCCCGTACATTAATTAAAGTGTAAATATCACTAGCCTGAAAGTTCAGAGTCTTTTAATAGTTTTCTGGCTACAAAAGGCCTGTCAGGGTGTTCCTCAAGGCTGCCACGATAGTGAAGGTGAACTGCATTTCTTCTGGGTGCTTGTTCTAACCTATTGTTACAAAATAGATCAGAAAGCTGGACCCCAGGGTGTCTTTGTGCTTGAGGGGAAGAAGCAGGAGGGGAACGACGTGGAGAACCCTCAGGAACCCTAGTGTTGGAAAAATCAGCAGTATCAGGTGCACCCAACCCCAGAAGCCAGAGCGTCATTCATATCTGAAGTCTGACCTTGCAAAAGGTCCCCAGTAGTTCCCAAATCTGTGTGTGAAGAATCTGGAGTGAAAGTCTCCCACTGAGAGTCCGGTATCCATTTTCCATCGGTAAAAATCCAGCCAGCATCAGCTAAGGCACTATCCTTCGACCAGTCACCAGTCAGAAAAGAGTCTTTTCGTGCAGTTCCCTTCCGCAATCCTAGTGCATGTACGTCATCCGGGTGATTCATTCTATCTGAAGCTGTCAGATTCCGCTTCTCAGAGTGCTTAGCAGAAGCCGGTAACACTTTAGGAACATCAGTGGTAGAGTTTTGAAATGAATCTGTCGAACCAACATCACGAGCTACAGTCTGAAATAGAGGTACCGAGGTGCTCACCAGGAATGCAGGTACTGACAAATGAGGCTCAGCCTCCAAACCACAATCTCCCATTGCATGGTGGTCACCATGCTCCACTCCTCAAACCTCCACAGAGGCACCCACAGTACTCGCGCTAACCCCTGCTTGGACCACCTCAGGGGAAGTGAGCTCAGATTGCACATCAGCTCCAACGTGTAGCTCCGTCGGTGTCTCAGAGGCATCTGCCAGACAAACACAGCAACCGGTCCCCCTACCTGCGAGTAGGGGAATTTCCCCAGTGCCCTGGTCAAATTTCTCCCCATTCACTAAAAATACCACCAGCAGCATAATCTGGTTCAAGCTCAGTTGGCATTCATCTGTATTCCCCCTCCCCAGGTATTGCCAGAAAATAGGCAGAATTTGTCTAGTGCACTTACTTGGTCAACAAAAGCTAAATAATAATAAATAATAAAGCCAGAGCTCAAGTAGGGTCTGTGGTTTCTGCAGCACGTGGAGGAAATGGGCAGACTGGGTGGGCCTGACAGCCCTTATCTGCCATCAATTTCTATGTTTAGTGCAGGTATGATCTCCTTAAATTCTGTCACTCAGGAATATTTACTATGTATATTATTAAACTGACATTTTGCTACTGTCCCTGTTTGTTTCGTTTTTTTGTTTGTTTGTTTTTTAAAAGAGGACCTTTGTTTTCAAAAGTTTTCTCTGTCTCCCAACAAACATTACTACTTTATGTGTTCCCTGTGTAAGGTTATACATAATAACAGATAACGGCATCCTGTACTTCTGATGCTCTGTGAAGCTGTACAACACTTTATGTTGCATTATATTTTATTTGTCCTGTACAAGAGAAGATAGCCCAGAAATCTGTTGCTCCACTTTAAGCTCATCTGTGTGTGTTTTAACTGAATTTCACCAGTTTACTGAAGGTTAGTTTTTCTTTGCTGCCTTTTTAAAACAAATGTCAGTATTTTGCTGCTGTTAATTTGAGCAGTAAACAAAATTCTTTGCCATTTAGTCTGTAGCCATAAGAGCTAGAAACACTTATTGTATACCATTGGAAGGCTGAGAATCTTCTCTTTTCAACAATATAAACTATTTGTTTCTAGCAAATGCCATTATGGAAGAAATAGACCCATTATCAATGTTCTATTTTTATCTCAAAAATGGCAACTAATAAAGCCAGTTACCCAGCGGTTATTCATTTCCTTGCAATATATACTCTCAGATAGCCTGGGCCTGATAGTCACTAACAGGGTCAGCGGGTCGGCTGACATGGGTTTGTGTGAGCACTCCCAGCCGACCCATATTCAGAAGCCACGGGAGAGCCCAACAAACCCAGGAGTGCCAATGCACTAATATGCCACTAGGCCTATGCAAATGAGGGGTTCCCTTCATATATAGTGGTGCACCTACATCTTCAAAAGTTTGTGGCAGTGGTAAACAGCCCCCCATGTGGTGTTCTTTACTGCTGTTGCAAACTACCTCTTAACTGGGTGCTAAATGTGTACCCCCCCCGCTCCAGAAGGCAGTGTGGCCGTATTACAGACACCTGCCTCCCAGCAACCATTTCAACACAGTAAAGTTGACCTGGTGTCTAGTGATATGCCCCTCACCCCCTGAGCACCCGTGTCGACAGAATATTCATATCCTGGTGTCTAGACGTACCCCCACAGTCACCCGTGTGATGCTTTATAATCATGCCCTGGTAGTCTAGTGTGCCCCCCCACCTGCTGTTCACCTTTTTCATAAAAGTGAAGATGCCCTGGTGTCCAGTGGTTCCCCAACCCCCTGATCACATATTTACACATTTCTGATGAAGCAGTGGTGGTCAAGTGTCAGCCCACCTGACTCGACCGCTCAAACACATGTCCTTTTATCCAGGTGGCTGGTGATCACCCAAGCTTGATACAGCGACTGGCACACCCTCCTCTCACTCTCAGCCAACCACTGCACAAGCTGTGAGTGAGCATGCATAGACCACTAGGGTATAGTTATAAAGCATAACACGGGTGATCAGGAGATACCATTAGACACTAGGGCAGGTATAGTCTGTTGAAACAGGTGCTCAGGAGGTGGGGGTACCACTGGAAACCAGGGTACTTTTACTGTGTAGAAACGAGTGCTATGGGGTGGGAAGCTGCAATACAACCACCCTGCTTTTGGGGGGTGGGAGCGCGGGCTTTTGGCCCAGTTTGTGGTTTTCAGTAGCTGTAAACTGCATCACTTGGGGGGGCGGTTACCTCTGCCACAAAACATTGACAATACCACTGTATCGGTATGCATGAGGGGATACCCTCATTTGCATAGGCCTAGTGGTATGTTAGTTCATTGGCAGTCCTGGGTTTGCTGGGTTCTCCTGTGGTTTCTGAATATGAGCTGATTGGGAGCACTCATGCAAACCCATGTTAGCCCACCCACTAAGCCTGTTAGTGGGTGTGCTAACCTTTGGCTATCGTTCCCAGGCTATCGGGGGGGGGGGTAGATATTGCAAGGAAATGAAAAAGAGCTGGATAACTGGCTTCACTAATTGCCATTTTGAGAAAAAAAAGATAGAACATTGCTCATGGATCTGTTTCTTCCATAACAGCATTTGCTAAAAACAAATAGTTTACAGTATATTGCTGAAAAGAGATTCTCAGCCTTCCAATAGTGCACAATGTGTGTTTCAAGCCCTTATGGCTACAGAGTACATGGCAAAGAATTTGGTACAGTATACTGCTCAAATTAACAGCAGCAAAATACTGAAATTAGTGTTACAAAGGCAGCAAAGAAAAACTTCATCAAGCAATCAATCAAATTTTAGCTGGCCCAGTGGCGCTGAGGGCTGAGGTGCTGGACGACTTACCTCATGCTACGCCGGCGACCTGAGTTCGGGAACAAGCTCGGGTGCAGAGGGTCAGCAGGGGAGGGAGAGGATTGAGCATCTGGAGAACTTCTCTCCTCTCTCTGGGGAGGGATCCAGGGCTTGCCCAGCAAAACAGCGGCTCGCGGTGGAAGCTGGAGGCACTACACATGCCCGGGCAAAAGTAGAGGGGAGGAGTGCGGTGGATGTCTGTGAAGTTGTCCCTTTTATGTCACTGCACAACTGCACTCCTGGGGATTAACAAAACCAGAAACCCCCCACTGCAGCTCCGTGGAGATTATGGGGGCTCCAGGGGCAGGCCCACATCCCACTCCAGGGGCAGGCCCATCGCTCCAGAGGATTCCACGGCTGACCTGACGCTCAAGTAGGATTCTCTAATTACAGATAGTCTGCAAGGGGAGGGTGGACCCGCCCAAGGGGGATGATCTGGGGGGTTAGGCCTGCCTGGGTGGTTGGGGGAACAAATCTGGAGGTGATGGGTGCAGGTAGGAAGTAGAGGCTCTAGTCGAGCGAGCACCCGGGAAGGATGCCGGGGCTGCAGGGATGCAAAAAGAAAATACATAAAAAAAAAAAAATCAATAAAATTTTATTTTGTATAGTGCAATTCTCATTGCAATCCAATGCACTTTATATACAATTTATAAAACATTTAAAAATATTAACAAACAGTACAACAAATACAACACAAAAAGCACCCCATCCTTCAATTAAAATAATATTTAAATTATTAATAAAAACATGCCTAGTTCTGAGGAAAGGCCTGCATAAATAAAAAGGTTGTTAGCTCCCGTTTAAATATCTCTAGTGTTGGGGACTCTCAGATATATAGCGAGGGAAAGCATTCCACCAAGTTGGGGCCAAAAAGAAGAAAGCACGGGCCCCAGATGTTTTCAAACAAACCCGTGGAATCTCTACTAATCCCTTGTCTGTTGAATGGAGCGGGCAGGAGGGGCAGTAGGCAGACAGCAGATCTTGCAGGTAGCTGGGTCTCTGACCATTGTAGGGCTTTATAGGTCAGCATACTGACCTTGAAGAAGATCCGCCACCTAACCGGCAGCCAGTGCAGAGAGCACAGCACAGGCAGAAAGTGACACACTCTAGATAGACTGGTCAACAGCCTAGCTGCTGCATTCTGCACCAACTGCAAGTGGTGAAGATCTACCCCTGACAGCCCTAGGTACAGGGCATTGTACTAATCAAGATGAGAGTTCACAAAAGCGTGCACTAGCACTGGCAGATCACCTGGTGGTACCAGGAGTCTGATTCTGGTGATATTCCTCAGGTGGTAGAATGAGGTCTGGACTACAGCTGACATCTGCGATTTAAGTGTCAGACCACAGTCCAGAACAATGCCTAGATTCTTTACCCAGTCTGAGGTAAGCAACTGGGAGCCCCTGAGCCTCAGCTCTGAGACTTGACCAGATTGCACCCTGGCAACCAGATTCCAGCACCAGTACTTTGGTCTTGTCTGGACTCAACCTCAACCAGTTGGCTCTCATCCAGTCTTGGATCCCAGCAAGGCAACTATTTAGCACCGAGACCGTCTCCTGTTTCTTGAGTGCAAAAGACATGTATAGCTGAGTGTCATCTGCATAACAGTGAAAACTCAGCCCATACCATCTTATAATGTCCCCTAGGGGCAGTGTATACATCGCAAACAACATGGGGTACAAAACAGAGCCCTGTGGGACCCCACATGACAGGGGCAAGGGCATCGTGGAAAAAATCCAAGATACCACTCGCTGCGTCCTGCCAGTGAGGAAAGATTTAAACCAGTTGAGGGCTATACCCACCAGTCCACAACATACCCGCAGGCATTCCATCAGCACCCCATGGTCCATGGTGTCAAATACCACCGACAGATCAAGGAGAACCAGGATGGAAAGTCTTCCCTGATCCCTCGCCGCCAGGAGATCATTCAGCACTCAAACCAGGGTGGTCTTGGTACTATGCCTTTTTCTGAAATCCAACTGGAGAGGGTTGTAGATGTCGTGGGTTGTTAAAATGGGTCTCCAGTTGAATGGCCACCACCTTCTCAATAACCTTCTCCACAAAGGGAAGGTTAGAGACTGGTCTGTAGTTCACCAGGCAGTCCGGGTCTAGTGTAGGTTTTTTCAGGAGTGGTCTAACAACCACCTCCTTCAGGTGCTCAGGAAAAACCCCTGACACTAGGGAACTCTGGACTATCTTAGTTAGGACCGGGCCAATGACATCAACACACAACACAAGGAGGCATGTTGGTCCTGGTTCCAAACCACAGAAAGGTGGCCATAACTCCTGGATGACCCTCACCATATCCACAACCGCCCACTGGTTGAATTTAGACCAGACTGACCGAATGCCTGCAACCTCATGCTCATCACGCAAGCCCCAGTAGAGGGCGCTGATTGAATTTCAGATCTGATTGAGGCAATCTTCTCAGCAAAAAATGGAGAAAACTCATCACACTTTGATTGTGAAAAGGCTCCCTGGTCTGAAGACAGGTTGTACTGCACAACCTATCAACAGTGTGAACAGCTGAGCCGGTCTGTTCATTGCCGCAGCAATCACCTTGGACAGGAACTCTGCCTTCTTACAGGAGATTGCTGATTGATATTCTCTATAATAGGCCATCAGTATAAGCTTGTCCCCCTCCAAACTGGTCCTCCACCAGTGCTGCTCCAACCTTCGGCCCCCCATCCTCATCTCCTGAGGGTCCCATCAAACCATGGGGATCTCCTGTGAGAGGTAAGGGGTCGAACATGGATAGGTGCAATGGAGTCAAGGGCCCCAGAAATAACCCTATTATAAATCACCACCAGTTTCCCTGGCTTCTCACATGCACTCATCAACCCTGATAGGTCCAGTCCCACCATTAGACCCTGAGGGGTCAAACCCCTTAATGGGCGATACCAGACCGTATACCGTAGGAGTAGGTCTATTAGGGGGGCTTCAAACAAGAACCTTACAGTATGGTGGTCTGACCACATGACCAGCTCCACCATAATGTCAAAGACCTCCATTCCCAGCAAGAAGATGAGGTCCAGTGAGTGGCCGTGTATATGGGTTGCAACGGTAACAACCTGTGTTAGGCCCAACGAATACATTAGTTGGAGGAAGTCTTGACCAAACTATGAGAGTTTGTGATCGACCCAGGCATTGAAGTTACCCAGAATAATCCATCTGGGTGACTCCAACACCAGTCCGACAATGAAGTCCATGACTTCCTGCAGGAATTCCTTCTCATCCTTCAGGGGACAGTAGATGAGCAGGATCGTGCAACCTACACCTGAAAATCCTTGAATGGCCACGCATTCAAAAGATCTCATCTGTTCCTACTGGGAAGTCCGTTAGGTTCAAGTCTATCTTAAAAGAGATCATCACACCCCCTCCCATGATCCTCTCTTGGGCAGTGTACCACCAAGTACCCAGCCGGAACAGCTAAGTCCAAAACAGGTTCCGCATTTTCGTCCAGCCAAGTCATGGTGAAGCAAGCCAGATCAGATGTTGCAACAAGATCAACAAAAATTGCCATCTTGTTCTTAATAGATCTGGCATTGCACAACACCATCCTACAGGGATAGGCAGATGAGGCTAGTCTTGCCACCTGCCCACCTACTGTGGAGCCCTTGGGTATGGGCACCAGGCAGGGAGGGCCCCTTTCTTGAGCCCATTTTGCCCCAGGGCATTGGTTCCCACCATCCCAATCCGTCCAATCACGGCTACATTTCTCCCACCTGACCCCACAAACCTCCGCTTCTCCTTCCTCCATACTATCCCTAGTGCCCTACAGTGCCTGTCTACCTCAGCTGTTAATGGGGGACAGTTGAAAGGCTAGAGATCATGGAGCCTGGAGGGGGAATAATACCTTCCCCTGGGAGCAACCAGCTGACACATATCACCCTCACTACCTTTACTACAACAGCTACACAACAAATCCTAAATTCTATTCACTCAACATTAAATAAAATAACCAAATTACCACTCACTCACACAAACACATACTCAATGCTCACACTCATTCACACTCTCATCCCACCCCACAAACCTCCCCAACACTCTTGAAACAAATATAATTAAATTGTTATAATTAGGGAGTCCATAAATCCGTGGAGCAAATCTCAAAACATGTTCTTTAACTTATCAAGAGGCACTTTCCTCTCTCATAGGGCACCTCTCAAACTGCAATTTTCCTGGAGATCAGCTTTCCAGAAAGGCTCACAGAAAAGGAACACAGAGCCTTTCAGCAGTCCCAGCACCATCCAACCTGGGTCTCTCACTCCCAGGTTATACTCTTCAGGCTGGACCCCAAAATTATGGAACCTCAAACCCTCTTGCTGAATAAGGTTTCCCTTCTGGTCCTGCCTACAAAAGCTTGTTGTCAGGTTTGCAAATTCAAATTTTGATGTTCCAAGTGAAAAACAAGTTAATCTTAGTTTACATCACCAGTACAGGCCCTCTCACAGCCTTTCTAGTCCAGGTTTACTCCCTACACACATTCAAGTCTGCAAATATGTTAACCTTTACTGTTCAAACACTTTCTTATGTGGATCCCTGTATCTGTCTCCAACAGGACAGCTTGCCCTACCTCAGGCAGTCCAAGAATGGTTTGCACGACACCGCGTCCAGTAAAAGTTCTTCCCGGCCACTGGAGCCCAAACACTTTCCTGCCTCCACAATATCCCAATGAGAAAACACACTGCCGCACAGCAAACCAGGAGAAAACCACAAAGAATCTGAAGTTCCAATTCTCCCTTTCTCACACACCTCCAGGGAGAACATGGTATGTTTCAGTTATTCAGTGAGCTATGGGGGCCTCACTACCACCTCTCCGCAGTGTCCAGTCTCTCTCGATCTCACCGCTTCCATGCCTGGCACTTCAGACTAGCGTACTACACACCGCCCTGTCCTGGTATTACTCATTGATTCCTTCTTTGGTCCTCCAACACTCCACGCACCTTCTGTCACTGCTCTCACAGTAACACAATAGACCACACACTGAGCCCAGCCACCACTGCTGATCTGAACAGGATCCACACCGCAACTCCAGGTAATGCAGGTACTGTATGTTGATTATGTCTGTGCTCCATAAACAAAGCTCTCTAAAAATAACAAAATCTACCTCCTGAATCTATCTCACTTAAAGGCCATCTCGGTATCTCTCATTCCTACACCTAACAACTACCCACAATTTAACATTTAATACTAACAGATAAAACAAATAAACAAATCACTAAAAGCTGTTATAGTAATTTAGGACTCTCTCTAACTAATGACAGCAGCCCAGCATGGCCACCATCTTAGGTAAGCATAAACTACTTCCAATCTTTTACCTTCAGTAAACTGGTGAAACTCAGTTAAAACACACAGATATGAGATAAAGCTGGAGCAACAGATTTTTTGGGGCCAGGTTATAAAATATAACGCAAAATAAAATGCTGTACAACTTCATGATCAAAGGCACAGGATGCCTTTATCTGTTATTATGTATAACCTTACACAGGGAACAAATGAAAAAGTATATTTTGTTGGGAGCCAGATAAAACCTTTGAGAACAGGGGTCCTTAAAAAAAAAAAAAAGCAGGGACAGTAACAAAATACCAGTTTAATAATATACATAGTACACATATTCTTGAGTCACAGATGTTAAGGGATCATAATACCTCCACTGAAGCTGAACAAGAACTGCTGGAGTCCTACAGCATTTCAGGAAGTGATGCTGAATTGTGATTGGTTACCCAAGTCATGTGCTTTTCAATGTGTGTTACACTCAGTTCGGTATGTGTTATACTCATCTCGGTGTGTCTTACAGTCTTTTCAGCTTGTTACGGTCATTTTGGCACACATCACTATCTATTTAAGCTATGCCGTGAAAGTTTTGCTACATACTATAGATTCACAGACAAGTCAGCTTGCTATATGCTCATTACGGTATGTTAGTCTTATTTTGGAGGGTGTTCTACCTGTAATCTATCTATTTCAATATGCTCCATACTCATCTTAGTATGTGTCATACCCATTTTGTTATGTATCATAGCCATTTTAGTATATAACATAATTATTTCAGTACATGTCATACCCATTTTGTTAAGTATCATGCCCATTTCAGCATAGGTTATGTCAATTTCAGCATGTGTCATAACCATTTCAGTATGTGTCATAGTCATTTTAGTATATGCCATAATTATTTCAGTATGTGTCATACCCATTTAGTGTGGGTCCTATCCAGTTTGGTACGAGTCATACATACTTTAGCAGGTGTCATGATTATTTCAGTATGTGGCATACCCATTTTGGTGTGTAGAATACCCATTTTGGTGTGTAGAATACCCATTTCAGTGTGTCATGCCAATTTCAACATGTGTCACAACCATTTTGGAACATGTCATACCCATTTTGGTATATGCCGTTCTCATTTTGGTATACTGTATGTCATGCCCATTTTGGTATTTGCCATATCCATTTATGCATGTGTCATACCCATTCGGTAATTATTTCAGTATGTGTCATGTTCATTTTGGTTTTTGCCACACCATTTCACCGTGTGTCATATCCATTTCAATATGGACCATATTCATTTAGCTATGTGTCATATTTTTTTTAGTATGTGTCTTATCAATTTCAATGTGTGTCATAGCCTTTTCAGTTTATGTCATACCCATTTTGCCATGCATCATTTCTATTTCAGTATAGGTCAAATCCATTTTGGTGTGTGTCGTTATTAATTCAGCATGTTTCAAACCATTTTTGGTGAGTATCATATTCATTTCAATTTGTGTCAAACCCATTTTGTTATGTGCCATAACCATTTCAGTATAGCCCATATCCCTTTCAATATGTGTCATCATTATTTTTCTATGTATAATACCTATTCTGAGATAGCATATCCATTTCAGTTTGTGTCATACCCATTTTGGTGTGCATCATACTTATTTTGGTATGTGTTGTATCTATTTTGGTATGCATCTTACTTTTATTTTTATTTTATTTAAACATTTTGTAACCGGGAATGCATTTCAGTATGTATCCTAGCTGTTTTGGTATACGTTGTAGTTATTTTTTAATAAGTGTTATTTCTATCTTGATGCATGTTGTATTCAGTTTGATATATGTCCTACCCATTTTGGTATATGTCTAACCCATTTCAGAAGGTATCATACCTATTTCAGTGTGTCATAGAATCATTTCATGTTTGTCATTCTCTTAAACCAGCAGTGCAATGAACTCAATTGGAAAAAGATGATTTGCAGCTTACCCTATTGACATATGTAATGGACCCTCTGGTGCATGAATTAGCCAGTTTTACTTTGTTTATTTATTGAAAAATTTCACCAGGTAAGGTATACTGAACAACAAGTTGCTCATCTCCTGATATGACCTAGGAAAAAGGGTGGTGGGAGTTACATAGTATCAGTGAGCATGCATAATTTACACAATAGCATAGAGTACATGGGTATAAGTGAACCAGCAAGCAGCACAAGTAAGACATAGGTAAAAATCCAGTAGCTATACCCTCATGTAGTGGCAATCACACTAGTAACCTAACAGCAAGAGGGACCAATGGACTGGCCCACTGCAGATTTATAGTAGCACAGAGCAGACAAGTGATGGTGGGATAACATGGTGGTAGAGGAGCGAGACTATGCCTAGGGCTTGGAGAGCAGAACTATAGAGAGAAAGAAAGAGAGAGAGGGAGAGATGATAAGAAGCAAGCATGCAAGATGGGAGCCAGGGTTGGCTCCGAGGCTGTAAGTGCATAGATTGGTTGGGGAAGGCAACCAGAGCAACAGGCAGAGTGTGAAATGGAACTAGGGGCAAGTGCAATTTACAGAGGAAGTTGTGTAGAGCTTGATTTAATGAGCCTGGTGAGGAGGAGGATCGGATCTGGGTAGGAAGAGAGTTCCACAGTTCAGGGAAGTAGTAGGAGGGGGAGGCCTGTCCACTAGAGGTGATCTCCATGGAACAGAGAGAGAGTTCTGTGGTCGTGGGATCTTAGAAGTTGGAGGGTTGGGTGGGGGGGATTAGGAATTTAAATAACGAGGGGTACCAAACCAGTACTTAGAGGTGAAATTTATGCAGTGATGCAGTCATCTGTTTGTCAGGGAAGGGAAGGCTAGGGCTCGGTACAAATGGCAGTGGTGGGTGAGGGGAGGTGCATCTAGAGCAAACCAACAGAAGGAGTTGAAGAGGGTATCCAAGTTAGCTAAGGAGGTGGCAGGGGCAGAGCAATAGACAATGTCACCATAGTCAAAAATTGGGAGGATCATTTTTTGGACCAATTCACATCTAGTCTGGGGCGGCAGGCAGGAGCCATTTCAGTATAAAGCGCCAAGTTTGGGGTGAAGCTTTTTTATAATGGCATCAACCGAGAAAGAGAGAGATGTTGATCCAATCAAATGCCCAAGTACCTGAACAACTCGGTGGCAATTATAGTTGCCCCGTCGAGGGTAGTGAAAGAGGAGAAGGAGTGGAGTTTTGCCGGTTTCTGGTGCATGCCAAATGCCATGGACACAGTTTTCTTGGCATTAAGGAAGAGCAGGTGAGATTGAAACCACCTCTGGACATTATTGAAGTCACTTTGGAACCTGGAGGTGACATCCCCGGGTGAGGACCCTGGAGCGAAAATAATCATATCATCGGCATACATATGAATAGAGATGAGGTACAGACAGATGGCAGGTCATTTAGAAAGATGGAGAAGAGAATCAGACCTAGTATGGACCCTTGAGGGACGCCAGAGCATATGGGTAGAGGAGGGGAGATGTAGTCGGAAATTTTTACCGACTGTGAGCGGTCATTGAGGTAGGCGCTGAACCATTTAATGGCGTGATCAGACAGCCTAGTTGAGGAGAGTGGGATACAGTGCCAAAAGCTTTGGCGAGGTCAATAAAAATGGCAGTGGTGATGTGATCACAGTTCATGCCTGTCAGGATTGCATCTGTGATTTGGAGTAGCGAGGTGGTAGTGGAGTGATGTTTATGGAACCCAGCTTGGTATTGAGTGAGGAAGTTTGTGTCAGAGAGGTACGAGGATAGTTTATGTAGGACTAGTTGTTCTTGTAGTTTGGCTAGTGTTGGGAGGAGAGCTATGGGTCGGTAGTTTTCGAGGGAGGAGGAGTCGCCGCCCTTTGGGAGGGGGAGAACGATTGCATGTTTCCAATCAAGGGGAAGTTCCGCCAATTGAAATGAGAGATTAAGAAGGTCAGTCAATGGGGGGGGCAATGGCCGATGCAGACAGGTTTAGTAGCCTCGGGTCCAACCCATCAGGGGAGTTAACTTTACATGGGTTGAGGGCCTTCATAGCCGACAGCATATCAGTAGTCAAGATTTTGGAGAAAGAAAAACAGAGTGGTGGAGCTGGTGGGCTCTAGTGGATGTGGAGGATGAAGTGATGAGGGTTGGGAGGAGCCAAGCAGGCAGTGGTAAAAGAGGTAGTATGAATTGAAAGCTGCGGCAACACTTAGGTGGTCAGAGATGACAGTATTATTTAGTTGGGGGGGGGAGGGAGAGCCTGTGGGGAAAAAAGAGAATGGATTACCTTCCAGAATTTGGATGGGTTGCTAATGTTGGCATTGAAAGTATTGCTGAAGTACTCCGCTTTGGCCAGCCAAGTGGCTTTTGTGCATTTGTTTCTAAGGGCATGGTAGGCCTCGTAGTCTATAAGAAGCATAGTACTTTTATAGCTCCTCCAGGTAGCATCACGCGCCCTTTGGCAATTAGATCGTTAGAGTTCATTAAATATCTTTTTTTAATAAGTTGTTGATTATTTCACATGAATTAATTCACCGTCCGCCATGTTTTTTCAAGCACTCATTTTCCCATAATGCAGTGTTCTCAGAAATCAGTGCGCCAGATGTGCTCGTAATCGTGCTGCAGGCAGGAAGTTGTTTGTCTTTTTTACCTCAGAGTTAGACGTCATTCACAGTACCACTGATATTGTTTACGGAAGTTCTGTGTTGTTGGTTGAAATAACCAAAATTAAACTTGTTACTAGGATCGTTTTCTCTATATTCTCATAGTCTTTTGGGTCAAAAATCTGGCAGCTCTGTGAAGGACACTTACTGCAGGAAGTCAGCTTATGTGGTTGTACCTTGGTGTTTTTGTTTGTAATTCCTTTCTACTTATGTTCCCTCGAACTGTCTAATTTTTTTTGCATTTATAGACATTAGATTGTCAGACAGGAATCCACATAAGTGCACTCATGTGATTTAGACTTTCAGTCAGATGGGCACGTCGGGCTGGAGTTGTGCTGAATTGCAGTTCATTTGTTCCACCGTGACCCTTACAGTTTAAAAGTTTAAAGTAACTGTGTGTCACAGTAATCTGTTATCAAGAGCAGTGACTAGACAGTTCAGTATGTGTGTCAGTCTGTTTTCTTTTCTTGGAGCAGATGTCCAGTGTTGGGGACTTTAGCGGGAAGTGCCACTGATTTACAGAAATGATCATGCCATTTACAGTCGCAGTGTTCACTGTTGTACAGCATGAGGGAGTTGGAGGGATATCTAGAAGATGCCATAAGTGAGCAAAGTAGCATCCACATAGCAGGCCTGCCCTGTTCATCAATATTGTTTTGAGTTCAGCAATATACATTTAGAAATAGCCATTGCCCTGCCCATTCTTTCTCAACTCCACCCCCCCCCCACCGCATGACACAGTGGCACCGAGACCTGCACACAGAGTGCCAAACTTGGTACATAGTTAAGAACTGTTGTGACTGTTGTGCTGTGACAGAGATCAAAACTGAGACAGAGAACAGTGAAACACTGCTCATTGTGACAGTGTTATGTGTCTTGTTACACTTCTTGTTCTTATGTGTGTTGCTGCACAGTGTGTAGCTCTGTCCCTGCAGCATTAGCCGCTAGTAAGTGGTAGTATTTAAATCATCATATTATTTCCTGCTGGTTCATAACACATAGAGTGGGACAGAGAGAGTAACAGAGTGAGAGACAAGTCCACCCAAAGCCAGTTTACCTCTGCCAATGATTTTCTCTGTCTTACATTGATGACTTTGGAAAGTACAACTGTTTGTGATGGTGATGATCTATGTGAATGACTGAGTGCTGTTTAGGTTGGCGTGGGGCCGGGGGGTCTATAAAGCAATAGTTTGAGTGGTTCACCATGATACCTTGAAATTTTATGTTGTGTACTCTATGTTTGGCACCTTGCCATCCTCTTAACTCTGCGAATCTTTGTTTTTATTTATTTGATGTGTATGTAATTTTTTTAATGAAATGGGCTCTGTAAGTTAATTTAAAGTATCTAATGCAGAGATGATGTATCAGGTTTAAGTGGTGAACTGATCTGAGTTTGTCACCCTTGGTCTTAGCTATTGATTTTCCATGTGCGCACCTTTGTCAACATTCATGGTGTCTCACCTCTGTCTCAGACTGGCCCCACATAAAGCACACATCATATGTAAAGTATTACACAGTTTTCATAGAATCATAGAAATGTGTTGTCAGAAAATGAGTTGTTTGGCCAATTGAGTCTGCCATTCCCCCCTCCCCACCACCCCCTTCATTTTCTCCTTCCTCGCCCAGGGTCCCCCCCCCCATCTGCCCCCTGACCAACCCCTTATGTCTGTCCAAGCCTTCATCCCAATTCCTCAACTGTTTTATCTCCAACCACCTCTTCTGGCTGATTGTTCCATGGCTCCAACATCCTGTCAATGAAGTAACGCCTCCTCACATATTCCCTTAACCTTCCTCCCTCCACCCTTAGACTATGTACCGTATGACTAGCATCTGTTTTTCCCGTGTGCAACCTTGCCACTACTTTGTTAATCCACTTAATGTACTTAAATGTTTCTATCTTGGCCCATTCAACCCATGCACCATTTTAGTGGTCCTGTTCTGCAACCTTTTAATGCCATATCTGTCCTTGCGTATGTGAGTTCTACAGAACTGGACCCCGTACTCAATGTGTGTCTCAACCATGGATTTGTAAACATATGAACATATAAAATTCACCAGCAGAAGAAGGCCTTACGGTCTTCCATGTCTGCTCGGTTGTGCAGCTAGCAGCCCTTATTTTGCAGCTGCCCCTCCCTCCTTCCCTCCCTTGACCCCCCCTGACTCTCCCATCTACTCTGTCCCATACTGTCCTGAAGTCCCCCACTGCTCTACTGGATACCACCTCTGCCAGCAGCACTTCCACCCAGCCACCACCCTATCAGTAAAAAAGTGTCTTCTCATCTCCCTCTTAAACCTTCCCCCTTAAGCCTCCTATCATGGCCTTGGGTGTCCCTCACCTTCTTTAGCTTGAAAAGCCCCTCCATACAAGTCTTGTTTATACCTGTCATGTACTTGAAGGTTTCTATCATATCTCCCCACTCCCTCCTCTCTTCCACTGAGTACATGTTAAATTCTTTCAGCCTACACTCATATGGTAAGTCCCTCAGCTCTTTGATCATCTTTGTCACCCCGTGTTGCACTCCCTCCAGTAGCTTAATGTTCTTCTTCAGGTACAGGTGCCAGAACTGCACACAGTACTCCAGATGTGGCCTAACCAGCGATCTATACAAAAGCAGAATAACCTCCCCCCTCCTTGAGGATATTCCCCTAGCAATACAACCCAGCATCCTGTTGGACTTTGCAGCCACCTTTCTACATTGTGCTGAGTTGTTCATTGCCCCCGTAGTGAGCACCCTCAGATCCTTCTCCTCCTCTGTCACCACCAGCTGCTCACCTCCCAGGTGGTAGCTCCTCCTCAGGTTTTTAGCCCCAAATTGCAGCACCTTGCATTTTTTGGAGCTGAATCCCAGCTGCCAGGTGTCTGAGGAGGACTCCAGCTTAGCCAGCATCATCACCTCCCTCATTTTGCTTGTTGTACCTCTCCCTATGCACGCCATCATTCCATCATCTTTGACCTCTGTCTTGCTACATTGTGGCCCACCTTCAGGTTATCTGTAATTATAATCCCCTGATTCCTGTTCTGCCCAGTAGAATGTATTTATCAATGAGATCACCTCTTCTGGCAGTGCATTCTAAGTGTTCAAGTTCAGAAAAAACAGCCGCATCTGGCTGGCGGTGCAAAGACAAAATAGCATAAACAAATAAAGTTGGAGTCTCACACTCACCACCTCGCAGTAAAATCACCCACAACGTCTGTATTTGTGCAAATATCCTTTATTAGGGTGCAATAAAAACCACCACTCCTCACACTTTGATGTGTTTCAGAACAAACCTTTTTCAAAAAGCATAAGGATCTCAGTGAATGATGCATCTTAAATACATCAGTATAACCTCATCAGTGAAGGACAAAAAGCATATACAGACAATAAACAGATATAAACACATCACATTGACATATTAAAATACGGTTTGTAATACTAGTCAATTACATTTAATATGCCATCATTTTTAACTTATAATACTAAATTGTATTAAAAAATCTCATTACAGCAACCTTAGTTTTGCATATATTATGAGGTCTTCTGTAGGCACAGAGACTTGCAAACCGGGGGTCCACTCAAAGATTTCTACTCTTTTTTTCTCTCATAACTGTTAGGAGCAAACATCTATAAAAAAGTAAAAAAGAGCATATGAATATCTAAATAAAATTAAAAAGAATTAACCTTGTAACCCCATATCATCTTTTAACCTTAAATGTTAGTTTCCTATTTAATTCAGAATTATATCTCTGGATCTGTTTTTTTTTTTCATATCCTGATATTTATTTCTGTAAATAAAGGGACAGGTCAAATCTATCATTCAAACCAGGGTACTGGAATACTTTCAATGTATATATCCAGTATCCTTCCCTTTTAAAATCAAATTATTATAGTCACCACCACGGGGCTGGGGACACACTCTCCCAATGCCTGTAAAGGTAAAGCCATGTTCATTTTTATTATTACCAACTTGCTGCATATGTAAGGCAGTGGCATAGGCCACATCTTGGTTCATAATGGCTCTCCTATGTTCCCCAACCCTTGTTTTCAGTTGTCTATTTGTTTTTCCAATATAAAAAAATCCACATTTACAATTGACTTGATAGATTACACCAACAGTATCACATGTAATAAGTTGCTGAATACAAAAATGTTTTTGTAAATTTGGGCTTGTAAACTCCTTGTCTTGTTTAATGATCTGACAGTTAATACATTTTTTACACTTAAAACATCCTGTATACTTGTTCGTGAACCATGTCTTTTGTGTAGGTAAAGTGTCCACCACCCTCTCTGTGAAGAAATGCCTCCTGACCTCCCTCCAAAACCTCCCACCTTCCAGCTTAAGATTGTGCCCCCTCATGTTACGGTTGCCACTCAGCTTAAAGAGACTCTCCTTATCCACATTATTTATCCCTCTCGGGTGCTTGAAGGTCTCAATCATGTCCTCTCTCTCTCTTTCCTGTCTTCCAGGGAGTACATGTTCATTGCCCTCAACCTCTCCTCATATGCCTCACCCAGCTGTCCCACTATCATCTTTGTAGCCCTCCTCTGGACCTTCTTCAGCAGGTCATTGTCCTTTTGAGGTGTGGGCACCAGTACTGAACTCCATATACTAGATATGGCCTTACCAGTGACCCATACAAGGGCAGTATGACCTCCTCTCTCCTACTACTGATCCCCCCCTAGCTATGCATTCCAGCATCTTGTTGGTCCTTGATGCCACTTTCTTGCACTGCATGGATTGCTTGAAGACACTAGTGATCATCACTCTCAGGTAATTTTTCTCCTCTGATCCAGATACCTGGACTCCACCCAGGTAGTACTCTGTCCTGGGATTCTTGGTCCCAATATGCACAACTTTGCATTTCTTGGCATTGAAGCCAAGCTGCTAGATCCTGGACCACCTTCTCAGCTTTTTCAGATCCTCCTGTTAGTCTTGTATTCCTTCTGCTGTGTCCACTCTCCCACAGAGCTTGGTGTCATCCACAACACTATAACCTATTTCTCTTCACTCACCCTCTCGAATTTCCCGATCTACTCACGTTACCCTCATTTTACGGCCTGTGCTGTTTTGCGCCTAAACTCGTGGTCCTATCAGGGACCTATTTCCATGGATGCCAAACTCATGTACGCATTCCCTCAAAACCATCCTACGGTCCTGGCATCTGTGGTGTTAACTGGCTGGTTTGATGACAAATGAAAGCAAGTTTGTCTGGTGAGGGGTGTAAGAGGTCTAAACCTCACTTTCAGGTTCTTGGCAATATTGGGGATGCAAATAATCATAGATAAGTTGCATTCAAGTAATAAACAAGTTTATTACTACAACAAGGGATAAATCACAGTTGCCCTAAGCAGTTCTTACCAATACGAACCGGGAGCCAGTGCTAAGCGTTCCCTACACCTCGAGGTTTCTCTGTAGTCTCTTGGGATCTCTCGGTCTCCGAGGTAAAGCATGCATAACATTATATACCTGTGATAATTACTATGGTTACTAAAAGATAGAAACATTTCTAGTTACAGAGATGAGCCCTATTGGCTAAATTAGAGGTGGCTCCATGGTCCAAGATAACATTATATAATTTTGTAAAGTCATCAGTTTTAGAACAAAGACGTTCTTATACAAAGTCTTACATAACAAGGTGAAGTGGTGTCCATCACCGAAAGATGGCAATGTTGCCTTACACATTATAATCACTTCAAGGACAGGTGTCTTGGCATCTGACAAGTAAGAAATAGACAGAAATACATGGTATAATGTGTGTGCATTAGCAAGCAAAGTGAGTTACAATAATATGTATTCATATCCTGACATCTACTCTTATACGGTAGATGTCCTTAGCCCTACGTATTAGTATAGCCTATGCCTAAACATTAGCTGCCTACGGTGTACCCCTGAGGGTATCAATTAGGGTGCAGGGACCTCGTGTAACAATTCCCCCCCTTGTTGCCTCAAAGGGCAACACAGGCAAATCGGAGGTGTGGAGAAGAGCAGTGGTTCTTTACAATCCGGAGGCGCGAGCCTTGTAAAAGAACTCAAGCTGCTCACAGTGTTGGCGAAGAGTACTTCATAGGCAGCAAAGCATAATAATCAAAGTAAATATCAAAAATGCTTGTATAATAACAAAACCTTTAAAGGTGATTTCTAACCAGGTGTTAGTCAATGCATTATTCATATCGCCATCATTCATCAGGTCAAGAATGGCTTCATTGGCTTTGGTTATATTATTGCTGATGTGGATGAGGTGTGTGTCCTTTCTATCTAAAAGTGATTTTAGTGTAAGTGTAAGTGGATCTATGTGTACATTAAAGTAGGGTAGGTATTCTTCAAATGTAAGTAGATAATCTTGATTACCATCAATAATATCTGATTCCATAAGGGGGACGGGGGTTATGACAGTATGTCCAATAACAGTTTTCTGATGGGGAACAAAACAGAAGTTGGGGTAATCAATTGTACAAGTAACAGAACCATATGAATAAGATTTCACATTAGTCACTATGCAATACTCTCCATCAGAGTTATACTGTGAACATACAGTAGGCAGTCTCCATTTTTGCAACTGGACAGGGCATGTGTAGGTCATCTTCGAAATCCGTGTTGACAGGTGATGAGCTTCCTCACGATAGGACTGGTAGAGCTGATCTGGTGTTTGTGTTGACTCAAAAGAGTAAGTGCCATTGTCAGTGATGTCATCATCCATAGTGAAAGTCCAATCAATGCTGTCCGGAGAATAGCCACAAACAGGGCGTATAACATCAAACACATCACATCGGCACAAGTAGATGTATTGCTTTTTCACACAGCAGTCCATGTGCGGTGCCACCCAGGCATCCAGGAAGGAATGGTAGACCAGTAGAGGTGGTAGATCCAGGCGTTCTCGGTAGATGTCTTCATCCAAATGCCCTATGGAATGCGCCAGTGCCAGCTTGTCGAACAAGGCTGTAGTGGGATCAAAGCATGGTAAGGAGACAGTGAAAGAGACAAACATGGTGTCTGTTATAGAACATTTCTTACTGGAAAAACAAGGACCTGTATTTGGATGTCTGGTCACAAACCCCAAATTGTGGAAGCTGTGGAAAGAGGAATAGACAGTGTTTGTTGCATACACAGGGAAATGCAAGATGGAGATTTACATTTAGGACAATACCATTTAGATAGACGTCTGTCATGTATAATATCAGGAATTCTTCCAGTTTCTAGGTCCCTGAAAAGGTTGTTAATGGTAGTGAGTATATATGAACCATATGCAGAACAAATTATTTCCCTACCAATGTATTGTCTATCAGCTTCTCTATTGTTCTGTTGTATGAGTGCATTAATCTTATCTTTGGAATCAGTGAAGGCTTTTGCAATGTCGTGCATGTTATATACAGTGTATCTTTCTTCCTGACTAAGACCATCCACACCATGCAATAAAGGTGGTAAAACATCATTAACCAAACCAGTGGAGATCTTTGCAGAATGACTCTTGATAGCAGTGATGTCTGCTTTGTTCCAAATGGACATAGCAGTACCAAAAAGACCTGTGACAGTACCTGTGGCACCTGTAACATCAGAACTGTCAACTTCACGTCTAGTACGTTTTTGAGTAAAAGTACTAGGAGGAGGTTTCCTCCTAAAATTGCCTCTATGTTCGTAAAATAAACCCCAGTAAAGGGATCCTTGGTTCGAATCTGAAATGCAGCTAAACTATCAAGCAATAAAGTACTATAAAATGCAGAGGTATTGGTATTGTAACACATACCAAATTCTTTCATATTCCAGTAGGTAAGGTTAAATAAAACGGGTATATGCATAAACTGTAAATTGTTAATCAAAGAACCTGGGAGTGCAGTGGCTGTGAGACCACTACGGGGACCAGGGGTATGTTTTGGACATTCCAAAAGCTGTTTTTCAGTAGGAGGCAGCACAGATAGATACATGGCTGCAGAGGCCATGTGGTGTACAGCACAGAATCTGCGGGCAGAATCTTGAGAAAGAGAGTTACAATAGGAAGGATCAATTAAAGCAGTTATATTATACAAACCAGAGTGTCTTAATGCAGTTTGTAACAAGGACAGTGAACCATTCAGGGATAATTTAGCGTTGGGCCAACCCTGGAAAGTTCCCTTAGAGAGTTTGGCCACAGGGAGAACTTGTCCTTGTGAAGTGGTTTGCCACTCAATTTGAAGGGTGGATTTGTCAGGAGCCACAACCGAGGCAGTGAGGTATGCATCGGAACCTTCTTGGACAGTAATCATAGTGTCTGGAATTTTGATCGAAACTCCCTCTGTAGGAGGTGCTGGAGGATCAAGGTGTCGAAGGAGGTCCGGTACCATGCCTTGGGTGAAAGGGATTACTCCTGCAAGGAGGAGAGATAGGAACAAGATAGCCATCTTGTCAATGTATCTGAAAAGGAAAATGAAAAATTAGTATATTAGTACAGTTCCGCCCAGTGGGGTTAGGAAAAGTAAGTCTTAAGCTCCTTTGTACAGTTTCAACTGGTTTGCATGTAACCATTTGTCAGTCAATTTATTGTTGTGGAGGAGTCTAACTTGATAGACTGCTGGACTGAGTTTGTTGACAATGGGATAAGGGCCTTCCCACTTATTGGAGAAGGAGTGGGTGGGATGTGCAAATCAAAGTACCATTACCTGATCTCCAACTTGCCAATCCACTTCTTGTGCGTGTTTGTCAAATTGTATCTTGGACTGTTGCTGGGCCTTGCCCATGCAGTTTGCAGCATACAAGTGTGTGTGTATGAGGTCTTTCCTGAGTTTTTCCACATACTGATCTACAGACACGCGGTCTGCAGTGGGGGTGTACAGGTCAAAGAGAAAATGTTCAGGTAATCTCATTTGTCTTCCAGTCATTACCTCAAAGGGTGTAAGCTGGGTGGTGGCTGAGGGCGTGCCCCTAATTGCCATAAGGAGTAAAGGCAATAGGGATTCCCAGGTCTTGGGATTATCCTCAATGAATTTGGAAAGCATTTGCTTAATCCGTCTGTTGGCTCTTTCTACTTGACCTGAGGATTGAGGGTGATAAGGTATGTGGAACTTTTGCTGAACCCCAAGGAGTTCAAGGGACTCTTTCATCAACTCACCTGTAAAACTGGTTCCTTTATCGGAGTCTACCTTGAGAGGCAGGCCCCACCTGGAGAAAATCTGTTCTACCAGGATTTTAGCGGTTGTTTTTGCAGTGCAAGTCTTAGTGGGGAAAGCCTCAACCCACTTAGAGAATAGATCAGTCACTACAAGGGCATATTTGTTGTTTCTACTAGTGTTGGTCAAGGGACCAATAAAACCAATTTGAATGGCATGCCAAGGGCCAGTGTGTCTCTGTGGTAAAAGTTTGGCATTTCGTTTTGTAGGTACTGAGTTGTTTTGTGCACAAACAAGGCAAATATCAATGTATTGTTTAACATCTTTGGTAATCCCAGGCCACCAAGCAGTGGTTTTGAGGCGCTGGAGGGTATTTTCAGTACCCTGGTGTCCACCAGTAGGTGTATCATGTACCTGGTGCAAAAATTTGGATCTCAAATGTCTGGGGACTACCCACAATTTGGTGGTAGTATCCTCTGGCTGGAACCAAATAAGTTTATCATCAGGGGATAAGTGTAATTTACCTTCATGCCTACGATAGGGGTTATGTGTAGGGAGTCTTTCTTCAGTACCTTTGTCCAGAAATCTGAACACTTCTTTGAGTTCAGTGTCCAAACGCTGAGCTGCTGAGAGGTCCAAGGGGGAAAAAGATTCAGATTTCTTTTTGAGAACTGCAACCTGTACAGCTGCATTGGCCTCTGGATGATCCATCACCCAGACATCCCCCCCTCGGGCCCCTTCCTTAGCAAGGGTGTCTGCTGTGTCATTGAATGCATGATAGGGATCATGTAAGGAGTGAGCTTTAACCTTGTGCACATAGAGTTTGTGTGGGTATTTCTGGGCTAATGCATGTATGTAAATCACCAGTTCTTTGTATTTCACTGGGCTTCCATCAGAAGAGAGGAAGGAGTTCTTCTGCCAGAAAGGGAGAAATTCTGTAAGGGAACAACAAACCCAATTAGAGTCTGTGAAAATGATGGTATCTTGAGTTCAATGTTGGATAAACTCTAATGCACAGGCCACCGCTGCCATCTCTGCATACTGTGATGAAGCTATACTACAGCGTTTAGATATACTGACAGTGTTCCCATAAGGATACACCACCATAATACCCATCCCTGCAATCTGTTCACCCTAACAGTATGATGCTGAACCATCGGTAAAAACACGGCACAAGGAGGTATTCTCCACTATCTCAGGGGTGGCAGGGAAGAACGGGCCCGGATCTGGGAGATCAGGTGACTGCAAAGCGCAGTCATGGGGTTCCCCCTGGAAGAGGAGACCATGAGCTAATAGAGATGGAACTTTGGTTTGATGGACCTGAATATCCCTATCCTGGAGGAGGAGTGACCAGTGTGTCAGCCTGGTGTTAGAGACTGACCCATCCTTCACTCTATCTGAGAGCAGAAAGGTAGTAGGTGTGTGATTGGTGTTAAGAATCAGCGGAGAGTACCCAATGATATACAGGAAATGCTTGACCACCCAATAAGTGGCCAGAAGATTCCTTTCACAAAGGCCATACTTCTGTTCTACTGGGGTCAAGAACTGCGATGCATATGCAATAGGTCTCAAAGTGCCATGCACCTTTTGGGATAACACTGCTGACATGGCAATGTCAGAGGTGGCCCACTCTAGATGGAATGGTAACGCTGGATTGGGGTTCACCAGTGCTGGGGCGGAGGCCAAGGCCTGTTTCAGTGACATCACAGCCTGGGTGTGGACAGGACCCCAACTCCATGGAACGTCCTTTTTGAGTAGATCGTACAGGGGAGTGGCTTTTTGAGCAAAATCACAAATAAAATCCATGGAGTAGTTTACCATACCTAGAAACCTCCAAAGAGTTGCCACACTGGTAGGTAATGGTAAGTCTTGTAACCCTTGAATCTTTTTCCAAGTAGGACTCCGGCCTTGATCTGTTATTTTCAAACCCAGAAAGAGTACTTCTTTCTGACATAGTTGTGCTTTTGCAGGGTTGCACTTCAAGCCTGCTCTCTGAATAAGAGTCAATAGTTCATCCAAGAGATCCAGATGTTGTTCCTGTGTGGCAGTAGCCAACAACAGGTCATCTACGTACTGTAAGAGACATCGGGGGGCTGAGAAACCTTGTAGGGCATCCATCATATGGAGATGGAAGAGGGATGGACTGATATGGAATCCCTGTGGCAAGCAAGTCCACGTGTATTGTCACCCTTCAAAAGTGAAGGCAAACTTATATTGACTCTTCAGGGCCAATGGTAATGACCAAAAACCATTGGAGATATCCAGGGCACTGAACCATTTTTGATCTGGTGTTAAGAGTCGAAGCACATCTGGTGCAGACGCCACAGTTGGGGAGCAACTGGGAGTGATCTGATTCAGTTTCCTGTAATCAATAGTAGTCTCCAGGTACCTGTGGGTTTCTTCACAGGCCAAACAGGAGAGTTGGCAGTGGAGACAGGTTCTGATTACTCCTTGTTTAAGGAGTGACTTGATTGTTTCTAAGAGAGGGTAAGGCTTCAGTGGGAAATGGATATTGCCTTTGTCTCTCATGTGCCGGGCCTGGCACCTCAATAACAGTATGCATTCTGTCGCAAACATATGTTTGTTAACTGCAAACGCTCCAAATGGCATTGCAGAATAGGTAGGAGTTTCGAAAAGTTCATGATTCTTGAATAAATCTATGACGTCATATTCTTTGTTGTTAATGGATATCGTTGCTACAGCATGTGAGTCAGGAATTAAGACAGTATGGTATTGACCCTGGATCTGTATCAGCAACATGTTTGCTAGATCCACAACACAGCCGTGTGGTGCAAGGAAGTCAATCCCGATGATACTGGGGTGATCGTGCAACACCATTAGTTGAAAAGCATGTGAGACCTTTAAATGGCCCAATTCTACGGGTAAAGGCAGAGAACGGTATGCAGGTAATCTAGCACCATCAACTCCTGACATATTGGTCTTCCATCCGGTAGACCATGGAGACGTTTCAGGGTGGTCGTCATGTAACACAGATACAGCTGCACCTGTATCTAACAAGACAATTAGTTGGCGGCCCCCGACCTCGGCCTCGGTGCAGGGCCTTCCATTTGTATCCAAGACCAGCTTGTTTACAATGCGGACTGGGGCCTGTAATTGTCAATCTGTATTGTTGGAGGCATGCAGAGGTTGGCTTGGCTTGCATGAATGACTTCACCGTGTTGCACTGATGCAATGTAAGGAGGGGCTTCCGGGTTCAGGCTGGTATGGATCTGCGAGCCCATACTTCCGGTGTCTCCATGTCCAGTAGTGTCATGGGTTGCCGGTTGTACTGCTGCAAGTGTCTGTGCGGGAACAGCATCCGCTACAGAACACACTTGCCCCAGGAGCTCACGAAATTTCTGATTTTCTTCAGCTATTTCTTTATAGGAGGGACCCGATCTTTGTAATGGCTTCCCTTTGCCTTTGTGCCTTCTGTTTTTAGGCCAATTCCGGTTCTCACCCCATTGTTGCTGTTGTTGTTGTTGTTGGCCCTGTTGGGGGTTTTGTTGGGTGCTAGCTGGAGGGGCCGATGGATGTTTGGGCTGTTGTTGCTGGGCCTGCCCTTCCACAGTGTAATGCGTCGTGGTCCCAGAAGCGGGTTCCACAGCAGCAACCTTTTTGGAACCGGAACCCAAATCACGGATGTACAGTTGATACACTCTCTCGGTTTTCTGAAGAATATTGGCAAACCTATCTGTATTTGGGTATGTAGTTGGCTCTACTTTCTCTCTTATGGCTGGGATCATGTTTCTAAGAAACAGGGTCTATACTCGATAAGATCTACATCCGCGGCTTCTTGTGCCAGATGTTTCCCTGCTCGATAGGCCATCCAGAGTCTCTGGTGGTAGGTCGCTGGGCTTTCCTTGGCATTTTGCTTCACGGGGTATGCTAGCATTACTCCAACCACACCAGGGCTGTGAGCAGAAATGAGCTCAGCTGCGAACTCGTCAAAGGTGGCGTTCCCATCCTGGCGAACTACTTCAGGGAGTTTGGCCCATAAACCAGGATTGATGGTCTGGCGTAGTATTTGGACCTGGTATTCCGCGACGAGGCTGAGCATCTCGCACTTGCAGCACACTTTTTCCAAATGGCAGCTAAGATTGTCGGACGGGTTCATCTGACCAATGCTGTCAGCAATCTGCTGGACAGAGTAGGCCATTTGTAGGGGGTTAGTTGGTGGTCGATCAGGCAGAGGTAATGCGTCTCGCGCACCATCCAATGCTGCGTGAGCTGCAGCTTCAGCCGCAGTACGAACAACACCTTCCTGAGTGCCAGCTTCTTGAAAAATTTGTCGAATTTGACTTTTGATGGCTTTCATACTTCTTTCAGGAAGAGGAACATTTCCCAATGCTCTATCAATCATGGTTTCAATCTCTTGCCTGTCTTCCACACTAATAACGGCTACCGGAGGCGCCATCAGGACCAAGCTTGGGCCTGCTCCCCCCTATCATAGGCGCCATGATGGCGCTTCCATGATGAGCGCCACAACGTCGCTCACGCGGTGACCTGAGGAGTAGTGGGCAGGGACCCGCCATATTGTGGATGGCTGGGTGGGGAGTCTGGGCCATAGTAGGGGCGTGACTGGGCGTTGTACTGTGAGATGTCTCGTCGGATGGTTCTCCCTCCGACGACGAGTGAAAGGCAGGGGCTACGCCTCCCATTGCCTTAACATGGCCAGTCAAAACCTCTCGCTGATGGCTCAGTTTATCCATCTTAACTTTACATTCATCATGATTTACACTTGCAACATCCTTATCAACCTGATCCTGTCTCTGCTTCTGCAAAACACGGTACGCGGCGCTCAATTCGCGATTGTCCCTATAAGCTGTTTCTAAGTCATTACATACCTGGTTGATCTCGTCCTGAAGTTCACCCATTTCATCACTCATCTGTGCATTCGCTGCACTCAACAAATCATTCATTTGCACCACCTGACTCTTATCCTGTCTTAAACTTTCACATTCCTGTTTTAAAGTACACATTTCTTGTTCACCAGCCTGTGCGGAATGATGCAATAGTGAATCCTTTTCATTACGCAGAGATTGGAGTTCTGACTCCAAGTTCTGCTGTATCCGAATACATTCTGTTTCCTGCAAACCCATCTCCTGCTTAAGAGATGCGATCTGCAAATCAAGGGTACGAAACCTCGCTTCGGAGGCTTCCAAAGCAGCGTACAGAGCAGCGACCATCAACCCTTTAGCACAGCGCTTATTGGTTGACTGTCGCGTCTCTGTGTACTGGGTTGAAATCCCCAGTACAGGGTTTTCGGATTGACTCGCGTCCCGCGCGAAGTCAGCCCAACTCCATGGGAGGTAAGAAAGTTAGAGACATCGAGTCTCAGTTCTACACAGATATCTGATACGGTGGCCATTGTGTAGGAGGGAACGAAAATTCAGACTGTGAAAAAGACTGCGTGTTGCGTATCGATCCACAACACGAGTACTTTAAACACAGCCGGGCTACTGTTTAAGTTGTAGGCTTGCAATTCAAGGCTGCTATGGAGTGGGGCGAGACGGCATCGACCACACCCAAAAAGTCAGCTAGACTTTGCAAGTATCTACGAACGAGTAGAAAAGACGGGAGAGGTGATACGGGAGTGTACAGCTACAGTCCCTATTGGAAAAGGGAAATAGATAGCAACAAGTGAAAACTTACAACACCCAATATCGCCTGCACACGGTCGCCAAATGTAAGAGGTCTAAACCTCACTTTCAGGTTCTTGGCAATATTGGGAATGCAAATAATCACAGACAAGTTGCATTCAAGTAATAAACAAGTTTATTACTACAACAAGGGATAAATCACAGTTGCCCTAAGCAGTTCTTACCAATACGAACCGGGAGCCAGTGCTAAGCGTTCCCTACACCTCGAGGTTTCTCTGTAGTCTCTTGGGATCTCTCGGGTCTCCGAGGTGTAAAGCCTGTGCATAACATTATATACCTGTGATAATTACTATGGTTACTAAAAGATAGAAACATTTCTAGTTACAGAGATGAGCCCTATTGGTTAAATTAGAGATGGCTCCACGGTCCAAGATAACATTATATAATTTTGTAAAGTCATCAGTTTTAGAACAAAGACGTTCTTATACAAAGTCTTACATAACAAGATGAAGTGGTGTCCATCACCGAAAGATGGCAATGTTGCCTTGCACATTATAATCACTTCAAGGACAGGTGTCTTGGCATCTGACAAGTAAGAAATAGACAGAAAATACATGGTATAATGTGTGTGCATTAGCAAGCAAAGTGAGTTACAATAATATGTATTCATATCCTGACATCTGCTCTTATACGGTAGATGTCCTTAGCCCTATGTATTAGTATAGCCTATGCCTAAACATTAGCTGTCTACGGTGTACCCCTGAGGGTATCAATTAGGGTGCAGGGACCTCATGTAACAGGGGGAATGAAATGCTAGGGGTCATTGAGTGGAATAGGGAGTGTGCATGGCATGTGGGAACCTAGATGAGAGGGTGGAATGGTGAACCATATGTAGGAAGTTATGTTGCATTGGTTGGGTTTTTTTGGTCTTGTGATGTGAGTTCAGAAAATGAATTTGTAGCCAGCTGTGGAAGAACACTTATGCATAATGGTTACTTTTTATTCTGTGTTCTTGTAGAAAAGAAGATGTCTGAAAGGAGGAAAGGAGGCAGACCACCTGTATATTCACCTTCTACTGCTAAACAACGGAAACTACAGCAAGACAGAATTCGACATGCAGCAGCTATAAAGCTGGGAAATGCAGTTTCTGCTTGGCAAATATTGAAACAGAAGAAGTTCAAGATGGATCAACAGTTAGTGATGTTTCTTATACTCTTTTATCAGTGAGTCATATGTATTGTGTAGGTGGTGGTGGTTTCTTTTAAAAGTGACAGAGGATCAATGTCAATTTGTTTTTTTTATTTTGATTTCTTGTTGCGTGGTCGCTATACACTATAAAAAATATATTGGCTGGTCAACTGTGTCCAATAAGCATGCAATACCATCTTGGTGTTCTGATTCCATGTGACATTTCGAGCTTCACTCTCGAGGTCTAACATAATTAGAACACCTTGGTGGCAGCACAGGCTGGTATCGCATAGTTGACAAGGCAGTATGCTCTAAATACTCTGCTTTATTTCAGTTACTAATAAGGGTTCCCCATACTTTCTAAACGGACAATAGCATATTCTGTTCAATAGAACAGTATATTATGTTTACAGTTATACACATTATGCCGTGGTCATAATTAAGGCTGCAATTTTTTCACGAGGGTCATGAATTTCATGATTACCGTGAAATCGGTAGTCCCCCGTGAAAATCCCCAAATTCAAAAGTCATACATACTCCTTCATTTGTATGCAGGCAAACAATGTCTTTGCATTGAAAATCAGGCACAGAACAATTCCAGTACAAGAAGAAGCCATACTATAGTGCTCCCGTGGCCAGCATATGTCTACTGTCTGCAACTTGCGGCTGAAGTGCGATTTGTGTGCTGCTAAAAAAACCTCTGATTTAAAAGTTTGCCTCTTTACTTTCTAAGCACTGGAACGAGGCTCCTGTCTGCTAGCAAGTCCATTTTCTGTCTGCAGCATTCCTTAAATAAAAATCAGAGCATGTTTCTCGAGTTGCAACTTGCAGTTAAAGTTAAACAGCCTTTTTCGGCTCCCTTGGCCAGCAAGCAAGTCCATTTCAGTCATCAGTGCAGGGGAAGGAAAGCCATATTCAGACTGTGTTGCCAAAAAACTCAGTCCTTGCAGTCCTTGGTGCAGATGAAAAGCAAACCGTATTCAGACTGTGCTGCGGCTGTGTAGTTTCAATGCATGTCTCACAAGTTGCGACTTGCAGCCAAAGTTAAATAGCCAGCCTCTGTAGAGTTAGAAGCTGGCGGGCGCACTTCTCATTGCAGTTTTTCAGTTAATAAATATCCTATTTTAGGACCGTGAATTGCTGTGAAATCGGCAGATTTTTACCGTGAAAAAAATACAGCCTAGTCATAATGAGTTGTATACAGGTGTTTTACCACATTTTTCAGTACAATGCTTGTGGTTCCTACTGTATATCCCTTCCTAGGGGTAGATCTCATACCAACTCTGTTGTTTTGGCCCAAACTGTCCCGCACTGTAGAATGTACTCCAGGCCTTGTCTGGGCAAATTATGGAGATGACTGGATGAGCTGGTGAAGGAGTTAGCATCTTACTGCAATCCTGTGTTACTTTGGAGGTCTGTGGTTCCCTTCTTTCTATGGGCCTATCATGGGGGCTTGAGCAAATCTTTGCCTTGAGTGGACCCCTGGGTGATATTTTGTCTGATATATGTGACATTAATGAGATTTCATCTTTCCATGACAGTACTGGTTTGTCCTACTGCATACTGGGGCATTCTGGTGAAAAGTGGCTAACTGTCTCATGGCCAGAAGCCGTTCTTTGATGGTTGATATTGCCGTAGTTTGCCACCTACTCAGAATGAGTCTCTTCATCTCCACTGTGGCATGTAGTTACCATAGTTTTTGCTGGATTTTCTGCCTCAGAACACTAGGTAGTATTCTCAATATCTATAGGGATTTGGAAAGCGGTATATCACAACACATGATCTCTGAGCAGAATATCATTACCCTTTCCCATTGCCTTTTATGGGCTTTCATTTCCATAAGATGTGAAGCAGGACTGGCCCCACTCCCCCAACCCAGAGATTCGCATCTCCAGCACTCATCTTCTTCTACAAAGACTATTTACATTAGCTGAGTGCCAGTTCTGAATCACAGAAGCAGTATTTCATTTTGTATTACTAGGTTGCGGGGATCTGTGCATAATCGATGGGCACGGTTCCAGCATGTTTGCCATTATTGTTCAGAGATGAGTAGACTCACATTTTTTTAGCCACAGTGACAGAACTGCTAGGGTTGGATCTGGATCAAATTCCAGTTGCTGTTTATGTATGACCCAGGCCAGGCCTTCCTTAGTTTTTTTGTTTTTTTAACCAGGAGTAGCACACTAAGCTGAAAGTTTTTTTACAGGCGCGACCTGGGAGCACAAGGAAGTTAAGTGACTTGCTCAGGGTCACACAGTATGCAAGTGGAAGCTGTGGGATTCAAACCCAGGTCTGGTCTGCTGGATGTCACCAGATTTGCAGCTCAGAGCCTTAAACCACTGTGCTATACTGCCCCCCAATTTTAATCCATGCTATTAGGGGAAGCTTATGCTTAAGTTCAGAACCATTATCTCACATCTGTTGCACTGTCAACCCTTTCTTAACGTGTCTAAATACGCATTCCTCAGGTGGAGATAATTCAAAAATTCTTTATCATGTATCTAGTATCTTCCTTGAAGGGAGGTGAAGGATTCAAAATGTTGTCTTTTCGCTGTAAGAACATCTTTAATTTATTGGATACTTCTGCCTCTCCATCCTCCCTTCACAAAGTGATTTTCCCAAGAACGTAACACATTTAACTATATCCAGACATGACACAATAAGCTGCCCAAGTTTTCACAAAGTGGTGTGAGCGGCCTGTATCATTAGCCATTTTATTGTGCATCATTGGGAGTGTTTGACCTATGTAGGCTGCCGTGGTTGTACCTTAGAGCACCCCTTCCTCAATATTAATCCATACAGGTTTGCTTGTGCCAAGCCCGTAGCCACGTCGTGCAAGTTATGGCCATTGACAAGGTATTTGCAAGTTAGGTTCTGTTTAGAGTATGCATACAGACAATAACTTACAGAACATATGGTCTCATGAAGGGTTGTTTTGCACCAGTACTTCTTCTCAGTACAGTGTATAAGTAATTCCTGGTTTCATTAACTGTCAGGCATTGTTAAATCAACATCCCATACTGTAGGTGAAAGGAGAAGTGACTGACTTCACATACTTCTTTTTCTTAGGTCATCAAAGAGTACAGCTGGTGAAGCAATGGTTCCACATGAAAATACCAGAGGCGAGTATTGTAATACATATTGTAAACTGTTTTTCTTGAAAATAACCCTACCTAATTTGTAAAAACATGTCACATGACCATGCGTGAAACCTGCAACAGACAACTGTTTCAGATCCCAGTAATCTAGGTTTTTTTTGTATGTGTAAATCTTTTTTTTTTCAAACTGAATTCTAAACAACATATTTATGTTATGTAATCTGGCAATAATATTGATGTATGTAAGTGCTGTGTAATGCTGTCTGAAATGTAGTGTGATGCTATTGTGTATCTCACAAATATAAGTAGGTTTTGATATATTTTTGTGCAACGTAGACAGTAGTCCATGTTTTGGACATAGGTCAAGGTTTAAACGGTTATGAGTTAGCTATTGGTGTAATGAGAGCCTGCAGAGCACTCATCATAATTCAATAAGAAAAACAATGATGGCCACGTTATGTTTTACGTTTGCAGTGTTGAACTAGTCATGAGTTTTTTGCTGCTAGGGCTATAGGCATTGCTTTAATCCATTTGTCATACACTACAATCAATGTGGCAATGAACAGCAAGGTGGTTGGTATTTTTTATTCTAAATCTGCAGATAGTTAACACTATTTTCAATTCATATTTTCAGACACACCTGCTTCTTCGTCATTAGATGAGGCAAGCACTGTGAGTTCACCAGTATCACCCTTTGAAAAGTTGCCTGCACATCTGTCCTCCGCGCCTGTTATACACGTACTGTGGAAGTAACGATTGTTGTAGATATGTATTGATAACATGAATCAAGTAATTTAGCATAACAATATGGTGACTTGGTGACCGTTTACGCATAGCAAACCATAATAAGATATTTTACAAGTATCTAGTTTGATTGGTATGTGCATTTTTTCAATGATAGATCAGTAGCAAATATGGCGGTAATGTCAATTAAGTATTTTTTGCATCTTATACTGCTGATTGAGTCAAAAATAGTAAGTTATCTGTTCTATATTGACCAATACATTGTGTGACTGACATGTATCTCCTTTCTGAGATGTAGATTGTGTTGTCCATGACAACAGATTTATGATATTGTCAGTTTTCATTACCTATCCATAGCTGTATCAATCTTGAAATTTCTTGCAGAATATGCATAATCTAGTACTGATTAATATAATTAATTATTTTGCTCATTGGAATAATAACTAGTAGAATTAGACTGATGGCTGCATCTAAAATGGACTGATAGTATTATTAAATTTCAGGTCTGAGAGTTCTACAGAACTCATTGACATTGATGATGAGGACACTGAAGCCAATGAGTAATGCTGTGGCTCTTCTTATGTCCCATTACCTAAAAGGTGAGTGTCTTTCCATTACTGTTTTCATGTAATTAGTCATTTACATAGATTCATCTAAAATGGTCTGAAAGGCAGGTTTTCCCGATGATAGGTCCAGAGTGTGTATTAAAATGGAATTTTATGATAAAATGGAATTGTAGTGAAATGTGCACATTGGGTTGTTCATGCTAAATATTGATGTATTTATACAGAAAAATTGAAACATAGACAATGACAGATGGAAACGGATATGACCATCCAGAGTGCACAATATTTCTATAGTCCCTTGGACCTGCCATTTCACTCCATTACTAACCATCTCCATCTTTTCTCTGTTCTCCTCCTTGGTCCTGATGCCCCGGTAAGTACTATTTCCTTAATGGTAGCTTTGATGTCATTCTGAGGCATTTACCTGCTGTCCTCCCTATTTAAAACTGAGCAAACTTGTCATGTATGTTGGTGGACTTTTGCCCATCATCCTATACCATCCTTGCAACTAGCCTTATCAATCCCCTACCTTCTGTTGTTTGTCTCTGATATATCTGGAAAAATGTTGGTCTCCATTCCTTACCTCCTTTTGCAATGTGTTGCTCTGTGTAGACTTTGTCTTCCCTAATGGCACTTTTTGCCTCTCTATATTCTTCTGTAGATAACCCTCTCAACATACATCCACCTGCATTTTCCAATCTGCGTAAATGACAATACTGTACATCATTAATGTGCCGAGTTCACTTTTTTTACATTTTTTTTGTTATGTAGGGCACATGTTATATTGGGAGGGAAATGTTAATTATTGTATACATTGATCATGTTGTGGTATAATGACATTATGGAATTCAGTATCCTACTATGGTTGAGATTGATTTAACAAGAGTTGTAATATGTTTCAGACTTAACCAGTTTGTATAAGTGTCAGATGTCATTGATCTACTTGTTCATAGCAATTTGTCTCCATTATATGAATCTTAAGTTTATCCCCTGTGATATCTTGTATCATGCGGAGACTCTGAGCAGGATGACTATATCGACTATGAGCTGCAGATAATATACAAATGTGACATTGAGCAAGACTTTGCCATAACTCAGAATGATTCATCTAATAGACAGTAGTGATTTTCATTTAATAAAATCAGTAAAAATATATGAAAACTGCCTACTATCATTAACACATAAAGCATTCAAAACATGTGACATCAGAGGATGTCACAGAGAAGTTAATTTGAAAGTAAACCAGACTGGAACTGCTTTTCAAATTAAAATAAGTTCCATTAATGGCCACACCAAGTATTGGGACTCCCAGCCACTGTTGAAATGGATGACCATTGGAAACTTCATGTTGTCTGCAAGTATAACTTTGTCGGGAAACAATTATGCAAAAATTGCTCTTCTTCTTAATTTTATGAACATATTGGCCCAGATATTCAAAAGGGTTGAGCATGGTGGAACAGTGTTGCACCATGCGCAACCCACGGATGTGCCCTGGCTCGATATTCAAAAGGGAAAAGTGCACCGCACAAATCCCGATGCACCGGAGCACATCAGTAATGTATGCAGGCACAGGTGGGGGGGGCGTTCCCATGCATAACCTGCACAGCCCGATATTCAGCCCGGGATGTGCAGAGCCATGCAAGCGCAACCCCTACTTGAGCCAGCACAAAGTTAAGCCAAAACTAAAAAGGAACAACTGATGGCCACCAACAGGTGAGCTGCCACGTTGCAGGGCACAACACAGCAGCTGCCACCTGTAGGTGGCCACCCAAGTTCTGGCTGCACTTGGTGGCACCCCCCCATGCCCGATCATGGGCATATGTTTAAAAATAAAGTCCCTGTCCTATATCCCTGGTGGTCCAGTAGACCGCTCTCTGCCCGATCGTCGGCATGTGTTTAAAAAAAAGCCCCTGTCCAATATCCCTGGTGGTCCAGTGGTCTGATTGCTGCCCGATAGTGGGCATCTGTTTAAATAAAAAAAAACCTGTCCAATATCCCTGGTGGTCCAGTGGACCGCACTATGCCCAATCGCGGGCATCTGTTTAAATAAACCCCCCCGTCCAATATCCCTGGTGGTCCAGTGGACCGATTGCTGCCGAATCATGGGCATCTGTTAGAATAACCCCCCCCATCCTTTATCCCTGGTGGTCAAGTGGGCTGAATGCTGCCCAATCACGGGCATCTGTTTAAATAACCCCCCCGTCCAATATCCCTGGTGGTCCAGTGGACCGAATGCTGCCCGATTGCAGGCATCTGTTTATGGTGTCCACTGGATAGCTGGTTTCACCTTGCCCGTGCTTATACCGCCAGCCCTGCTGGTCATTGCACTCCTATCTCACAAATTGTACTCTTGCCCCAGAATTGAAACTGGGTGTACTTTTCCAATCCAATGTAAAATTTGTAAACTGTCTTTCTCTACTGCTTGCTGTATTGATGTACTTGCTATACCCTATTGCTGTAACTGTTGTACCTGTTATGCCTCCACTGTACTCTCCCGGGTCGTTCCTGAAAATAGGCATATAACTTGTCTAGTGTACCTACCCAGTTAACAAAAACTAAATAAAAAATAAATAAATAAACAGAAAATGTCCTATTACCCTGGTGGTCTAGGGTACCTCCTTCCCCACCTGCCCACTGAGCCCCACTGCCCCACTCCACCCCAGTCAGCCGGCGGGCAGCAGCACCCCACCCGCCTGCCATCCCGCCGCCCACCGACTGACATTTGTTAGGCTGCATGCCCATTGGTTCACAGCGTGAGCCAATGAGCATGCAGTTTCTATTGTACGATACATTCCAGATATGTGAAATGAATCATTCACATATCTGAATGTGTAGTATGGTAGGGTTGCATGCCCATTGCTCACGCCAGAACCAATGGGTGTGCAGCCTACCCAAAGTGTCAGTCGGCGGGCAGCAGGTGGTGGGAAGCTGCTGCCCACCGCTGACCAGTGGGGGGAGGGGCAGTGGGGCTCAGTGGGTGGGAGGGGATACCCTAGACCACCAGGGTAATAGGATGTTTTCTGTTAAACAGATGCCCGCGATCAGGCAGCATTCGGTCCACTGGACCACCAGGGATATTTGACTTTTTTTTTTATTTAAACAGATGCCCACGATTGGGCATCATTCGGTCCACTGGACCACCAGGGATATTGGACAGGGGGAGTTTATTATAACGGATGCCAGCGATCAGGCACATAGCGGTCCACTGGACCACCAGGGGATATTGGATGAGGACTTTAATTTAAACATTTGCCCGCGATCAGGCAGAGAGCAGTCCACTGGACCACCAGGGATATAGGACAGGGACTTTATTATTAAGCATATGCCTGTGATCAGGCTGCAGGGGGCATCAGTCCCTGACGGCTGCTGCCTGGCAGGGGGCCAGGCACAAGTCGTCGGGGATCTGCACACCTGCATGCATATGGGATGCAAATGGCGCCATAATGACATGCAAATGGCCCCATGTGTGCCTTGCATAAATTATGGCCCCATTTGCATGTCATCTTTTGAATATCGTGGGTGCTCTGAATGGCACAGTGGCACTTGCGCTAGCGCATCTCCATGTTCCACTCTGGCCACTTGCACTGGTGCAGTGCCACTGCGCCATGCACAGTGGGGGTGACCAGGGTGTGATATTCAAAGCTGCTGGGCCATGGTGCAGCTCCATTGAATACCACCCAGGCCACATCCCTGTGCAGCCAAGTTGAGCTGCGCCCAAGCTTGAGCCACAGCCTGGCGCAGTTTGAATATCTGGGCCATTGCCTGTATCTAAGACAGTATTCCATGCTATCCAAAGATATTATGTTTCCCCCTCAGTAAATTCATACTGGGATAATAAGCAGACAAATTTAATTTCTAAGCTTGATCACGATGTAACAGTGATGGGTGATGGCAGGAGCAATAGTCCCAGCCATTCAGCAAACTATGAAACTTACACTATCATGGAGTATGATTCAAAAAATTATACATATTCAAATAGTGGACATATGTAAAGCAGCTGGAAAATCTACAAACATGGAGATCCTGGCGTTTGAGCACAGTATGAATAGTTTGATTAAAACAAGAGTTAAGATCAAAGAGGTTGTTACAGATTCCCATGTACAGATTCTGTCTCTGATGAGTATGTATAACAGTTGTGCTATACTAGCAATTAGGGGTCTGATTCCTAGAAGAATGGTGCAACTCACAGGTGGCAGTAAGTTACACCATTCGTGCCTACACCAGGGACCGTACGCTGCATTCCAAGAGCAGCAGGGTCCCAGCACTTGCGACATGTGGGATACAACATGTGTAGGCTAACACCATGTGCATGGCATATATGCCCCACATGTCGCAAATCGTAGATGGTGACAGGCATCCCCCCCAAGACCCCCCACTCTGGTCCACCATGGCACACACCAGGGGACATGGGGGGCAGGACTGATGGCACAGGGGTCCGAGGGGGTGCACCATGAATCAGACTCCCGGGGGGTCCCCAATGGTTATGGGGTTGGGGCAGGGGTGTGCTTGTGGGGGTTTGGGGGCAGTATTGTGCCATTGCTGTGCTGCTGCATGGTGGCATCTGATGGTGCCAGTCATCGGATGCCACTTAGGACAACTCCAAGCTGCCATAACAAAGATATGCCAGTGCGCCTTTTAGAATCACACTGGTGGGTTATGACAGCCACCCTCCTGGAGTTGGGTGATGTTGCTGTCATAACCTACACTTGCGCCATGGTGTTGCAGGCTGCAGCATAGCGGGTGGCATAATCCGCAGTTGTCGCAGCCTGCATCCGCCTGGCGCAAGTTACCACCTGGAATTCCAAAAGGCATAATGCATGGTGTAAGTCATGGGATACGCCAAGGGGTTTGGCATATCTCGCCTTACACCGGTGTAGCCCATCTTGGAATCGGGCTAAAGGTGCCTAAGTAGGATTTGCTCTCAAACCCACTAAGTAACATCCTTGAAACCATTCCGGTTACTCCCTTTGTATTGCAGTTCAGTTTTCCATACACTTTAGTTGTACAGTGTTACAATGCTAGGCCCCACATGCCCCTCTCACACATTTACCTCACACAATAAATTGCCAGACATAATACCCGAATTAAAAAAAGATCAAAAACATTAACTAATTTTGAATGATTTTTATGCTTATTTAATGTCGATTACTATAGATGAACTGAGGGCATGAATTCTTATTTCATTATGTTAATATCAACATATCACATTTTATCATTTGTATTTTATATTTCTAATGTCAATTTCTCTGAAATCTTTTCTACCAAAGAAAAAGTATCCAAGGATACAGCATCAGTTAGACCTACGGCACAGAAGTAAGGCCATTAATAAGAGACTTCGGAAGGTAATATGTTGCTGTTAATGTATACATGTTGATGTCATTTTTGTGTGTGTGTTAGGCTATGTCAGCTTACCATGCACAGGGTATGGATTCAGTTATAAAAAGGTTCTCAGAAATGCTGCAGTCTGATTGGCTGATAGGATTCCAACAACCTTACATTAATCCTTGTTACACTGTCACGTACAGCCTGATCACAATGGCACATGGATTCTTCCTTGTCAGCATTCCAACCTCAAGCACTGCTGAATGACTGGAATGATGCATTCTGATTCTGAACCAGCATTCTTAAACTGTTGGTGAAAGAACTATTTTATTAAAAATCTCTCTTCAAATGAGGAAAACATTCAAAAAGTATTCTTTTAACACTTCTTTTGCAACAGTTTTTATAATAGCAATAAGGCACACCCAGGCATTAGATTAACAGTCAGTTATATGGCACTCGGCTGTGCCTCATGCCACATTACACCCCTAGGGCGATTAATAGACTGTTAATCTAACTCCTGGTCATGCTTTATTGCTTAAATATATACTTGTCTTCAGATGACAAATATTGAACATGTTGGAGATACTTACAGTGTAAATGTTGGTATTTATGTGTGTTATTGAATGCTGTAATCAGAATTTAACTGTGTAGCTTCACTAAATGTCACTGTAGTTGTCATCTGGGAAACATCACACTGATCTTCTACCTTGGATTCCAGACATAACAAACCACTTTTGGTTCTCTTGCAGTAATTGTGATGGACAACTTATTCAGCTTGTTGTGAGTTACTCATATTTATTAAAAGGGTATCAAAATCCTTCCTCATCATTTGTCAAATCATGTGATGTGCCCCTGCGTAACTATTGTTACTGTTAATTGATAAAGGACCCAGCACTGAAATACCATATATCTGTGAACCTAATTAATTTTAATTTCACTTTATAATAACATATTCATGTTATAATCATAGTACTGCATGTCATGAAATGTGTAGTAGTGAGATTTATATACTTACTTGGTGGATAAAGTCACTGGTTGTGCCTCGTTACACACAACACAAGGTATTTGTAAATCCCATAACAACACATTGTTTGTCCAGCATTATTGATTAAGTGTGACATGTAATTTGTTATAATCTAACATTAAGATTTGTCTTTGTTTACTGAAGTAGTGTATGCGTTTATTGAGACTTGATGGTATGTTTCTGATATGTCCGGCAATGATACAATATATCAGCCACGGTTATTTAATTCTCTTTAGTCTGTGAGTATTCTATCTAAGCTATTTTCAACATAGATGATGACTTATGCTGACAATTTTACAATTATTTGTTAATTGTATTAAGAATATAACTGTTTTTATCTGTGTTGCTATCCAAATCGAGATACTGATAGAAAATCAGTTAGTTTCTGTTAGCCACACTGTTACATGTTGAATCAGTTTCAGCACTTATCTGCTAAGTGTTCACTAATTTTTATCTTTATTTACAATGCAAAAAAGTAAATCTGGAGAGAATTACTGCATCACATTATAAATTAGCATTCCTGGAAGATATTTTGCCCAGGGGAGGTTGATGGATGCACACATCTTGATATGGAAGAACGTCCGGATGAAAAGAGATGGCTTGTTGTGACCTCGCTGGCTCATAATGCACTTTGTTCAGTGGTAGATATGACAGGTGGCTTAAGGGTAAAATCTGCAAAATATATCTTCTCCCTGATGGAACAGAAATATTTGTCAGGTTAATTAATATTCACTACAGATATTGTTCAGTGTACAATTTTTGGGTGTAAGGCAATTGCAACTGGTATTACACCATCTTCTAATTAAAAGTTATAAGAAGTATACTGCTGACTTACCTACAACCGCATCTATGACTGTCATGCTGAGTAACTTCACAATGTAATTGTGTGTCCTGGTAAGTTACACGGTTTGAATGTCAAGGTGCATGTTAACCAGCAGTTTGCAGATCACACAGCTGATAGTATTGGGAAGTGTTCATTATGTATGCTATATTTAAAGTTTGTTTTGATCAGGGAGACTGTTCAGCACTCTGAGCATACAGTATATTGCATTGATTTAATGTTTATTTTTCTCAGTCCACTTAGGTAATGTAGGTTTTTTTTTTTCAATGTAACATTTAAAAGCTGTTCCTGCTTATGTAAAGTACAAATAATTTGCTAACTGTTAGATTACACCTTCTCCTTAGAACTACTGGTGAATTGGAGACGTTCAATAATTTAATCTTGATGTATGCATCAAAGAGGTTTTCATATGAGTATGTGTCCGTGAGTACATTGCTGACATACTTATGAACTTGATTATGGTTCTTCTGCTATTTCATTTCTGTTGTAGACCATTTAGTAAAGCTAGATCTTCCTGGACTAAAAGTCTCCTCCATTCATTCACACTAATGGGAATACACCAGATGTGCTAGAACCCCTCGGGAGCCAAAAATCTTCAGGAGAGCCAGCACCGGGAAAGGAATGCACATGTGTGGTACAGCAAGACTAGCACACACCATATAGGCTATCTAGGCATGGACCCTCCAACTGCCCCAGTTCCTTTTTTCCCACCATTGAGTGCACTTTGGTGACAATGTCCCTCACCTGCCAGGAGTCAAGTCTTTGTCTATACAACAGCAGCTATAGCCATTCAGTATTCAATTAGCTAATTACATTTAGTGTTCTTTTCTTATTAAAAAAAAAAGAAGAAGAAGAGGAAGAAATTCTCACCCTGCCATCAATAGAGTCAACCTTAGATGGTAGCGGTGATGGTAGGGAGACTTCTTCTGAAAGCTGTGATAACAGTGGGGCTGTGTCCACTGTCCTTTGTGGAGGGGGGGCCGAGCATGAGCAGTCCCATACTGGCCTCAATTTTCATTGATCAACAGACTTTCAGAAGCTCACCTGAGGCAACTCCCTCTATCCCAGCGCTGGCCCTCCTGAAGATTTTTGGCACCCACGGGGTCCTAGCACCTTCGGCGTACTCCCATTAGTGTGAATGAGTGGTGGAGACTTCATCCAAGAAGATCAAGAATTATGGTAGGTATGTAATTTCCATTTTTTATACTGTGTGTGTTGGAAGCCAGTTGTCAATAATCACACAATAGGTGTTAGTTGTGTTGATGATGCGCAGTATCACCACAAATGCAAACAATGCAACATGATCTACACATGTTGATCCTCAATGTGATAAATGTAATTCTGGGACATTTCAATATTGATGGTAATAGATATATTCTGTGTGATAAATGAACTTTTTCTCCCTTTTGCATAGAGTGATTAACACTAACAACAGAACTTGTAGTATACAACTACAGGTATCTGTATTAACCTTAATATTAGCATTCATAGATACGAGGGATAGGAAACATGAAATAAATTGGCTGCAATCGACCACAACAATCATGTTGGATGCAAACCTCTTCTAGACAGAAATGGAGAAGTCAGGTATGCAATATTACTAATGAATATCCATCAGCTGTCTCAATACTGCCCTACTTGTTCATAAACTACAATGCAGTACTGTGTAGGATGCTTTGCTGAACAGTTCATCATTTGTGAAATCTGTGTATGTGTATTTTGCAGGGTGGTAATAAGCGTGATTAGTATAATGGAGTTTGTAATGCTGCAAACCTCTTGGCTGTCAGCCTTCTGAAAATATTTTTTTAACCTATTAACTAACATGCTTGATTCAATGGTCTTAACTGAATACATAGAATATCAGCCTCCTATGACAGACTTAAAGTTGCATGTACTGATGAATATGATGATTCTGTGCTAAATTACCACAAAACAGGTACAACTGGTTTGATGGAAAGCTGGCATACATGCAAACAACAGAGCTGCTTTCCTAGTGTGAGTGCATGATGGCAGTGGAGGTTCCGTTAACAGCCATGATGCAGTTCAATAATGTGAACTGCTTGTGCCCAAATCATATGGTAGAGACTATAAATAATAGACCTTAAATATATGATTAGTAATGTGGAACTGAGACATTCTTCATAGTGTTTCGTATTCAGAGGAGAATTCTATCTTCACCATCATGGAATAAGACTACTGTAAGTATGAAATATGTTTTAACTATTTGTTTACATTTTAATAGTAGCAATCAGTGCATTCCTGGGGTAATGTTAATGTTCTTTATAATTACTCATTATGGGCAATATGATATTCGGCTATGCCTCATGCCACATTACACCACATGGGGGGGTTATCAACTAGAACATGAACATAATCCCCTGGACATTTATCACTGTTCACATAACAGTAATCCCTACATTTACTAGTTTTTCCCTTACTGAAGCCATGTTTCTGTGCCTTGGTGAACTGTTACACTTACCTAGAATAATGCATGGGAAAGTGTGGTTAAGGAGGATTTTATGCACACCTGTGGTATGTGATGCCCCATAAACCCGGAGGGCGAGGCCCAAGGGGTTTATTAGGGCATCGCACAGCAAGGGTATGCATAATATTCTCATTTAAACACACTCCCCATTTTTTATTTTTTATATTTACTGGTTGATACTGTTTACAGCAGATCAACATATGGTGGGGACGAGGGAGGTAAAGAAAAGCAAATATTTAGTTGTTCTTAACCAAATAAAAAAAAACATTATTTCTTTAAATAGTTGCAGTACCATGCTATCATTTTTCATTTTAAAGTTATTCATATTTATTTGTCAAAAAGTGAACCAAAACACTTTGATTGACAGATGGCATTTATGAATCAAGATACGTATGATATTAAAATACATACCTTTATGCTACACAGATGTACCCGCCACCATTCAAAATGAACAAAACAAAGGACAGCTATTGTCCTCAGAGAACTGAAGAAATATCTGTATACAAAGGACCTCATGAAGGACGTTGTACAAAGATGAAATGCTGACACAGAACCCACTGTTATGAAGTAATGAGCTACCATCTACACACCCCCTTGACATATAGTGACAACCACTGCCCAAGTAAATCCCCCAGAAGAGCTCCAGTTGGTTCAGCAAAATAAATCTCGTACAGAGAAAATCATGTGTGTGGAACAAAACCAGAAGACCACAAACTTTTTTAATATTCATATTTATAGCACCTGCACACCGGAGGACAAGGGCTCAGCCCCATATTGCCGTCCTGCACCCCACCTACCTCCAATCATCCCCAAGACCCCAATGGCTTGCCCCCATTGCGGGGCCAGGAAGGGAGCATCCCCCCTTCCTAGAGCACAATCCAAATCCAGGGAGGCAGCAGCAGCAGAGCAGCTGGATAGAGAAGGGTTTCATGAAGCCCCCCTCATTGCCATTTTCCTGTTTCTGGAGCCCCCTCCTGGAACACGTCCGTACCTATGTGGGGGTACATGCACGCCGAAATCACCAGGTGTTGTGCCCTCCCTTGCCTGCGCTATGGCCCAGCCCCCACCAGAGGGCAGCAAGCAGGTGGGCGACAATCCCTCCCTCTCTGAGAGAGGAGAGCAGTCCTCCAGATGCTTGATCCTCTCTCCCCCCCCCCGCTGATCCCCAACTGCCCGGGCTCATTCCCGAACCCAGGTCACCGGCGAGGCATGAGGTGTGGCATCCAGCACCTCAACCTCCAGTGCCACCGGGCCAGCCCGACTGTATGTGAACTTTTACGTCATTTTTGGAGCTCTGATGGAGCAAGGGGTTACCTTTTGAAATGTTAGCATTTGTTGATGTACTGCGGTTTTTGACCATAGTTGCTCTGTGTGTATTATGCTGCTGTGTAGAAGGTAAGCCTTCGATGCAAAGAATAACTGTCAATGAAGAAGCTCCTTTGTATTTTTTTTTTTTATTCTTATTGAAAAATCAATTGGATGTATATTCTGAATAATAAATGTAAAATTCTTATAACTGCTGAATTGTTGAAATTTGTAACAATGAAATTGTTATAGCTGTAGCAGTGAGTGGTTCTTAAAGCAACTACAGAATTAAAATGCTGCCTGGTACTAAAAGTTCACTGCATATTTGACGATGTTACACAATCAAACTGCACCAGATAGATCTGTCTTCCCTGACATGGTGATACTTCATCAAGTGAAGCTACTTCAACATAATATAGGTTAAACTAACAGGAAAAGAAGCAGGTGGGAACACAACAGCAGGTTATTGCACTTCAAGTTGAAGTTGAGGAGAGTGAGTCTTGCATTTTTAGTGATGGTGAATAGTGATGGTTAGGAGTCTTTGTAATAAGTAAGCAGTCTGGGGGGAGCAGCCACCATGGGAGAGTATAGTGGCCAACGGAAAAACATGTATGACTGCAATCCACTATAGAATGTAGTATTCTTTCTTCTCCTTGAAAGAGCCACTGACACCTCAAGAAGAACTTTCAAAAACATGCTGGGCTCTATGCATGATCGGCCGGGAATTACGCATAGCTCCGCGGCCCCAGACAGGTGCAGGGTGCATGGTATTCACTACCACATGCACCCGTGGAGCACCTGTCCATGGCCCTGCCCCCCAGCTTGCAGATGCATGGAGGACATGTCCACAGACAAGGCATGTATCCAATGGAATGCCCAGACCCCATCCGCTAATGGATCCCTTGTGCCCACAGGGTGCAGATGTCAGCAGAGGGCACAATGTGCGCCGCCAGCTCGGGGCAAGTGGGTGCCCAGTCGGCTGCCCCCAGCCCTCTTCATTGTCCCGTGGGCTGGAGAGGCATGTGGGGAGGTCTACAGTTCCCTCACATTAGCATTGCAGCTGGTGGCAGTGTCCCGGGGGGGCACGTATCCCTTACAGCTGGGTGTTACCCAACATAAGGTGCCCCCCCACACCCAGCACTCTGCACCTTTGTGAATGGCGCAGAGTGTGGGCACACCCCCAACATGCCCTCCACCCACCTCCACCATACGCTGCTATCTGTGTGGCTGGGGGATCAGGTGTGTAACTGCCACATGCACCCTCTGTGAATACCACAGGGCATTCATCCATAGTGATGCCAATGCGCCAGGTGTACACAGCACATTAGCATCGTGCATAGGGCCCAATATTTGTACACAAAGCAGTTTATGTTTTTCATCAGCTCAGTATTTCTTGTCCCCATCACTTATTACTGAAGTAATTTGCTTCAAATACAGAATAATTGTTTCTTGAGGGTTCACCAGCTCCTATTGCTTCTTCCCAACCTGCTGTCATAATACTCTGATTGTGACATCACAGTTATTCCCACAGCAATAGACTGTGCTGTCACAACAGGGCATTATGATTTCCAGTAGGGAACAAGCCATAAAGACAGATGAACTCTAAAAGAAAAAATTGTACACTGAACATATTTGTAGTGGATATTAATTAACCCCACAAATATGTCTGTTCCATCAGGGAGAAGACGTATTTTGCAGATTCCATTTTTATCAACCTTAACTGAACAAAGGATGACTACTCTATTACTTACCTTGCATTGGTAAAATACTGTAATTTACCCTTAAGCCACCTGTCATATATACCATTGAACAAAGTGCATTATGAGAAATCTGTACAAAGTATATGAAATACAAGTGGACTTGTGTCTAAATATTGCATTTTCCAAAGTTTTCCCAAAGGCACCAGCTGCTCCTTAAGCTGTGTATAATCAGTTCCATAACCTTGTTTATTCCTGTCATGTATATAACTGTTTAAATGTATAATTGTTTCAGTCATATCCTACTTCACCCTTCAAGACACAACAGGATACATAATTTGTGTCTCCATAATCTTTATATTTTACTTATTAATTGAGCCATTCTCTGCATTTGATTGTCTGCACTATATATATATATATATATATATGATATACAATGGTGAGCTGTCAGATAATGATTTATCTACACAGTGCTGTTTGACCTCGGTAACTCACGAGTGGCGAAGCCACAAGTGAGGTGTCCGAGGTCAACAGTACAAGTGTAGATAAATCATTTATCTGACAGCTCATCATTGTATATTTCATTTATGCAATAGGGATGCTTCTTTATCAGTGCGGGAACATCTGGTTTTGACTGTTTATCTTCTTTTTTAAATGATAATTTCTGGGACTTTCTGAGACTTTTGGTTAACTTTCCTGGTGTATGTCCGCTTAGCTGGGTTGTTGTTATTAAATGAAACACCACTCATTTTGTAGAGAACTTTGCTGAACAAATGTCATGGTGACAGTATCATGCTACCTTTTTGTTTTAAAGTTATTCGTATTTGTTTGATGAAAAGTGAACAAAATTTAATTTTATGCTGTTTTTTGCTAATTATAAAAAACTAAAAGGTATTTATTAATGAAACACCACTCATTTTGTAGATATTTTCATGCTGAACATTTTTGTGCTCATAGTACCATGCTATCATTTTTAGTTTTAAAGTGATTCACATTTGTTTGTCGAAAAGTGAAAAGAAAATTGAATTTTATGCTGTTTTGCTAATTATGAAAAACTAAAAGGTATCTCTGAATAAAACACCACTCATTTTGTAGATATTTTTATGCTGAACATTTTTCGTGCTCACAGTACCATGTTATCATTTTCATTTTAAAGTTATTTATATTTGTTTGTATGAAAAGTGAAAAGAAAATAGGATTTTGCTATTTTTGCTAATTATAAAAAAACTAAAAGGTATCTATAAATGAAACCCCACTCATTTTGTAGATATTTTTGTCCAGAACATTTTTCGTGCTCACAGTACTATGCTATCATTTTCGCTTTTAGTTATTCACATTTGTTTGTCAAAAAGTGAACAAAAAGCTTTGATTGATGAGTTTGCATTTATCCCACATATGTGGGATAAATCTAGGTGGTTAGATTTATTCCACATATGGAAATAAATGATTTATTCAATGGCTTTTTGGTCTCACACATTGTATTATAAATATATATATATATATATATATATATATATATATATATATGTATTATTTTATACTACATGGAATGTTGTTATGCATGGAATTCCATGCCTGGAATAAACTTGTTCTGCTGCAGTGATGACATCATTATGTTCAGCTACAGTATTGATGTTATTACTATAGCAGAACGACTTTGAATGCTGCCACATACAGTAAGTAAATAAAATATACTTCTTACAGGGTGACTGCAGGGTGCATTTGTACAGTGATGTCCCGATTTGTGAAGCAGTCAGGTCTTCACTTTAGCAGGAAGTTCTCCTTTAAGAAACCAACAGGCAGTTTACACCCATTACAAGAAACCTAAAAGGATCAGTATCATAATGCTAGCTTCATCAAGAGTCCATATAGAGTTTGGACTTTCATCTTCTTTCCCACATATCTCAAAAAGATGTATCCATAATTTAGTAAATAAGTACTGAGTGTGAGTATCTGCAACCACATAATCTTGCATCAGGAGGTCTGCTGAAAAGGACAGCTTAGGGAACAGTGTTTTCTGCAGACAGCAGCAGTTAAATCAATAGATTTAAGGAGAGTATTTATCAGAATTTTGCTGTACACCAAGTGTATGTTGAACACGTGTTAGTTTCTACCTCCTGAATGTTCCACCCATTTATTTTCCAGTGAATACTGCATGCTGAAAATACTTGTTAGCTTTTATTAGAGAATCATATCTTTCTATAATCAATGACTTCTATTTTTAGTTAGTGATCTTTGTCACAAGTACAGTGAAAATCTTATTAAAATGCATTCAATAAAACAATAATAGGATTCATAAAGTATTCAATTTAATAGTAGTAATTGTTAAGCATACACACGGATTATTGATGTACATCTATAAATATGTTGTTATTGAATTAGTAGAAAGAACATTGTCATTAAGAAATTATTGCTGTAAATACGTGATAGCGCAAACTGTCAAAACTCTAAACTGCAAAGACCTTTTTAAAAGTATTATAAAACCTTCAAAGTGATAAACTGAAATAACATAAATTACTACAGCTAATAAGTTACAAGCTGTTAAACATTTAATGTATATAATAACTAAGACTCCACAACACAGATTCATAGACTAAGTAGGAGACCTACAATCAAATGAAGTACACAGTTTATTAGTATTAACCATGTACTTGACATGACAAAAACACAACGGAATATGTGTTGCATCATCGGATACATTGAAATAATTTGTATTTAAAACAATATGTTAAGTGATTGATATCTCTATAACTGTCAACCATTTATAAATTTCTTACTGTAAAACAGTACTGAAAATGTATACCAACAGTTCTGAAACATTACATAACGTTACTAATCTTTTTATGTGCTAGGATTTGTAAAAATATTTTAAATAATTAATAAAACCTATGCTAATCTGCGTAGCAGAAAACCAACATAAATACCATTTGGGTCAGGAAATGTAGCTCTAATCCTCCATACACGACAGGAGGGTATTACACTCCTGTTTCCAGAACCCTGTATCCAGTGCTGCCACAGAATAAATTGTCTGTAAGCAATGAGCCGCATCTCACAGTTGTGGTTGTTTTGGACATATCCATGCAATCCACAAATATTATTCTGATATGCCATGGCAATTGCTAGCATGGGTTCTGACATGCATGATGGTTCCATTGTGCACATTTGCAATATGCAGCACGCAGGCCCTTTTCTGCAGCAAACCTGCTCTAGGACAGTGGGCATTTCCTGATAGTTCCCACAGACACCACAGTGGTTGTGATCTAGATGATAACATTGGAGCCATGCTTTCTTGACTATCCTCAAGCAAATCAAACACACCACTGGGCCACTGTAGTGTAATACATTTTGCGTATTGCCTCTATCTGTGATAGTCCATATGATGTACCAACGTCTGGGGGTATAAGACATAAATATTATTTTATAAATTATAACCAGTATAACACAGCAATATAGAGTACCAACCAACAACTAGTTATTTAATTTATATATATATATATATATATATATACACATTGCAAAAACTTTCCAACTCTAACACCTACCGCCTGGACAACACCCAAACCAGACCACCACACAACCCACTCACAATGTACCGCCTTGGCTTCATTGCTTCCAGCAGGAGTCTGGAAACCTATCTGAAGTCAGTGCCAAGGATTTTACTCCAGTCTTCAAATTTTTTTTTGTTTTTGTCTGTTAACCCCATTGTGTCTAATGTCTGAACAGTGCACAGAACTGAGACTGGATGTCTCAAAATACCTCACCTCCCATAGAGGGTGGACTGATTTTGAGCTGGATGCAAAATCAGCTGAAGACCCCTTGCTTGCTATCTAAAACCAATATCCTGAGTCCAAACAAAAAGCAAAGAGATATCATTGTAAGGGCTTGTTACTAGCTACCCTTCACCCAGCTGTAAACAGTCTGCTTGCCTGTTGTGCCTCTCTTGAGCTGAAAAACACCTCTCTAAAAAAAGAGGGGGGTTGCAAGCACAGGAGCTCCTGAAAAAGGAACAGAAATTGGTGGAGGAGACACCGTCACTCTGTGAACATAATAACAGGCTGTTGCATAGTACTGCTCAGGAAACAGAACATGAAAATTACATGTTGAAAGAGGATATTGATAGGCTGAAATGTGATAAAAAAAGTTGTCTTATTTAAATGGTATTTTGAGTGACATGAATGAAAGTTCACGTGATGAAAATGTGCAATTGAAAGAGGATACTGAAAGGCTGATAAATGAGCTAGACAAGGAGCTTAGGGAAAACATCGAATTGGGTGCCACAGAAAAGGTGTCTGTTAAAAGGAGGAGCTGAAAGGAGCCTAGTTGAACTGAGGATTTATAACTAGAGTTGTTTGTGGTCTCTGCTGAGCCTGAGACAGGGAGAGTGAGAAAGCAGCCACAGCTTCCTTGAATCAAGGAGGTTATTTTCTAGACTACACTGAACTGAATTATTACTTTTTGGACCTGTGTAAGTAATTAGTATTGATTCTGTTTTTGGGGTGGACTGCTCTTAGTTTTAAGTTTTAACTTTAATTTGCCAGGGAGGAACTGTAGCTGGGAGATATTTGCAGTCAGTTGTGAGTTGACCTGTTACTTAGCCTGTGTGAAATAGGTGTCTGAAAGGAAGGAAGGCACTCCCCGGGATGGAGGGTAAGAGTTGTAGGTGATTGTTTCTAGATAGCATAGGTTTACTCCCACCCACCCTTCCTCTCACGCCACCTGCCCCAAGTGCATAACTTCCTTTATAGCAGTGGCTCTGACATCACTTCCCCAAAACTGCTAACAACATACACCTGTTCATATCCTTAAAGGCACAGATCACTGAATAGGGGATAGAGATACTCTCAAGCTTGCACACACTAAAACAAGAACAAAAAAGCATCTGTAACTGGAAGGGACACAGACATGTGGGGAGTGGTGCAATGCACTGGCTGTGGAGCAGCAGCAGTCTTCCAGGAGACATTCTGGAGACTGCATTGCTGCCCTACTTGCAGGCACCTCTCTGGTCTAAGGGAGGAGGTTGTTCATCTCCATGCTGACCTGGCAAGGATTCAGAAAACCTGCTCCCCCACCCAGGGACCACTCAGGCCACTGCCACTACCTCAGAAGTTGCCATGAAACAGGAGTTGTTTGGCTCAGGGAGTGTGAGGGTGCTGGAACAGAGGCACATCCCTCTAGTTGTGCCTCTCCACAATTCATTCGCCACTCTGGTGAAGCATGGCTCTTCTATGGAGGCACCTGTAGTGGAGACCAAGGAAGATGCTGGGAACCTCCACAATGGAGACCCACAGGAGGGTGGCCCAGGACCCCACAGGGGAAGGAAACAACTCCTGGTGGAGGACTCAGTTGTTAGGGGAGTAGAACTGGGGGAGGGAGGGGAAAGAAAGGCAAGGTGCCTGCCTGGCACCAAGGTTTGGAGGGACAGGAAACAAATCCTCAGGATCATAGGAGCAGTGGCAAGGGGGAGGGAGCTGGATGTCATTATCCACCTAGGGATGAATGACCTGACTGAGAATGGGATCAGAGTAGTACAACAGGAGTTTGTGGAGTTGGGGAGGAGCCTTAGACAAGTAGCACACACGGTAACTTTCTCGGAAGTGCTACCTGTCTATGGCATGGATGAGGCTAGGGCACTCTGCACCATGGGATTCAATGACTAGTTGAAAAGCTGGTGCAGAGCTCAAGGATTTGGCTTCATTGGGGACTGGGGCTCCATCTGGAGGTATGCAGGCCTATACAGGTGCAATGGTCTGCATCTATCCTGGAGGGGAACCAGGATCCTAGGTGATAGGTTTAAATGCTTCAGTGGCAGGCATTTAAACTAGCCAAGGGGGGAGGCACTGAAGAGGAGAAGGGAAATCCTAGCCCCCCAAGAAATCAGGGTAATTAGTGAGGTAAACACCAAGACAGAGCAGTCGATAGGGAGAAGAGCTGGGGTAAATGGAGAAAAAGACAAAGGCAGTAGGGACAGGGATGGGGCAAAAAGAAATAAAACCATAAAAAAATGGAAGGAATGAGTAGCAATGCCTATAGTCTAGGTAAAAAGCTCCCTGAAATGGTGGCTTTGATGGAAGAGGGATGCCTGGATATTGTGGCAGTCACAGAAACATGGTATACAGAGAACCATGACTGGGATGTCAGCATACCAGGGTACACAATCTACAGGAGGGACAGGGAGGGAAGAAGAGGAAGAGGAGGAGGAGGAGGAGTAGCTCTCTATGTGAGGGAAGGGATCAAAGCAACAGAGCTAAAGGGTAAACAGGGAGGAGAGGAGGCACTGTGGGTCACCCTGCAGACTGGAAATGGCTCCACATTCTGCACAGGGGTTGTATACAGACCCCATCTCAGGGGGAAGAAATGGACATGGAAATGATAGAAGGCATCCTTGGGATGGCAGAGAAAGGGGAGATATTGCTGATGGGGACCTGAATATGCCAGATATTTGACTGGAGCACCTTTGCTGCAGCCACATCCAAGAGCAGGGCCATTCTTGATGTCCTACAGGGGCTTGCCTCAGACAGCTAGTATTGGAACCCACTCGGGAGAGAGCAATCTTAGACCTGGTACTCTCAAATGGGGATGGAGAGAGGATCTCTGATCTTGAAGTGGGTAGCCATCTGGGAACAAGTGACCACCAAACAGTGTGGTTCACGATGAACTTAGCTGTAGAGTCACAAAAGTGAAGGTACTAGACTTCAGGAGGGCTGATTTTGTCAAAATGGGAGAGTGCCTCAGAAAAGCACTAGCAAACAGGCAAGCAGATGGAATGGAGCAACAATGGGGAAACATCAAAACTGCCATCACAGAGGCAACAAGCCTTTGTGTGAAGCAAATAAACAAATTAAAATGAAAGAAAAAAACACTATGATTCTCAAAAGAAGTGGCAGGGAATGTAAGGGAGAAAAAGATAGCATTCAGGAAGTATAAGGAAACACAGAAGGAGCAGGACAGAGAACTGTACCAGTTAAAACAGAAGGAAGCGGGTAAGGCAGTCAGAATAGCAAAGGCCCAAACCGAGGAAAAGATAGCAAACTCAGTTAAGAAGGGGGATAAAACCTTTTATAAGTACATTAGGGAGCAAAGCAAGACTAAGGCAGGGATACTGAGGCTGAACAAAGAGAAAGGTGGTTGGGCAAAGAGCGACAGTGAAAAAACAGGGACACTGAACAAATACTTCTGCTCAGTATTCAGAATGGAAAAGCAGGGGGAAATACCTAATCTGGTCAATAGAAGCACTCTGGATGGGGGGGGTTGATATTAGTCCTTTCACAGAAGAAAGGGTTCTGAAAGAACTCTTAAAACTGAAGGTGGATAAGGCAATGGGGCCTGATGGGATCCACCCCAGAATTCTAAAAGAACCAAGGGAAGAACTAGTAACACCGCTGACTACCCTTTTTAATAAATCATGGGAGGATGGTGTGGTACCTGAGGATTGGAGGAGGGCGGATGTGATTCCACTTCACAAAAGTGGGAGCAAGACAGAGGCAGGAAACTACAGACCTGTCAGTTTGACCTCAGTAGTAGGGAAAATGATGGAATCACTTCTGAAGGAAAGAATTGTTGAGTACCTAGAGGCCAGTGGGGCACAGGACCCAAGGCAGCATGGATTCACAGGAGGAAGGTCATGTCAGACAAATCTAATTGATTTCTTTGACTGGGTGACCAAAGCAGTAGACCAGGGAGGGGTTGTGGACATGGCCTATCTAGACTTTAGCAAGGCATTTGACACAGTCCCACACGAAAGATTAATAAACAAATTAGCCAGCCTGGGAGTGGGTCCCAGGGTGGTAGCCTGGGTAAAACACTGGTTGGACAACAGGACACAGTGGGTAATAGTAAATGGAGTCACAGTGAAGAAAGGAGATTTACTAGTGAGGTACTGCAGGGTTCAGTACTGGAGCCGGTCCTTTTTAATGTTTGTATAAGTGACATTGCAGAGGGACTGGAAGGGAAAGTATGTCTCTTTGCAGATGACATAAAGATCTGCAACAGGGTTGTTACACAAGATGGGGTGGAAAGGATGAAAAGGGATTTGGCAAGGTTGGAGGAATGGTCAAATGTATGGCAGCTTAGATTCAATGCAAAGAAGTGCAAAGTAATCCACCTGGGAAACAAAAACCCAAAGGAAGAGTACACAATGGAGGGTGAGATACTGACAACAAAGAAAATGGAAAGGGACCTGGTGGTAGTCATATTAGATGATCTAAAGGTGGGCCAGCAATGTGAGAAGGCAGTAAGGAGGGCTGGGGGGATACTGGGATGCATAGGGAGAGGGATCACCAGTAGAAAACAGGAAGTTGTTGGCCCTCTGTACAGACAGTTGGTAAGACCACATCTGGAATACTGTGTTCAGTTCTGGAGACCCCATCTCTGCAAAGACATAGACAGGGTGGAGGCTGTCCAGAGGAGGGCAACCAAAATGATGCAGGCTCTGCATCAGAAGACATATGAAGAAAGACTAAAGGAACTAAAGATGTACAGCCTCGAGGAAAGGAGGGAGAGGGGGGACATGATAGAAACTTTCAAATACCTCAAAGGAATCAACAAAGTCCAAGAGGGTAGTATCTTTCAGAAAAATAGATGTGCAAAAACAAGGGGGCACAATCTGAAGATAGAGGAGGATGACTCAGAGGTAACGTGAGGAAGTATTTCTTCACAGAAAGGGTTGTGGATACATGGAACAACCTTAATGAGAAGGTCGAGAGTCAAAAACAGTGGGGGAATTCAAGAATGCATGGGACAGACATAAGGCAATTCTGGTGGGGGGGTAGGAGGAAGTAGGCTGTTGGTTAACTAGGATTTGCAGCTTATCCATTAGGTAGGGAAATGGGCAGACTAGGTGGGTCAAGCGTTCCTCATCTGCCATCAAATTCTATGTTTCTATGTATCGAGTTATGCAGCATGAGGTTGAGAAAGGTATTGAGCAGGGCACTGCAAAAGCTTGTCTTAGAAAATGTAAGGCAAAGATGGAGAAACTGCACCATCAGTGAGACATTCTCACTGGCCATGTTAAAGCCATAAATGGTTTTCAGTACACACCCACTGACATTACGTCATTGGGCGATGATGATTCGGATTACGAGGACAGTGGGGCGCCTCATCACATCCAAACCATTGCCCCACAGGGCGGTGGCATTCACTAGCCATCCACAAGATGGCCACCATGTTGCCACGTCACCCACATTGCCACGTGACAACCAGCATGGCAGCCCCATGACAACAACAAACATGTCAGCCCCCATGACAGCCAACATGGCAGCCAACATGACAACAACAAACATGTCAGTCCCCATGACAACAAACATGGTGGCCCCCATGATATGGGAGACCAACCACCACCACCAGGTCATGCACTCCCACTGGCTGCTCTCACCAGGGAGGACAGTGCGGAGGTGCATAGCATTATGCAGGATGTGATTACTAACCTAGTCACCAACCCCACGGCTACATCAAGCAAGGATGCCCCAACCCTGCACAGTCAAATTGAACACATGGTTGAGCATGATGTCAGCCAGGATGCTGCATTCCGAGTAGTCACTAATGGAGCGGTGGAGGCCACCCTCCACTGTGCTCTAGCCCTCATCCCTTCATGAGGCCTGACATCCAACTCACTTGAGGTGGCTCATACTGTTCAACAAATTGCCCAAGGCATTGGACAAATGGGTTCCAATGACAACCTTAGCTGTCATTTGGAGAAGGTGTGCTCCCTTTGCGAGAAGCTTTCTCTCCAACCCGAGTATCAGGTTCAAGTTTTGAGACAAACTATTGAGACAACCCTCTGGGCCAAGCTCTCAGAGGACATTCACAACTGTGACACGCTTGATTTCAACAATATCTCATGGGCCCTTCTATTGGCCAAAGCCCCAGGTATCATTGGAGCCTGCTTGGCCTACAAGGTTAAGCAAAATGTGAGAGAAAGCCCAGCGGCTTACCATCAATGACTGTGGCTCACCTACAAGGCCGGCAAGGACCTAGCGGAAGAGACCGCCACTAAAAACCAAATTGAGTACAAGGACTTGTTCATCCGGAACATGACCCCGGGTCTCCAGGAAAAAGTTGAACTCAATGTTTACCCACAGACAGACACTTTTGAACAGATCCTTACCAAGACAGAGCATGCCTTTCAGGTTTACCTCCGTAATCTTGCATCTGGCAAAAACAACAAGATGGCCACCGCCATTACCTCGATGTCCCAGACAGACCAGGCACAGGTTGCCGTGATCGGCTAAGCCCCCACTCACTACACTGTGGAAGGTGGCAACACCAAGCAGGATGCCCCTTCTACCGACCATCAGGCCCAGGCCCACAGGGGGGCAACTGAAACTACAAAATCAATCGCAACAACAATAACAGCAACCAAAATGGGTAAAACACAAATCCCAATAACAAATACCATAATGGGCCTACTTATAGGGAATTAAAGGATCAAAATGATGTCCTCCGTAAACAACTGGAGGAGGCCCTTGCCTCAATGGATGGCACTGCAGGCCGTTCTGTTGCAGCCCTGTTACCACTCAGCAGTACAAACCCTTTCAGACCTTCAGCCTCGGCAGAGTCAAGTGGCCAAGGAACAAACCCCTTTGCAACATTGGGCACTGGCCAGGCCAGTGCAGTGATTGAGGAACTGCCCATTGAGCAAGTGGAAATTGTGTCTCTGATGTCACAGGTACAGTATTCCTGTTCTGTGATGCCCCAAGGGGAAGGGGTCCAACAGGCCCCTACAGGCCGTAAGGCCCAGGGACAAGAGGATGAAGAAGAATCAGGGAACTGTACAGATTGACAGTCACAGGCCATGGTCTGGATTGTGAGTGACTTGCTTGTTGACACAAATGGACGGCCCTGTGTAAGGGCCACAGTCGGGGGCCGCCAACTCGACATGCTCCTAAACACAGAAGCAGCCATGTCAGTTCTCCATGCTGAGAACCCAGCCACTTGTGCATGGTCCACTGACTGGCAGACTAGTGCACAGGTTGTGGATGGTACCAAACTACAAACTTTTCGATCTGTAGCACTACTTGTGCAGGTAGGCCACCTAAAAATTAAATTTATTTTTGACCTCATGGTATTATGTCATCACCCCAGCACATTGGTTAATTGATTTCCTTGCACAGCATGGCTGTGTAGTGGACCTAGCTAACAGGCTATTGCTAAAGATCCAGGGCCAATGCCATGCTGTCACCATTCCAGACTCACATGCAGTAGCAGCCATCAAACATAACAACAAGGAGTATGACGTCATGGCTTTGTTCAACAGTCATGACCTGTTTTCTGAACTAGCACCTTTGTTGTGGAAACACATTGGTGTGTTTGCTACCAACAAACATGATTGTGGTAGGATGCACACCACCATTGAGATCACAGGGCCTAACCCTGTGAGACAGAAGCAGTACCCATTTCCTGCTGAAGCCTTGCCGTCATTGAGGGAGACCATCCAGTCACTGCTGCAATAAGAAGTGATTAGGCCTTGTGTCTCCACTGTCAATTCACCCATTTGGCCAGTGAAAAAGCCAAATGGAGATTGGAGACTTACAATAGATTACAGGAAGCTTAATAAAGTCACCTCCAGCTGTGCCCCAACTGTGGCATCAGCCCCTGATGTGCTCAAGTTGCTGACGCCCAACAAAAAGTGGTTTTCAGCTCCTGACATCTCTAATGGGTTTTGGTCACTCCCATTAGCCCAGGAAAGCCAATATAAGTTTGCTTTCACCTTTTAAGGCCACCAGTACACCTGGACCTGCTTACTCCAGGGCTTTCACAACAGCTCCTCCCTCTTCCATCTGAACATGATGGATACCCTGCAGGGGTTCTCTACACCTGACAGTCTCCTGCAGTGTGTTAATGATTTGCTTTTGGCAACTTCCACCAAAGAGGAATACCTAACCCTTTTGGATGAACTACTCACTCTCCTCAGGAGAGCAGGCCTCAAGTGCAACCCCTCTAAGGCACAACTGTGTCAGAAGGAGGTCATGTTCCTTGGCCTATGCATTACAGACCAAGGTAGAAGCCCAGCAGCTAAGAAGATCCAGGGCTTGCAAGATCTACCACTTCCTACAAGCGTGGCAACACTTAGGTGCTTTTTAGGTATGGTAAACTACTCCAGGGATTTCATCCCTGATTTTGCCTTGCAGGCTGCTGCCCTGTATGAGTTGCTAAAAAAGGACATCCCATGGACATGGGGCCCCACACACACTGAAGCTGTGGCCCAGCTCAAACAGGCCCGAGCCTCAGCCCCAGCACTAATTAACCCAAATCCAAGATTGTCTTGCCATTTGGAAACTGCCACCTCTGATGTGGCCATGTCCGCAGTGCTGGCATAAAAGTACAATGGGTACTTCAGGCCCATTGCCTATGCTTCACAGATGCTATCCCCTGTAGAAATAAAATATAGTCTTTGCAAAAGGACACTGTTGGCAACCTTTTGGGCTGTCAAACATTTTCTGTACATCATTGGGTATGCTCCCATCATTCTGCATACCTGCCACACCCTGACAATTTTTTTGCTTTCAGACAAATTAAAAGATGGATCAGTTTCCAACACCAGACTAACTCATTGGTCTTTGCTTTTTCAGGATAGAGACATCAAAGTACTGCCTGCCAAAATGCCATCCATCTTGGCCCATGACCTACTATACACAGGTAAGCCTCATGATTGTGTCCTTCAACCACCTGACCTACCTGACCCAGGACTCTTCCTGCCAGCAACACCTGAGGTCCTGGAGGATAAAACAATGTTCTACATCTTTACAGATGGCTCTGCATCCTATCTGGATGGATAACAGGTAGCAGGCCTTGGAGTGCTCATACTGGATCATGAGGGTGATTACAGACGCATTTCTAGGAAATGCACTGTTGTCTCCTCAAAGTATGCAGAACTCGCAGCTGTGGCTTGTGCATTAGAGATTATACCCCATGGTGACATGGATGCAATCATCTTTGCAGACTTCAATTGGGTATGCTCATCCCTGATTGCATTCTTTCCATTCTGGGAAAATAATAATTTTTACCTCATCTGATGGTACCCCTGTCAAATATAGGGAACTGTTTGTGTACATACACACCCTCACCCAAATACCCAAATGTTCACACACAAGCTGTACATACAAAAGGTTAAGGCTCACTGTAAATCTGACCCTTACCATGAGTACAATGAGTGAGCAGACTTGCTTGGCAAAGCAGGTGCTCAAGGGGGGAGACATGGGAAATGACTCACCCACAGGGTATACCAGCCATTGTAACATCTATAATTGCTGCCGCCAATAAACCAGTATCAGAACCCCCCACTGGATCTTTTTGCTGCCCAGAAAGCAGATGTAGAGATCAGAGATGTGTTTAAATTCCTGGACAGAGGAACTGAACAGGCACTGGGTAGGCAGTCCATACAAGAGACACTCAGACAATTTAGACTTGTCCAGTGATCATAGGCTCATCTGGTATCACAAACAGGATACAGGTGACAAACTGTGGGTGGCACCACACTCACTGCAAACTGAATTTATTCATATGGTTCATGACACTCCCACTGGTGGACACCAGGGGACAGACAACACTCTCCAGAGACTCAAAGCAGTCATCTGGTGGCCTGGTATGGCCAGAGATGTGGAACACTATGTTGACAACTGCATAGTGTGTGCCCAGAACAATCCCATTCCTGCAAAGAAGAATGCAAAATTGCTACTCCAAAGGCAATCTGGACCATGGAATGCAATTCAGATTGATTTCATTGGCCCTCTTACTAATTCTAGTAAGAACAAGTATGCCCTTGTTGTCACAGACTTTTTCTCTAAGTGGGTAGAAGCATTTCCCACTAAGAACAACACTGCAAAGACCACTGCCAAAATCCAGGTGGATCAGTTATTCTCCAGGTGGGGTTTACCCCTCAAGGTGGACTCAGATCAGGGTTCCAGCTTTATAGCTGAACTGATGCAACAAACACTCCAACTTCTTGGAATTTATCAACAATTCCACATCCCCTACCATCCTCAATCCTCAGGCCAGGTAGGAAGAGCAAATAGATGTATCAAACAGATGTTATCTAAATTCATTGATGATAACCCCAAAGATTGGGATTCCCTTGTGCCACTACTCCTCATGGCAATTAGGGCCACACCTGCAGCCACTACTCAGTATACCCCTTATGAGGTTATGACTGGTAGAGCTATCAGACTACCTGAGCACCTGTTGGTTGATCTTCACATCCCCACTGCAGATAGAGTATCCATAGACAAGTACATGGAAAAGCTTCATGATGACATCATGAAGATACATTTGTTTGCTGCAAAGCAAACTGGCAAAGCCCAACAGCAAGCAAAAGCCCATTTTGACAAACATGTTAAAGAAGTTGACTGGCAAGTTGGAGATCAAGTCATGCTTCTCCAGTACAGACAACCCCCTTATTCATTTGCCAGTAAATGGGTAGGTCCTTATCCCACTGTAAACAAGCTCAGCCCTGCTGTGTATCAGGTCAGAGTACAACAGCAAAAGCAGAAAAAAAACTGATGACAAGGGGTTCCATGCTAACCAACTCAAACTGAATAAAGGTGACTAAACTTACTTTTCCTAACCCCATAGGGCGGAATAGTACTTTCAGCTAATTAACCCTTTCTGTTTCTTTCAGATATCGGCAAGATGGCTATCTTGCACTTCCTTCTCCTGCTGGATGGATTTCTACCTCTAAAGGTTTTTGCTCCCCCACTTCCACCAAAGAAACAACTGGATCTTCTGGCACAATTGCTTGGAAAATCTGACATGGGTGTTAAAATTACTATTCCTAACAAAAATGTTGAAGTTACTCAAGGAAAAGATGCTTTATTAGATGCTGTTGTTGTTGCTCCAGATAAATCCTCCCTTACTATCCAGTGGGATACTGATGCAATGGACTACAAAATTCCCGTAGCCTGACATACCACAGAATGGTCCTCTCTCTCTATTAGACAGGCTTCCTCAAGACACACTGGTCAATATAACCTTACTGCACTTATTGACCCTGCCTTCTGTGAACAACTCCCTTCATCTGTGCACGAGATTTTTGTTCTGAAAACTATGCTGCTTCCTCATCTCTCTATCTGTCTGTCATTCCACCCAGCAAGGAAGAACTTCTTGCCTGCCCTCGTCTTGACAAGGGACCTCCTAGTGGTCTGACCGCCACGTCACTCCCAGGTGCCCTTATTAACAATGTACAATTTATGCATGTCCCAGTTATTTTCAATTTATCACATTGGAATATGGTTGAATTTGGTTTATGTCAAGATACTAATACTTCTAAGTTTCATAGTATGATCCTTACTGATATTGTTGCTGCTCACCAAACATGCACTAATGATCCCATTGATGGGCCCCACACCATGGATCATGCAGCTGTTTTCTAGACCTGCCCGTAAATACTACAGACTTCAAAAAACACACACCCAGCAAGATGCAGCCTCAGCTGGTGCTGCTGGCACTGTCTCTGGTATTGCTGGAGTTGCCGGCGCTGTTACTGGCCTTTTTGGCTCAGGATTGTCTATTTGGAATAGAGCTGATACTGCTTCCATTGAAGCACAAACACTGAAATTTCAACAAACACTTGGCAATGATGTTATACCCCCTATCTTGTAAGGTGTTAATACTCTAAGTGAGGAAGAAAGACATACTATAAACAATATGCAAGAGATTGCTTAAGGGCTCAATGAAACAAGAAAAAAACTTAATGATCTTATTTTTCAGAACAACCGTGAGGCAGACAAACACTTTATTGGGCGTGAAATTTTATGTTCTGCTTATGGCTCTTATGTTATTTCTACTGTTAACAGCCTCTACAAGGACTTGGAATCAGGCAACATTCCAGATCTTATTCATGATCTCAGTTTGGTAAATGGTATTGCCCCCACTGTATAGGTACAGATTGTATTTGTGTGTGTTTGAAAAATATTGTAAATATTTCAATGTCAACTGTCCATAACATTGGTTATATTTCCAGGTTTCCCAACCAAGCTCCTTGTTACAAACCCAAACATGTTCATAACCTTTACAATGTCACTTCCACGTTTTGATCCAGCTAAATCTGTCTTTGATAAACTTGCAAATATACATTCTCTTGGACATCTTAAAAATGACATTTTTCATGAAAGAACTGAACTTCCAGCTATGTTGGTGTTTCATCCTGTGCTCTAAGCTTGGACTTCTCATATGAACTGTTGTGCCAAGAAAGGATATTACTTCTTGTGCCATTGTGATGTCTTTGACATTGTGAAACCCGTACGTGGCTACTCTCCGGAACATCTTGACTGGGCCTTGACCTTGGGTGACGATCAGCCGAGTAACCTTACTGATGTTGATCCAGTGGACGACATCCCTCCTGTTGCATCTTCAGTGTTCAACGCTGAAACAGCACCATCTCGAAGCTATCTTGAAAAGATATATCGCTTCACTACCCGGCTCACCAATTTCACGTTTTCTTGTCCAGTTCGCCTGCAACGTTGGAGAGTTCCCAACCTCAGAGTCACTTATACTGCCGAAGAGCAGTATTGTATTGTTACAAATTGTAAGTCTTTCTCTTATGGTCAACGCACTTGTAATATTGATAAAACTCACTTCTGGGGGGAGGTAGTAACAAAAACAAAACAGGAAAGGGACCTGGTGGTAATCATATCAGATGACCTTAAGGTTAGCAAGCAATGTGAGGAGGCAGTAGGGATAGCTGGGGGTATACTGGGATGCATAGAGAGAGGCATCACCAGCAGAAAACAGGAAGTTGTTATCCCTCTGTACAGACAGTTGGTGAGACCCCATCTGGAGTACTGCATCCAGTTCTGGAGACCCCATCTCCACAAGGACATAGACAGGCTAGAGGCAGTCCAGAGGAGGACAACTAGAATGGTGCAGGGTCTGTAAGAGAAGCCATATGAGGAGAGACTAAAAGAGCTTAATATGTATACCCTTGAGGAAAGGAGGGAGAGGGCATGATAGAAACATTTAAGTACCTCAGTGGAATCAACAAAGTCCAAGAGGGTAGCATGTTTCAGAAAAAGAAACATGCAAGAACAAGGGGACACAATTTAAAGATAGAGGGGGAGTGGCTCAGGGGCAATGTGATGAAGTATTTTTTCACAGAGAGGGTAGCGAATGCATGGAACAGCCTTTCTGAGAAGGTTGTGGGGTCTAAAACTGTGGGAGAGTTCAATAATACATGGGACAGACATAAGGCAATTCTTGTAGGGGGGTAGGAAGAAATAGGCTGTTGGTTAACTAGGATCTGCGGCTTATCCTGTAGGTAGGGAAATGGGCAGACTAGGTGGGCCAAGCGGTCCTTATCTGCCATCAAAGTCCATGTTTCTATGTTTCTGTTTCACTCCACAGCAGAAGACAGCCATTGGTCACACTGTTATTATGCCTGTTCCTCTCCCTGAACTTGACGTTGTAGATACTGATCCCCAATATTGGCTTGCCTTGTCTCAATATTTGCCTATTTTTAATGTGCACTTTGACCCCTTGACAATCACTTTGAAATCTCTTTTAGCTAGAAAGGATGATCATTTGATTTATATTAGTAACAATGTATCTAAAGCAAATGATATTCTGAATGATCTTATTCATGATAGTGATTTAAGCTTAGCTGTAGGTAATTACTGGGTTGAATTATCTTTTAAAGTTTTTGTTATTATTCATTCCTTTTTGATTGTTTTCCTGATTTTATATCTTTACTGCCTGCAAAGTACCCTCACACAACATCGTGAACAACTCATGTTCCTTTACAAGGCTCACGCATCGGGCTTGTAAACGACTTTTTAACTCCATCCCTACATAGGATTGTTGCCCCTTCTGAGGCAACGGGGGGAATGTTATCCATGGACTATCACCCCTGATTGGGCCCCACTATTTCGCAGACAGTAATATTTAGAGCACAGGCACTTATCATATAAGCATGAGTGTCAGGATCTGGGTTCTACTGTTCTATTAGCATTGCTGCTACAAATTACAATGCTTATTGCTGTATTCTTGCTATATAATCACAATACTTTATATAGAAGACAAAGAACCTCTGTGCGCAAACACTGAGGTGAGGGTTACCCCAAAGGACATTTAGCTGGGAAGCCAAGTTTGAAGAAAATACAAAATCACACATGCCCACACAATGCAAAGCATCATGGGCTGCATATGCAAATCACCACAGAATGTTATGCTGGTTCAACTTTAAGCAGAATTGCATGGTGCCAAAAGGCCTCTCACACAGTTTGCAAAGGGTGCTAACAGATGACATAGACACGTGTTTCGTCCTACCAGGACTCATCAGTATGTCTTATCTATTTGACACTCCAGTGGAATGAACCAGCTACCTAAGATGGTCTGTCTGGGTTATGTTGTGATGAACCAATTAAAATAAAAAACTATTTAAAAGACAAAGAACCTCTGTGCACAAACACTGAGGCAAGGGTTACCGCGAAGGACATTTGGCTGGGAAGCCAAGTTTCAAGAAAATACAAAATCACACATGCCCACACAATGCAAAGCATCATGGGCTGCATATGCAAATCACCACAGAATGTTATGCTGGTTCAACTTTAAGCAGAATTGCATGGTGCCAAAAGGCCTCTCACACAGTTTGCAAAGGGTGCTAACAGATGACATAGACACGTGTTTCGTCCTACCAGGACTCATCAGTATACCTCGTCTGCTTGACACCCCTTCATATATATGTATTACAATGCCTTATGTACAATTATCATGCTTTTATTACTAATATTTCTACAGTTATTGTGTTTTACTAAGAATCATTATGCTATTTGCTGTATTATTGATGCACTGAGGAGACACTACTATTTGGATATATTGTATAATTACAATCATTAGTTGTGCAATGCTGCCATCTTTAGGTTTAGTGCAGAATAGCAATTATTAGGAATGGTCATCATGACCTTGTTATGCAAAGACTGCTCTGTCTTTTTTTATCTGTATTTTTGTTACTTCGGTGCATGTTCCCAGGCTAGTACAAATCACACTATTTCTTCTATTAGCCAATTATACAAGTTTATTGTATCTTTTTACTAGTTTCTATAGCAATATTCAGAGGTATAAGAATGACTGTTCTGCTTAGAATTCTCTGAGAAGAAGCTGACACTACCTTTAGGTAAGAAAGAAGGCCTGGGTGTTCTCCTCAGTGGTGTATTTTTATCACTGATTTGGTTATAAGCCTGTTTTATATACCAGAAATAAATCATTATCAGACCTAGAAACCACGTGTTAGTTGTCTCTACTCTTACAATTCCAACAAGAATCTGCAATAGGGTAAGATGTATTACCCTAATTACAATGTGACGGGATGAACACTGCCTTGATGCTAGACAAGCTTCTGGCTGAAATTCAAGACTAGCTGGCCTCCAGCTGGCTCAGGCTTCATCCATCAAAAGCAGAGGTGTTACTGGTGAAACAAGACTGAGTAGAGGTGGCGATGAAAGGTGATAATGCCCTTTTACAATTCCCTAAATGGGACTACACTATAAGCTGTGGATAAGGTGAGAAATCTTAGCATCATTGTGGACTGTGGACTGACGCTGGAAAATCAGGTGTAGTCAATGATCCACAGTGGCTTTTACCATCTGCATAATATTGCCCAGATTAAAACCTATCTTGAGCCTACTGACCTGGTGATACTGGTCCATAAATTTTTTACTTCAAAAACTGGTCTAGTGCAAATCTTTATACCTAGGGCTATCTATGGGACTGATGTGTCACTTGCAGCTATTGTAGAACACGGCAGCCCAGCTGATTGCTGGACTGCTCTGTCTAAGCATATTACACCAGTTCTGCGTGAATTGCCCTGGCTGCCAATGCAGTGGCCTATCAGCTTCAATGTATGTTTATTGATCTATAAAACTTGTATAGTCTAGGCCCTGGCTTCCTGAAAGACCTTCTGTCCTATTCATACTCCAGGTCCACCACCTTCATTCCTCTAATGTGGGCTTCCTTATGGTTCCACACTCCCAACTGGAATCTTCAGGGGAGTGGGCATTTGGGATTTCTGCCCCACTGATGTGGAATTCTCTTCCTTCTGACATCTGTTGAGCCCCATCTATAAAAGTTTTTGAAGCTTTTCTCAAAACTCATCTTTTTAATCCTGCTTTTGTGTTTGTCTCAACAGTTGCCCAACCAGCTGATAGTTTTGGAATTGCTGCTTTATTATGATTTTATTGTTTATGCCTGTTTGTTTTGTTTCCCTGACTTCCTTGTAATCTGTGTTCCATTATCTCTGTAGGGTACCCAAGGCCATTTGGGGTGGGCACTTAACAGATAAACTTGCCTTGCCTTACATCTTCTACAGAGTCTATGTGGGCCTTTTTTACCATAGAGAACACACCAGACCATGAGGAAAGGGGATAATTTCCACTTCCTTCCATTTAGACCCATACTAGTTGTAACCCCAATATGTATGCCAAGCAGCCTTCAAAACACCAATGTACTCGGGGGGGGGAGGGGAGTGAATCAATAAACAAGAAGCATAGGAAAAGCAGTGTCAAAATAAAAAAAAAAGAGCAACCTTTTTGGGGGAACCTGCATGTTAAACAATTAACAAGAAGAACAGGGGCAGAAACTGATAGAAACAGCGTACTACTAGCCAATAGTTGCCACCAACCACATGTTGCTAATAATATCCCGAAAGGGCAACTTATACGTACACTTCACAATTGTACTGAACAGAAAGAATTTGAAGTAAAAAAGAAAAATTAGATTTTGAGATTCAAACAGAGGGGATACAGTAATACCTGTAGGTGTATCATGCACGTGGTAAGGGAAATAGATAGCACTGTGAGAGCTGATACTTCTTTCCCTAAAGTTGATGGAGACATTACACCTGCCAAATGTCTGTTTGTTGCTAACTATACTGTTAGGTCGAAACAAGTTACTGATATTATTCTTAATAATTAGGATATGTTGGCTGTAGAACCCCATTTATGCCAACTAGTAAAATCTAGACCATCTTTTGTTTTTAGATGTGCCAAGACTATAAAAGACTATTTATCACCTAGTGCACCTTCTATAGACAGTAAGCCAAATACAACCTGGTTGCCCCCCCTCCCTGATGGGTACCTTCAAATGTGATAAATGTGTGTACTGCGTGTACATCAAGCAGTGCAAATCCTTCATCAAGCCCTCTAATGGACAACAGATTATCAATAAGGATTTTATGACATGTTCAACCTTGGGGGTTGTTTATTTACTTAGCTGCAGTTGTGGTAACTTTTATGTGAGTCGCACCACCCGTGCATTTAAAGTGAGGGTGGGTGAACATGTAAACCCGATCCAACGTGGTGATACGAGCTATGTTATAGCAAAATATGTGCTACAGAATCCAAATGTACATCACAAAATACAGTTTCTTGGAATTGAAAAAGTTAGCTGTGGCTTAAGGGAAGGGGACCTTGAACAGAAAGTCGGCCAATGGGAGAGCCTGTGGATTTACCTTCTTGAAGCGAGGAGTGATCAGGGGCTAAATGACAATGTTGATTTAGCAGCATTCCTCACAAAATTAAAGAAGTAAGATGTTGGTTTGATATGCTGATTTTAAATACATGTCAGTAAGCCATTAGATATCATATTATATTTAACATTGTAAAATATTGCAGAAAGCAGAAGTTTTTTAGGAGTTTGGGTTTAAACTACTTCCAGTGGATTATTCGTAGTGTGTTTGCTATTAAGTGTGTGCCTGACGTAAGCAATAATGCCCGACAGGGTGGGCGGAATTGGGCAATACCGGACTGGCCAGGGGCATAATGAGGCCCGACACCGCAGGCGGAGGGCCTTATAGCTCCTGGCCGGTCCGGTATTGCCCATACCGCCCACCCTGGAGGGCATTATTGCGCTTAGAAAATGGGCTAACTGTGGTATTTTTAGGTGGTATTTTAAAAAATTACCCCAACAAATTCCAAACAAAAAAACCCCGAAAATAACAAGTTAGTAATAAAGTAGTTCCTCCCAGTTTTTGTGCTGTTCCATCTGCTGTTGAGCCATTAACACCCCCCCCGCACCACCACGTCTACAACATGGTATGGAGTTTCTGTTTCAGGTTCCCGTCATCCCGTCCCCCCCCCCAAATGTCTTGACATTGTTGAGGCAGTAAAAAAAAGCTTTATTTTGTTGCAGCAAGGACTGTTGCAGGGGTCTGGCATGCTCGCTCTGAACTGGCTCACTCTATTACTCTGTCCGCTCGGGTCAGTGGACGAGTTAGTAGTGCGAGAGTGACTTTATTTGACCGTGTACAAAGCAGGAAGAGATCAGAACTATCACTGCTGCTTGTCCTGGGGATTTTTGCCTCATTTTTTTTTCTCATTTCTCGGTCCTCGTTGCCTGCCCTGAGGACCGGGTGTATGAAGAGGAGCGCGTTTCAGTGGAGCGAGTGTACTGAAACCGGAGCAGTAAACAACAACAGCCGTGCCAGTGCAGTTTGGTGGAGCGATCCGATTAATGCTGGAAGCAGAGGAGCAAAGAACAACAGCTCTGTTAGCAGACACAGGTACTAATGTTCAGGAATGGATATCTCCTCAAGGGGAGAGTCTGTTGTAGTTTGTTGCTGAGAAGGGGTTTTTCTTTTGGGTTTGTGATAGGAAGGACTGTTACAGGGGTCTGACACACTCACTCTGAACTGGCTCGCTCTATTACTCCATCGGTGAGTGGAAAGAAAGAACAAGAACAACTAAAAAATACATATATACACTTGCATTTGATGTCTTTTTAAATATATTTTTTGGCTTTACTGGGTATTGTCAGTCTCTGTGCTTAGGCTATTGCATGAATGGGGGTGGCTCTCATTAGCTCTCTCACTAAGCGAGTGTAAAAAATGGTGGCAATTTCAAATGGAGATGAAGCATTTTATCCAATTAGGAGCCAGTGGGTACTAAGATACTACAGTGGTTAAGGGGCAGTATAGGCTGGTGCTTTTTATTTCCTGGGCATCTATTGAAAGTTAATGTACCCCCCTGGCAAGGGTACTAGTCAATGAGATGCCAGGAAATAAAAAGCCAATTTTCTAAAGCCATTTAATGTACCACATTAACTGAATAAATTATTCACTGGCTGTTCATGTTTTTCAATACACAGGGTGATATTTAAATCGATTTGACACAGGTGTTTTTCATTTTATTGCAGTGTATTTAAAAGCATGTGAGACTGCAAACCACTGAATGTGATGAAGCCTAGTGTTGTCTAGGTGAAACATCATTCAGTGGTAATGTCGGTGCTGTAACAGCTGTGTTTTTTTCACTGCTGCAAATGGTTTGTTTGCATTAGTTATGTATTAAACATTCTGTCTTACTACATGTTGTGTGACCTTGTTAGTGGGTGCTGTGCTTTTTGTCGTTCTTGTCTACGCCTGCTTTAGCACCACTACTTCTTCCTGGTGCTCATCCTGTCTGCTTCTTTGCTCTCCAAATTAGGAAGGGTTTGTGGCAGAGTCAGTCCCTACCACTGCAGAAATGGACCCATCTTCTATCTCTACTTGGTTGCAACCACTATATTTCTCTCTTCTACGGCTATCCTGTTTTTTCCGTATGGTGGCAGGCCACCTCCTTACAACCCCACCCCGCCCATCATTTTAATTCCTTCATGTTTTTTTTTCTCTGTGTTCTATGGCCTAAATTTAATATTTAAATACAGAAGTATGGCACAATAGCTGCCTTTATCAAAGGATGTTTACAAACATCACTTCTGTTCTTTCTCTGCATTATGTATATTGTGCTGTATGTGCCTAGAGAAAAGACTGAAGGCTTATTAATATCAAACATCCTGAGACTGAATAGGTAGCTGTATTAAGCCTGCTTGGAATTGTTTAGAAAGGAAATTGTTTTCCTCGTTTTACCCAATTGCAGTAGTATAGAGAAAGAGAGCTCTGGTCAAATGTGCTCTAGATATTGGCAATGATTCTGATGGTAGCACTAGTAACAAGCATTTGTCAATGCCGAATGTTGCTTGCTTGTATGTGCTGTTTAGGTATTTGGAAGTGACAGTTTCATGCCTTCCTCCCAAGACATCCACTGTGTCTTTCTGTTCAGTATTCACAGAAGAGTGGGAGGGGCAAGGGCCACAGGAGTACAGCAGTTGCCAAGGGGGTGAAGAGGTGGACAATAGTCCATTCAAAGGCAAAAGAGTCCTGCAGGAGGTCACTAAATTGAAGGTAGACAAAGCGATGGAACCAGATGGCATATGCCCAAGGATATTAACAGAACTGCGAAGGGAGATAGCAGTACCTCTGGCAGCCATGTTCACTGAGTCATTCAACATGAGTGAATTGGAGGAGGGCACATGTGGTCCCTCTACACAAGTCCAGCAGCAGGGAGGAGGCAGGGAACAATAGGCCATTCAGCATCACCTCAGTAGTGGGGAAGATCATGGAGACATTGCTTAAAGAAAGGATAGCGGAGCATCTAGATGCCATCGGAACCCAGGACCATGAACAACATGGATTCACAGTGGGGACATCATGTCAGATAAATCTGGTTGATTTATTTGACTGGGTGACAAAGGAAGTGAATCAGAGTGGGGCAGTGGACAACGCTTACCTTGATTTCAGCAAAGCCTTTGACACCATCCCATATAGGAGGCTGATAAACTAGCTGGGTAGGCTGGACATGGGGGAAAGGGTGGTAAACTGGGTTAGAAACTGGCTAACAGACAGGAGGCAGAGAGTGGTGGTAAATGGCATGCAGTCTAGGGAGAGGGGGCGACCAGTGGGGTGCTGCAGGGATCGTTCCTGGGGCCAGTTCTGTGCAATGTCTTCATTAGTAATACTGCAGAACATCTGAAGGGAATTTTTTCACCAAATTTTCAACATAGCCATTTTAATACCTCTGCTCATGAACAGTGTCACTGTGATTTTCTTAATTTGTCCCGTACATTGATTTCGCACACCGACTGCGCCATTGTGCGCTACATGGGCAGAAATACATTTTGGGTGAGATGTGAAAAATGACAGCTGTACTACTCATAAGAAGGTGTGGTAAAATGGCAATGTTGAAAATCTGGAGTGAAAATATTGAAAATTCGCGAACTTATGAGCGTGCGTAGGAACTGTACAACGCGCGCTCGTAAAACAGTCATTTTTTGGAATTTTTTCACCAAATTTTCAACATAGCCATTTTAACACCTGATCTCATGAACAGTGTCACTGTGATTTTCTTAATTTGTCCCATACATTGATCTCGCACACCGACTGCGCCATTGTGTGCTACATGGGCAGAAACACATTTTGGGTGAGATGTGAAAAATGGCAGCTGTACTACTCATAAGAAGGTGTGATAAAATGGCAATGTTGGAAATCTGGAGTGAAAATATTGAAAATTCACGACCTTACGAGCGTGCGTAGGAACTGCGCAACGCACGCTCGTAAAACAATCATTTTTAGGAATTTTTTCACCAAATTTTCAACATAGCCATTTTAAGACCTCTGCTCATGAACAGTGTCACTGTGATTTTCTTAATTTGTCCCATACATTGATTTCGCACACCGACTGCGCCATTGTGCGCTACATGGGCTGGAAACACATTTTGGGTGAGATGTGAAAAATGACAGCTATACTGCTCATAAGAAGGTGTGGTAAAATGGCAATGTTGAAAATCTGGAGTGAAAATATTGAAATTTCGCGAACTTACGAGCCTTCGTAGGAACTGCACAACGCACGCTCGTAAAACAGTCATTTTTTGGAATTTTGCACCAGATTTTCAACATGGGGTTTTGGTACCTTCTCATGAATGAATTCACTGTCATGGCATTATTTGGGCCCAAAGGGTGATTTCTCAGTCACGCGCAGTCACTGCATCAAATCACCCTTCGCCCGGTTAACACCATGACAGTGACATCATTCATGAGAAGGGGTCCCAAAAACCCCATGTTGAAAATTTGGTGCAAAAATTCCAAAAAATGCCTGAGATATGCAACAAAGTTGAAACTCCCCTATCTAGCCAATCATACAGCTTACCGGCATTTCCTCAGTTCGCGGTCGGCTTTGAAGAGTGTAGATGTGTTCCCGGTCCACCGAAGATCGTCGCACCGGAGTCCGGAGGCAAGTGTGGGGTGAGGGGTGTGGGAGGCTGGGTACAATGGGTGGTGCGGTTGTGGAGGGGAGTCGGAGATGCGCCCAGGGACAGTTCTTGTTTTACAGGGTTTTAAAAAAAAAGACATCGTGGGATGTTTGCCATGCTGGGGTGGGCTCCCAGCATTGCACAAGGACGTTGGGGGGAGCTCAGCTGATGGGGGATTGGGCACCCCCGTTGGCAAAAGGACCGCTCGCCATGCTGGGGTGGGCTCCCAGCGTAGCACCTACTACTGGGGTGGGGGGACGCAGCTCAGCCAACGGGGATTGGGCACCCCGTCAGCTATACAGTGCGTGCGGGGGCACGCACGCCTGCGGGGGGGGCTGTGCGTGAGCAGCCTCTATCGCTGCTCACTGAAGCATAGCTCCCTTTCAATCAGAGTTACTGCATTTTGGAGCTGCATAGACAGCTCCAAAATGCATTGGCTTACAGGGGCCGTGCCTGCCAGCACACTGAATGAATTGGAGGAGGAGGTGACACACCTCCGAAATCTCCGATGATGGCACTATGTTTCTTGCACATGCATGCAAGCAACATAAAAAGCCACATGACCATTCGCACGATCACGAGGATTGCGCGATCATGCGCACTGTCATGTAATGCTAAGCGCTCGGAGAGTCCCTGAAATAAAAGACCCTGGTAGAATCATTTACAATGCAGGCATATTCTGTTCAAGAAAATGCTGTGGTAGGCAGACTAGTTTTCGTTTGGCAGCTGTTTCAAGTGCCTGTCGCAGTTGCTGAAAATGTCAGCCGTCGACTTGTAAATTTCAGCTGACAGCTTGACATTGCAGTCCAGGACACTGCTTTATTTCAGTCCTGCAGCACTGAAACCTTTTTAATTCTTTTCCTGATTTCTAGTTCATAAAGAAACCTTAGGGAATAATTAAACAACCATGATTGATCTGGAAAGAGTGTTATAGCACTCATATTATTTTGTAAAGCATAGTAGGGGATAACTTAATTTTCCCATTAAGGAAATAAGAAGGGCAAGTCCTGTTAGAAAACATATAATAGCATATATGGTTCTGTGTAGCTGGTGGTAGAGCCCTTTTAGCCATAGAAGTCATGTTCTCTGGGAGTACTGGCTGTATACTATGAGAGTGACTATAGGAAATCAGCGTTCCCTTGTGGTCTATATTTATAACAATAACCTGTCAATCATCGTCAGGAGAACATTCTATGGAATGGAAAATCATTACCAATGATTATTTATAACTTATAAACCTTAAGACAGGTTGTACTTATCAAGTAGTACTCTGACATATGTTCAAAAAATTGTTTTGAAAGCCATAAAAACATATTTTTTGTGTTGATGATGCTGTGTCACCTGTTTCAGTTCCTTCTGACCAGTGGAGAGAGAGGTGCCATGCTATGGAATGTACTTGTTTTCTTTGTTTATTTGAAGAAGTTATTTTATGTTATTTTTTGTTATGGTGCAGAGAAAAGAATTTATAAAAAAATAAACATCCCACAAGGCAAAAGTGGGTTGCACCTTACTTTCTGGCTCATGTGTCCATCTGTAGAACCCACACCATAACAGGGTCATTCTACCTTCATCTGTTGGTAGTTAAGAGTGGAATATTTAACTCATTTTTTTCCCACCCCATAGGTATCTTGATATCAGTTTGTTCCATTCATGGAAGGAATAATTTGATACCTGGACAGGTAGAGTCTGGAACAAGTAGAGGAATCTGGTTAAAGTCATCATTCTGATCAATGCTATTCTATAACACAGGGAGAAAGGGATGTCCGCCCAGCACTGGAGATCCATCATCATTGTCTGAGTTAAGGAACTATAGTTTCTTGTATATAAGTTTTTCAAGTGCTTAGGAATAAATATTAATTCCTAAATATCTGTTTTCATTAAGTATGTTTAATCATAGATTTGTTGACTTATTGAAACTTGGTAACTGGGAAAGGCACATCGAGCCATGGCTCATTTCCAGGTGCGACTCAGAGAAGGGAGAAAGGAAGACAAAATACAAAGTATACATGGTGGTAAAGTGCAAATATGTAAAACACTCAAAGTGGTAAGGTGCAGCAAGACCATACAGTAAATAACAATAAATACATACATACAGTTAACAATGTACAGGCTAGTTAACAAAGCTAAGGCATTGGTGCAGGTACACTAAGGCTAAGTACAGGTGAATAGCATGGCCAAATCAGCTTTGGCCAGGGAAGGAGCAGGAAGAGACAGCAAGAGGTTTGAGTTGGTATTTAAGGGAGAAATAGGAGGGGGAGAGGCAGAGGGTGGGAGGGAGACTGTTTCAGATGGAAGGAAGATGAGAGAAAAAAGCAGATTTCCCGGCAACAGAGGTGGAGTTTGGTATGGTGAAGGTAAGGGAGTCACGAGAGAGAAGAACATTGGAAGCAGAAGAAATAAGAGAGAGAAGAGAACACAGATGAGGCCAAGAGTCAAACCAATATTTAGAGATGAGGTGGCACACAGTGCATGAGGTGGCAGGAGAGAAGAGGAGGGATAGAAGGGGAAATGTAGAAGGTGCAGTGGTGAGTGCGAGGAGGGGCATTAGCAGCAAAATGGCAGAGAGCATTGCAAAAGGGTATCCAGTCTGGCAAGTCAGGAGGACAGGGAGGTGCCATAAACCACATCTGCATAGTCAAACACAGAGAGCATCAGCTTAGTGATAGGCTCACAGTGGACTAGGATGAAAGACAATCTTTGTTGCAGTAGAGGGAATCAGGTTTGGGGTGGAGCTTGCTGTGGATGGCATCAGTATGGCCAGAGAAGTCTAGCCTACTATCCAACCACACCCCAATATTAATTTATTTTATTTAATTTTTTTGTTGTTGACCAGGAAAGGCAGGTTAAGCAATGTTGCCTTTTTTCTGCCCAGGGGTGTGGGGAAGGTACAGATGTAAACTGAAAAATGGAATCAGGCTAAGCTGTTGGTGGTATTTTTAGTGAATGGTGAAAACTTGGCCAGGGGAATTCTCCATCTCTATTCAAGAAGTGCTATGGAATCTTTAACATCCACCTGAACAACCACCAGAACAGGCAGACAGGACCTCAGTTTAACATCTCATCCAACAGATGACACTTCAGGAGTACAGCACCCCCATCATGCTCCACTACAGTGTCAGTAGTGGAGTTTTATCTCAAGCTCCTGATGTGGTGCTAGAACCTACAACCTTCCAATTGTCTAGCCTCAGAGGTGAGGGTGCAACCTGCTGAGTCACTGACACTGCTAAATATTACTGAGATATTTGAAACAGGGGACAACCTCAAGGGGAGTGCCATCCAGGGAGGACAAAACAGGATAGGGAGAGCGTCTGGTGACTTTTTGGCTTATGCTAAAGGCCATAAATACAGTTTTCTTTGTGTTGACCCTACGGTGGTTGGAGTGGAACCTGCTCTGGACATTGACAAGTTGTGCTGTAGCAATAATTATCCCATTTTAATTAACATTGCTCTCTAAAGTCAGCAGACAGGGAATAGTTGAGCCCCACTGTTTCAGGTTCCATTTGCTTAATCTTGTAGCCAGAAAGCTTTCCAAACTTATGTAGTTCCATGGCCTGGGGCAGTGATTGCTCCAGTTCTGCAAGACAGAACAGGATATCATCTGCATAAAGGGCTATCCAGTGTCTCTCTCCCTTACCTTCACACCATTATCCCTTCGTGTTCCTTCACCTTTTTTCCTAGTGACTCTATACAGTATATAAGTCAAACAATAAAGGTGACAGAGGCATCCCTGCCTCATGCCCTTCCAGAGTTTGAATCTGTCATATAGATTGCCATTAACCTTCACACAAGCTTCCGAGGTGGTGTAAAGTGCTTTTATTACCTGGAGGAAAGCAGGCTGGAATACTAGTCTAGCCAATACCCTGTAGAGATACACCCTGTCGAATGCTTTTTCAACATGGACACTCATCAACAGGGTTGGTTGGCTCTTTGCTTGCTGTCCATTAAGGGGATGCAGCACCCTTCTGATATTATCATGGGTTTGTCTATTTTTAGGAATCCAGTTTAATCCAAAGTAATCACTGCTGGTAGTCTATGTTCTAAGCAGTGTGCTAATACTGCAGTATACATCTCATAGTCCATATTCAGTACTGAAATAGGACTGCATGGTTCATATTTGTCTTTATCTTTGCCCTCCTTGTGCATGGTATAGATAAAAGCCTGTCTCCATGCTGGCAGTAGCTCTTCTCCTTTCATGATCTCATTGTATGTGTGCAGGAGAGAGGGTATAAGTGGTTCTCTGAATGTGTTACTATCTTCTGACACTTTCCCAGCAAAAGGCTGTGTAAGCGAGAAATAATTGGTACTACTGGTGAGAAGAATGAAATGTTAGCTATGCAATTTAAGGTATAAGATGAACATTTATGGGTACTACACACACACACACACACACACACACACACACACACACATATATATATATATATACCAATTAAATTATGGGGTCTAATACCAAAATTCAGAAAAAGTGCAAAAAAAGTTTTAAAATATTCTTTTTTAAAATCGTCATGACATTTTCCATGTTGATATTAAAAAAGTACATTGATATACTTTATTGTTATGGAACAAGTTTATCGATAGCATGTATTTTACAAAAAAAAAATGATCATGTAAATATTATAGTGATACAGCTACAGAAAACTGCCTGTTTTTAATATTGATAACATAATTACTACCGTTACATAATTACAATATAATATTGACACATTTCTAAACGGCTGAACTCCAAGCTTTCATTTGAAAAAAATGAAGTTTCTAGCACCAGTGGTTACAGATTTAGACCTTTCAAAAGATATTTATGTAAAATGTAATAACTTTGGAACTGTTAGGGCTCTTTTTTTTTTATGAAAGCTTGGAGTCAGCCAAGTAATCATATCATTAACATAGCACCACAGTGACCATATAGCAGTATAAAAAACAAAACGTTTCATGTTGATATAAAAAAAACACATAAAATGGTCCACTGCATTTTTAAAGTCCTGAAATTTTTACCACATAATATTGACATGTATAGCATGTAGCAGCACAGGAGAACTGTATTAACTGTTTAGATGTCATAACATTCAAAACATAGTTTCAAGCACTATACAAATCTAACATAACGTTATTTTTGGAAACAGTTGGAAGAAACTAGTGGTTGTTCTGTCTAAGAATAAATACATTCCTTTCTAGTTAAAAGTGCCAGTATACCCATCTGAGCCAGGGCTTTTGTTTCCCTTACAATTGTCAAATTCGAAATATTTTCATTTCATTTTCATCAGTAGACATAAAGTTAGCCAGTCCAGGCAACACTTTTCTAATTCAAACAGAGACCAGCTAGATGAGCAATGGGGGGTGCAGGAGCACAGCTAAATGGAGCTCATTTGCTTGGTCATGTGGGCCACGGTGTATTCCTCCTATCACACATGCAAGCAGAAGAGTGTAATATGTGTGGTAGCCTCACAGTGCCTCTGAGTTGTAGGAACAGTGTTGTTGCTTGCATGGCAGGCAACCTATTGATCCCCAGGCACAAAGTCCTGTACGTGTAGTCATTTCTGTTATTTCATTTCTGTTCAAGTACTAAGGTTTTCACAGGATTGCAAAAAGAGAATCCATACTTCAAAAATGAAGTACTGCCTCCAGAAATCAAACATATCTAATATAATGCTCTATTGCCTTTTAAAGTGACATGCACTGGTGGGGTTTCTATACAATATGTAGCATTTCTAAGCTTTCCTACGCAGTCGTTCGACTTCTAGGGCAAACTGTTAACCAGTTTTATAGAAATGAGCAAACATCTCAAACAAAAAGTGTAGAAATGGCTTTCTTTTAATGAAACACAGGTGACATCTTCATTGTCCGTGTCATTTATGATACCTCCATTGGGCTGACCAAACATGCCTAACCATAATATTGTTATGGCCCAGCTGCCAAAGACAAAGCATTTTGTAATCAGTTGTGCTTATCAGATCAAACCATGCAGACATTGCTTCTCACTATGAAACAGGAAGAATTAATATTTCATTCTGATTGGCTGAGACCAGTTGTATTGCAGGGTATTATGTCATGTTAATGCAAGAGAAGCCTTCTTATATTTCCAAAATCCTGGTTCTAGCAAAATCTGCTAAAACATTACATAATAGCCATACTGTATGTCTCTTGGGAGTGGATATTTATCATCCAGTGTGGCCACCCAAGAAAGACATTATGTAGGCAACATAGCTCACAACAACGTGTGTGGTAATACAGGTCTTACCGCACACCTCAGCTGGGGTTATGAAGCACGAGATGCGACTAAGTGCCCTCAATCACTTGGTAGATCTGTCCTACTCCACACCCTGAAGAGGGTTATTGCACTTATAAAATGACTTGTTTAGGCAAATAAATCTCCGAGTGAGACAGTTTATAATCTTAAAAGACAACAGCTAATTTGATTGACAGCCTGCCATGCAGTAAGACAAATCTTACCATGCTGTCACCAGGTGTGGACATATTCTTCCTTTTCTCACACCAGTGTCGCCAGTAGGAAAAAGGATGTAATATTACCCCTGTACAGATCACAGGTATGACCCCACCTTGAGTACTGTGTCCAGTTCTGTAGGCCCCACTTCTGGAAGGACATTGATAAGGCAGAGGCAGTACAAAAGAGGGTTACCAAAATGGTGCAGGACCTGCATTAAAAGCCCTATAAGGAGAGACACAAGGACCTAAATATATGCACTCTAGAGGAAAGGAGGGAAAGGTGGGATATGACAGAAACATTCAAATACCTAACAGATATTAATAAGGTACAGAAAGGTAGCATTTATCATTGAAAAAGAAGCTTGAAGACAAGTGGCCATGTTATGAAGTTGGAGGGAGGGAGAGGCTCAGAGTAAATGTGAGCAAGTACATCTTCATGGAGAGGGTGGTGGATGCCTGGAACAGCCTTCCAGCAGAGGTGGTGGGTGCCAAAATGGTGACAGGATTAAGGCATGCATGGGACAGATACAAGGGGACCTTGGTAGTAAGGCAAGGGGAGGAGACAACCGGAGATCCAGTTGGGTATGTGGTGGCACAGCAGGCAGTGAAAACTTGGAAAACTAGGTGGGCCAAGAGGTCCTTATCTGCCAGAAACTTCTATGTTTCTGTGTTTCACACCCATTCTATAATTGATGATAACATTCTCCTTGGAGGGCACCTTGGCCAAAGGTGGTTCCAAGGAGCCATTGTGCCAGAGGGCCTGGTGCTTTGAGGGAATGAAGAATGCTATGAAGCAGCGCACTTTGGGTAATGAAGGCTAGGAAAGCAGATATCTAGACTGAGAAGGCTGTTGAAGCCTCCCCATGGCAGTGGTACCATGGTGAGCAGCTTCACCGCAGTGGTTCAGGGACTTATATAGACAGTGCCCATACGGCCATGCCTAGTGAGGGGGAGGCAGTCAGACCCAGAACTGCTGGTGAAGAGGAGTCTCCTAGTGAGAAGTTACCACCCAAATACCCCTAGACATGAATGTTGCCCCTATGCAATGGCCAGCCCCTCTTCTCCTAGGAATGATTGGTGTGGTGATCTCTCGATGGGCGGGGAGTTGGATACAAGCTTTCTTCCTGTAAAGTGCATCAAGTTTAGGGTGGTGCTTCTTATGAGTGGCAGCCATGGGCAGAAGGAGTGAAGATAATGATCCAATCAGACCCTGAGGCACCGGATAGAGGTAACCTACTCTAGTAAGGAGCCCTCCAGGGCTGGGAAACTGTGTGGGTGCCTGGTGCCAAGGGTCAAGGTGACCGTTTTCTTGGCATTTAGTGTAAGCTGGTTAGAACAGAACCACTTATCATTTGGAATAAAAGAAAAAGGCAAACAAAGATCACAGTCATCAATTTTACTGAGATGAAATACATGCACCAAGTGTGTAGTAAAGTACTGTACGCCAGCACTGAACATGTGTCCGATAGCAGAAGCTGTTGGGGATGACCATGTCAATGGGACACAGCACTGCCCTTCCTATGTCACCCCAGCATGGCAAAGAGAAACTTGGTAGCTATAGACAATAGCACTAGATGCCATTTTCCAGGACTTCATTTGACAGGAATGACACACTAACTCCTCTCTGTCTGGTGTGTCTCCTCCTGATTGTTATCCCTGCAGTCACATTCCTGAGCCTCCTTATGCCCTAGGTCCAACCCTGACGCTTAGCTCCCCAGCCTAGACACCCCCTGTTACTGTTCACACTGGTCTAGTCTGCAACACAAATGAAGGGTAGAGATGTATATGTATATTATCAGCTAGATGCAGTTAAGTGCAAATTCTTAATGTTGCAATTTACCTTCCTGTCTATTATATAAAGTTGAATTAGTAAAAAGATAAATTTTTTGTATAGAAAGGTTGCTAGATCTTCAGAACATTTGTCAGAAGAGGTAGCAGCCAATATTACAAAATGCAATGCTAAATTCATTACATTGTTAGAAAAGCGCAGTTGGCTATTCCTCTTGAGTCTGTGAATGACAGATTCTGTGTACTATATAGAGGATAATGGATGGGCAACAGTGAACAACAACAAAGTGTTCACTTCGAGAGGTTGTCATGACAACCAAGTAAATCTCAAGAGCGAAGCTTGAAAGGTTTACCGTTGTCATGAAACCTCGAGAAGTGAACTCAGCATTGTTGTTTACTGTTGCCCATCCATTGTCCTTTATAGTGTATGGGCAACAGTTAATAAAAGAGCATTTCATGAGCATTGTGCTGGTGTTTCAGATTTTGCCCCCCATGAACAAGCCCCACTCTGTCCCTGGTCCTCCATTCTCACAAGCTCAATTTTTTTCTTCCTTTTTTTTTAATAAATAAATCTAAATGCACCTACTGTTCTACCTATTAGTTCGCATTGTCTCTGCATGTCTTCTTTGTCACTGTTCTCCCGGTACTGCACCCATAAGTGACATTTGGCATGTTTCAACAGTGTTGCTGCAATAAGAGTCAGAAGCAGCAGTGTGCGCTGGTGTTCCATGTTGCTATACCATTGATGTGACAACTCAAGAGAGTACAACAATCTCTTGATATCACAACCATGGTACAACAACACTGGGAATTAATCGAATTTGGTTAATAATAAGTGTTTTCCATACAATACTTGTCTTCATCCTTTCTTATGTTTTGTAGTACAAGACTTCCCACTACAGGGCCCATTTAGAGATGTGTGAAGTTGAGAAAATTTCTCTTTAACAGAACTTGGCAACATTGGCCAACTTCACGAAATTCAAAGTGCCAACTTCGCAATGTTTTTGCCAGGTGAAGTTGTACTGTTTTTCACGAAGTGACCAAATTTCATTCGCGAAGTTGCCTCTTTACATAAGAAAGTCCAACTTCACCTGAAAAAATGTTGCACAGTAGAATCTGGTGATGTCAATAGGAACTTCGTGAAGCTTTGTGACACTGAAGTTGCAGCAACTTTGCAGCAACTTCGCCGATGAAGTTTAACTTTGCTGCATCTCTAGGCCTGTTCACTGTAGTGGTCATAGCCTCTGATCTCTATGTCAGTGGCCAGAATGATTGCCACCTGCTTCCTCTCCTGTATCTGTCTGCAGTCTGTGGTGGGCCCACTCGTGGGCTGCTTGCTCTCTAGTCCCATGCTGTTGTCCTAAATCTACTACTCTTGCAGTCTCCAGATCAATGAACTCAGTAACAAAGACTACACCCCCAGTGTGTCGGCCATGACTAATTATGCATGAAGACAGCATGGTACAGACCCTGTATGACATATGTTGAATGGTGAAGGAAGACATAAGGAGGAGAAACTACATGGCCAGCACAGCTATTTGGGATCATGGACAATGTAGTACTGTATATTTATAGTATATGGGTGTTTCAATTGTGCATGGATTTCAGCAACTGCTGAAATCTTGTTGTAGGACAGTTCAAAGGTCAAAAAAGTTGTTGTACTATTGTTCTGACATCACATTGATAGTACAACAACTTTTTAACTTTGACCTGCCACCTGATTGGCTCAGGCTAGGCTCAATGTACAAAATAAAGACAAACATGGCGGCATGATTTAGCGAGCACCGGGCAGCGCAGTCACTACTTTTAAGTTCGGAGTTGGGACACGGACTAGAGCCATACATGGCTCCCTTTTGGAAAAATTGTATTTTTATCTAATTTTAAAAAAGCGGAGAAGCAAAAGTGAGAAGCAGGACCGAGCATGAGTGGCAGCAACAGGAACGGGAATGAGCAGCATGCAGGAGCACCAGCGGGAAAAGAGCAGCACCCACAAGTAATTATATAAATAAAATACTGTGAAGCTAAACAAAAACCCATATACTATATAAAACAGTGGATAAGCGCTCATCCAATTAAGGCTGTGGAAGCCTCTTCGATGTTGATAATATCAGCGAGACCTCTCAAACTTCGTTCTCGAGGTCTCTGATGTCATCAACTCCCTCCAGGGAAACACAGCCTTGTTGTGGATGGTCGCCAATCCACTATTCTATATGTGTTTCTACGTGTGTGTGTGTGTGTGTGTGTGTTGCATCATAAATCATTTATCAAAAGGATTGTTTCTAGGCTTAAAAATGAGATTTAGCAGCTACATGTGCATTGGTATTTTAATTCCATAAAATTTGAGTAAAACATGGGCCACATGTAAAAGGATAACCGGGTGGGGCCCCCCACCATCATTAATTTTGCTGGGGCCCCCTCCCAAATCCTAAAACCATCCCTGTTTGCACCTTAATAACTTTGGCATTTTTAAATGAAATAGCCCAATGTTGGCATGTGCAGTCATTCTGCCAGAGATGCAAGATCTGGAAAGATTCATGATGGAATCTTGTATGGTTTTTGAGATATAAAGTGGTGAAAAACAGAATTTTTTTTCCCCATAGTTTAACATGGGATTTTTTGCTGTCACCTACAGCCCACAGGGAATGAAAAATTCCTCTGTCAGTTTTATGGATGATGGGATCTGTGCCAAGGGTGTGCCTTTGGATGGCTTGGTGAAAAAATATATTAACGTTTTTGAATTATGATTTTTGTGATAGTCGCAAGACAGACAGGTAAATGAAAACAGTTCAAACAGTAAATTTACTGTTCAAACTTTAAATTTACTGGTCATGCTCATAGAAAATACCATTCGTGCTGTCAGCCATCTTGCTTTTTCTAACAATTTACAAAATAGTGTTTTACACAACTGCTGCATGGTAAAAACAGCAAAACACCTGTATTTAGGTCTCAGTAATATGCTTAATTGGATGTTTGTCTTAAAATTAATATATCTCCATGACAAATATGTATTTTATTCACAGAAAATCATGTCCCCCATATCTCTCTAAGTAATTACCGTCCGTTTATTTTACTGTTTTAACTTTACTGTTCGTACTGTAAATAATCAGTTGCACTTAATATTTACAGATTGAACAGTTAAAAAACCAAACAGTAATTAGCGAGTGACAGGGAACATGATTTTTAGTGATAAAACACAGATTTATAAAGGAAAGAAACAAAGACATGGCATATAACAGTTTCTGCATTTTCTTTTCATTTACTAGAAACACACTAGATCAATAATATACAACTCTGCTTGTTGGGTCGTTATTTATTACTCACTTAACTAAATAAAGACAAGTAGACTAACAACCATATATACAGAATTCACCGTTAAAATGCTCTATAGTTTACTATAGAATGCAAATGAGCATTTGCCATATTTTTTTCTTACTGCATAAATATTGTCTTTATCCAGAATACGGCCAAAAAACATTGACACATTTTCAGGAGATGCATGCTGTTTTTTAGCAATATCACTTGACCACATATGTGGGAGGTTTTCACTGAAAATCATGTCCCCCATCCCTCGCTAAGTAATTACCGTTCGGTTTTTTAACGAACTTGGGGCCCAATTTCAAGATGGGCTATGCCAGTGTAAGGCAGGATACACCAATCTCCATGGTGTATCCCGTGATTTACGCCATGCAATATGCCCATTGCTATTACAGGAGGGCACCTACACCATTGCGTCTGCGGGCTGTGACAATCACAAGATACGACCACACATAAAATGCAGCCTGCAATGCCTGGTGCAACTGTGGGCTGCGACAGCAACTTAGCCCAATTCCAGAAGGCCCACTGTTGCAACCCGCAATTGCAATTCCAGGACATGCAGTGGCGTACCTGACTTCTGACAGCTTGGAGCTGTCATAACTGGCATCTGACAGCTGGCACCATTGGATGCAGCCTCACAGAACCATGGCAACAGTGCCATGCTGTCCCCCTGGCCCCCACTAGCGCACCCCTGCCCCCAAACCCCTGATCATAAGGGACCTCCAGGGTTCTGTGTCAGTAGCACCCCCCCAGATGCCTGTGCCATCTGTCCTTGCCCCCCCATGCCCCCTGATGTGTTCTGTGGTGGTCTGGGGTGGGGGGCTCTGGGGGGGGGCACCTGACACTCACTGTGAGATGTGACCTGCGGCATTGATATGCCATGCTTGGGCTACCGCCACACGCATGGCGAATCTCGATGTCGTAATTGGTTGGGACCCGCCGCTTGGAATGTGGGCATAGGGTCACCATGGTATACAGGCACCGCATTACTCGCAACTGCATGCGAGTTACACCAGCCGTCTTAGAAACACAGAAACAAATTCTAAGAATGCCTTTCATCATTTCCTTATTCATTGCCTCCCCCTGAGATGGGGTTTGCATACAACCCCCGTGTGGATTGTGGTGCCATTTCAGGTCTCCAGGGTGACCCACAGTGCCTCCTCTACTCCCTGTTTATCATTTTGTTCCTTTGCTTTGATCCCTTCCCTTACATAGTGAGCTACTCCTCCTCCTCTTTTACTCTACCTGTCCCTCCTGTAGCTTGTGTACCCTGGTATGTTGACATCCCAGTCATAGATACATAAATACATAGACAGTGTCGGCAGATAAGGGCCTATGGCCCACCCAGTCTGCCCATTTAAGCTTCTAAGTTCAGTTTATGTTTTCCAAGAAGTCTGTTGCCCCTTACCCCTGACCTCCAGAATTCCTTTATGTCTATCCCATGCATTCTTAAATCCCGTGATTGTTTCAGCCCCCACCACTTTCTCTGGCAGGGTGTTCCACTTGTCCACCACCCGTTCTGTGAAGAAATTCTTCCTCACGCTTCTCTGAATCGTCCTCCTCCAACTTCATCCCATGCCCTCTAGTCCTGGAACATCTTTTCACTTAAAAATAGTGCATTCCTGCACCCTGTTCCTCCCTGTAAGATACTTGTATGTCTCTATCATATCCCCTCTCCCTCCTCTCCTCCAGGGAGTACATGTTCAGTGCCTTCAACCTGTCCTCATAGGACTTGTGATGCAATCCATGCACCATCTTTATTGCCCTCCTCTGAACCTTCTCTACCCTGTCTATGTCCTTACGTAGGCAAGGTCTCCAGAACTGCACAGTGTACTCCAGGTGCGGCCTCACTAGTGTCTTGTATAGTGGAATTATGACCTCCCTTTTCCTGCTGTACCTCTGTGTACCATGTTTCTGTGACTGCCAAGATATCCAGGTGTCCCTCTTCTATCAATGCCACTAGTTCAGAGAGCTTGTTACACAGACTACAGGCATTGGTACTCATCACCCTCCATTTTCTGATAGCCTTACCCCTTTTAGCCCCATCCCTGTCCTTACTGCTTATGCCTTTTTCTGCATTTACCCCTGTTCTGCTCCCTATTTACTTCTCTACCTTGGTGTTTATCTTGCTAACTACTGTGTTTTTTGGGGGGGAGGCTGGGTTTTCCCTGCTCCTTTTCAATTCTTCCCCCCTTGGCTAGTTTAAATGATTGCCACTAAAGCATTTAAACCTGTCATCTAGGATCCCGGTTCCCCTCCTGGACAGATGCAGACCATCATGCCAGTATAGGCCTGTATCCCTCCAGGTGGACCCCCAGTCCCCAATGAAGCCAAAACCCTGAGCTCTGCACCAGTTTTTCAACCATTCATTGAATCCCATGGTGCAGAGTACCATAGCATCACCCTTGCCATAGACAGGCAGCACCTTCGAGACATTTACTGTACGTGCTACTTGTCTAAGGCCCTTACCCAACTCTACAAACTCCTCTTGCACTCCTCTGATCCTATTCCCAGCCAGGTCATTTGTCCCTAGGTGGACAATGACATCCAGCTCCATCTTTCATGCAGCTGCTCCCACGATCCTGAGGATTCGCTCCCTGTCCCTCCAAGCTGTTGCACCAGGCAGGCACCTTACCTCCCTCTCCCCTTCCTCCCCCAGTTCTACCCCCTAACAATTGAGTCCCCCACCAGGAGTTGTTTCCTTCCCCTGTGGGGTCCCATGCCACCCCACTGTGGGTCTCCATTGTGGAGGTTCCCAGCATTCTCCTTGGTCTACACTGCAGGTGCTTCCATAAAGGAACCACTCTTCACCAGAACAGTGTATGAATTGTGGAATGGTACAACTGGAGGGATGCAACTCTGTTCCACCACCATCTCCCTCCCTGAGCCCACCTTTGTCCAACCACTCCTTTTTCTTGGCAACCGCTGAGGTAGTGGCAGTGGCCCTGGTGGTTCCTGGGTGGGAGAGGAGGTTTCACGAATCCTAGCCAGGTCAGCCTGGAGACGGGCAACCTCCTCTCTCAGACCAGAGAGATTCCTACAAATAGGGCGGCATCACAGCCTCCAGAATGTCTCCCAGAAGACTGCCGTCCCACAGCCATTGCACTGCACCACTCCCATCATGTATTACTTTGTGGCCCCTCTCCTGTTGCTTTGTATGCTTACTCTCTCCTCCCTCTGTTTATTTTTCCTCCTACTGCCTATGTGCCCTTACAGCTCTCACCCTTCCTGTTCTGGGCCAGGAACTTCCTGTATTCTTTGGTAATCTCCTTCTTCCTTGCTCAGAGTCAGACCTCCAGCAGCTAGGGGGAGAGGGACAGCTACTCTTTACCTTCAAGGATGGTGAAACCTATGTCTCAGTGATTCTGCCCTTACTACTGCCAAACAGGAAGTTCCTGTTGTCAGTCAAATCCAGTGCCTATAAAAGTAGAACTGGCTAAGGGTGGCACGGTGGAAGGGAGGGAAGGAGGGCAATTAGTAAGAAAAGTTCTAGCTTTGTAGTCAGCTGCTCCCTGCTCTGAAAGCAAGATTCCTGTCTGCCAAAAGCTAGCAGTAGGGAACTGTAATTGGAGACACCTAGTTTTCTACTCCTAAGCCACACCCCCAAGTCACGTCTCCCCTCCTGACTTAGCAAACTCTCTTTCCCCAACACAGAAAAAACTGACTTTCTTTTTTTTTCCCTAAATGAGACCCCCCACTTCTAATAAAGTATCTGTTTTCTTAATCCCAACAGGCTCTGACTGCTGCTGAGGTAGAAGTGTTCTATTAGTACAAAAAGTGCTAGCTTTGTAGTCAGCTGCTCCCTGCTCTAAAAGCAAGATTCCTGTCTGCCAGTGTTATCAATCAGGGAACAGAAGCATGTTTATGGTATGGTGGTTTGTCAGTGGCAGTTTGAATTCACCACCCTCAGCTGCTGTACATAAACTACATCATTTTCCAATAAATAGAATTCATAGCTCAAGCTGTGCAAACCTGCTGCTTGGCTTCAGAAAACTCACTCACAGTCTGAGAACATCCAAAAAATATTTTTGAGTGAATGTAAACTACTTATAAGTAGTGAAAAAGGCACAGCTCACATTTAAGAAGTATGATATTATTATTTATTACAACATTTGCTTACTGTCTCCTTTAAGAAATGCCAGTAGAGGTATGCAAAGACTGATAACTTTATAGAGTGTAAATATTTGTTTTGAGGGAAGTCAAGGGAGGTCTGGCAGATACTCAAAGAGGTTAATTCATATTGTGGACTAATGCCTTCAGAGAGGTTATCTGGGTGGGCTAGAGCTGGCTGGGAAATTGCTTGGATGTCACCTGGATATGTTAACTCATAGTACAAGTGGGAAGACATGTGGGAAAGAATACTACTGAGCTGTTAAATTATGTAAGTAATTGAGATAGGAAATTATTTTTTCATAGTTAACGTCTCTTCCATTTCCTTTCATTCTGATGTGCTTTGGTGATTTTTTTGATAAACAAATAATCTAGCTTTGGGGTGCCCTCAGATCTACATGGAGTTCCACTCCCTCACCAGCTACTGCTCTTGATTTTCATATTTCTAAGACATTGAGGGCCAGATATTCAAAACTTTGCCCCGGGGCAAAATTAGCACTGCCCAGCGGGCAAACTTAGCCCGGAGCACAGAGCACGCTATATTCAAAAGGAATAGCCCAGGGCAAACAGCTTCTGAATATGGCATGGTAATGAGGCCATGCAAACTGGGCTGGGAGTGCAGGGCAAAAATAGCCTTAGAATAAGACAGCACTGAATAAAGCAACCAGGAAGTGCAACCCACAACAACAACACAGTACACAGCAACATGAGGGCAGGTACAGGCGAACTACGTGGCCAATGTGTGCCAGCAAATGCATGGACTCAGTACAGCTGCAGGAAGCAGCAGATGTGAAAGAACAGTGATCAAAACTGTATAATATTCCCGTCGCGTTAGCGCCCGCCTAACTTATGTTAGCGGCATTGGCTCGGGAGCTAAGCAGTTAGCCCGGAGCAAACACGTTTGTCTGGGCCAAATATGCCATATTCAAAAGTGCCATGCAAATGAACCTACTTACGTAGTCTCTGGGCAAACAACCAGATTAGTATCTCATTATACCCTGATTTGCATGCAGTTTGCCCAGCGTTACTGCAGAAGTCCCACAGAGCCACCTGTAGGTCAGTCTGGAAGTACAGGGCTGACCAGGTCCAACCACAGCTCCACCTGTAGGTCAGTCTGGCAGTGCATGATGATAGCTGCAGGCTACATGTAAACAGTACAGCATAGCATAGCATATTATACCCCAGGGACAGGACACCATAGGCACAGGTGGTGGTGGTGCTGCATGCACTGTCACATTTGGGCTATACAGTGCACAGCAGAAACTACAGTAGCAAGGGGGCCAGTAGTGCGTGGACACAGCAATGCCTATGGTGTGTAGGGCAGTGATGATGACTGCACTATACACAGTGAGCGCCCAACCTCATGGATGTTTTCTGACACTGGACATTACTGTTACGCTGTTGTGTGACCCACAGATGCTGCACCTGTGGCATGGATGCTCACAGTGACATGTACATTTCTGGCTTTGTGTGCTATGGCAGTTGTACAGCTGTGGTGTATGTGGCGGGGGCATATATTATCCGAAAGGGCACACTGGTGTTGGGGTATTCCCAATACTGACCCATGTACACTGCATGATGTGTCCCAGCCTTGTGGCCACACCTGATCTGTAGCACAGCCTGCGCCACCCATATATGCTCCCTCAACATCCTCCATGCCCACAGTGCTGCATGTGTGTGCTGGCATCTGTTGGTGTCCACGGAAGTGTGGTCCACAGGTGTGTGCTGTGGCCACACACTGCCGTGCTGTCCACTGGTGGCAGGGTCACCACTTACTGCCTGGCATGGCTGGGACTGAGGATAGATGATGGCATCATTGTGATGCCATCAGTTAGCAGCATGCTTCTTCTATGTTTGGCTTTATCTATGTCATATTTATTTGTTAGGGTCGTGCAAACCGCTAAACCAGCGCAAACGCCGCACAAAGCCATAATGTCGCGCAAAGCTGATTGCCCAGGATTAAGACCAGCTTTTCCTGGGCGGGAATGTGCACCGCTCTAAGTGTCGCGCTAAGTCGCGCAAAACCACTTAGTGTGGCGCTAGTCGCTGAATATAGCATTGCGCCTGTATTCATGTCAGTTTGCCCCTTGCATACATTATAATTTTGCCCGGCGCTAATGCAGTTTGCCCGCGCTATTTGGCCTTTTGAATATGGCAGACCCGCGCTAATCCCACGCTGAACCTGCGCAAATGGTTTTTGCCCAGCGCAAAGTTTTGAATATCTGGCCCTCTATGTCATCACAAACTCCCATTCCATGCTGTTCATCTGAATGGCCTGGAATGGGTGTTTCTGATGTCATAGAATGTTCAGGCAGCATGAAAACAGAGAGCAGCAACTGCTGAGGAGAGAGGAATTCAGGTAGTTAGAAAGACAACAAAATTAGATTATTTAATGTGACAAAAAAGGGCAAAAACACATCAGAATGCTGGGTAGCCGATAAAAGAGCAATTGTAGGGCATCTAGAGGTGTAAAAATTGTTTTCTATCACCATTAAGAGAAACAAGTATACCTAGAGTAGCAGAATATAAGAGTATTTATTGCCCAAGTATTTATTTGATTTATTAAAACTGTTAATTTATCTATTGAGGTCTTGGAATGTACCTTTGAGCTGGGAGCTCTTTCACAAAGGTTCCACAACAAAACAAGGGGAACAAGGCAAACAATTCAAAAATAGGAACAGAAATTTTACATAGATTCCACATCAATGGCATACAGTCCAAGATATGAAACAGTTATTATGCATGGGTAGAATATCAGGCATATGGGTGGGGGGGTGGGAGGAGAGAGTGGATGAGGAAAACAAGTGCCACAGAACAGAAAGGAGATGATGGGGGGCTTGAATGGGACTGGTATGTGGTGAGGGGGAGGGGCAAGGGGAGTGGGAGAGAGGAGTAGGGGCAGTTGGAGATGGGGCAAGAGTAGGGTGGTAAGTGAGAGGAGTGGGGCTAGCAGTCACAGTTGCTCAGTTTGGACAGGTAAAGGTGGAGTTTTCTTTTAAATCTGCCTAGCCTGGTCTCACTGTTAATATCTATGGGTAGTTCATTGAGCCATCATGGTGCCGGTATGCAAAAGATCTTTGCACTTGTGATGTCCAAAAGAAGAGGAAAAGCAAAGATTGATGAGATAGGCCCCTTATGTGGTGGAGGTTGGGTGCGATGAAGAATATATCCTTGATGGTGGGAGGGGAAAGGCCTAGGCAGTTTTTTTCCCCAAGGCGACACCCTTGGTAACACACCCTTTCATGCAGTATAATCCAATTTGATAGTGCATAGAGGCTGCAAGTGTGGGTTAGGTGACTCACACCAAGAAGCAGCCTGCAAGACTTGTTACGAGCAACACCCACTCTTTTGAGGGTGGAGTCAGAGGCTGCCCCATAAATCACCAGGTCATAATTAGTGATGGACAGGATGGAGCTTTTTATAGCCAGTGACAAGGCCTCTTGGGTCATGCAGTGATGATGCCTGTATAGCAAGTCAGTTTAAGGGTTAACAACCTTAACAACATGGTCTACGTGCTGCGCAAAGGATAGGGCGCAGTATAGGGTGATGCCAAAATATTTGAAAGATTGCACTTGGCCAACGGGGGAGTGTAGGCTATTTAGGATAGTCATTTGGAAGTCCCTATGTTTATTATTTATTTATTTATTACACCTTTTGAGTCATAGACTCTTTTGCAAAGGCTTCTCGTCAGTTAACACAGAATATAACAATAACACATAATGATGCGAAACAATCAAAGATAAGTTACCTTGGAAGGAAGGTAGCAAAACTGAGCAAATTTTCTTATCACTAGTCATTGGCAGCCCAGCGTCAGGTGCAGAACAGGAACAGGAATATACAGTAAATAAGACAAGAGTTCAACCATAGTAATTATTACAATGCAGAGACTAATACCGTTGGTAGACAAAACAGAGATAGTGTGCATAATTACAAAAATCCAAGTTAAAGAGCATAACATACTTTGTGTTAGAAGGTGGGGGAGGAGATGGCAGTGACTAATTTAGTGTAATGATACTAGGGACAGTCACAAGTAGAGGTCTTAGCAAAGAATTCCTTGAGTGAAGTTTTGAAAGGGCCTTTTTTAGTGCCAGTAGAAAGAGCAGCAGGTAGGCCATTTAGCCAGCCAGGGGCCCTGTGATAAAAGGATCTTTGACCCATAACTATCCTGCAATGGGGGACTAGAAAGGTGGCCTTAGAGGTACTTCTGAAGACTCTTTGGGGGATGGAAGGTTGGATGAGACAATGCAGGCTAACCGTGGTGAGTTTCCACTGAATTTTTTTGACTAGGAGGCAAGTGTGATATTTAAGTCGGCATTCAAAGTTTAGCCAGTTTGAGTGACTGTAGAGGTCACATGTGTGGGTCATTCTATCACAACCTGTCACCAGACAACAGGCTTTGTTTAAAGCTGTCATTATGCGACAGAGAGCAGTGTTATCTGCAGAGCCGTAGAACACAATTCCTTAGTCCAGCACAGAGAGGACCGAGGATGACACAGTGAGGCGAAGTGCATTTGTGGACAGACAGTGCTTGAGCCGATAAAGGAAGCCAATTCTGGTGTTGATGGTTTTACAGAGGAGGTGGATATGTGCATGATAGGTAAGGAAGAGTCAAGGGTGATGCCCAGGTATTTGAAGGAGGTGATTTGCTCAAGCAGGGATCCTTGGGAGGTGTGAACAAGCAGCGAAGAGTCATTGTAGGGCTTCTGGCAGTGGGTGAAAATCATTGTCTTACCTTTTTTTTGTAGTTTAATACTAGTCTGTGCTCTGTGAATCAGGACTCAGCTTCAGCGAAGGACTTTTGGAGGGCATCCTGTAGGGGTAGAGGCTGAGGGTTTAGTCATGGTTTTGGTGCATTTGCCATGCCACTGAAATATTCATAACTGGCATTGGTTGCCCTGGTCATCACCATGAGATCATAATTGGGTCCTAAGTCTCATGTTTTGCCTAGCTTCAGCACCTACTCTCTCATACAGGTCTCTGCATGTTGCTGGTTGGGGCAGTTAGCTGAGCACACCATCTTTTAAGTCCCTAGAACAACAGATGCAAAGTGAGGAGATGATAAGAACCTGCTCACTAGTCTTACCTAGACAGATACATATGTCGAAATAAATGTATGTAGGGCATTTCCCAGCCACAAAGAGCTTCACAAGCACAAACAGAAAATAAGCAATTACAAAAAACACCCAGTTCTTCATTTATTGAAGTCTACTGTCCTAACATTCATTAACATGGTTCTGGTTTTAGTTCATTCTTTCATAAGTGCTATAGTTCAAACTGAACATTAGGTCAAGAATTAGCATCCCTTGTTGGATTATTTATTGACTGTGTAAAGAAACTATTCTGTACCATCTTCATGAATTTCTTTACTTTTTGGGTATTGACTGTGCTACTTTACCAATCAGTATATGGGAGAATGAAGTCACCCACAACCACTGTTCTGGATTGTTTTGCTACCCTTGAAATCTCTCAACCCAATTGTTCCTTCCTATCATTGTCCTGGATAGGAAAGTCTATAAAGCACTCCAATATAGTACTTCATTCCTTCATCATTAAACAATCATCAAACAGCTGTAGTCAGAGGGGTTTCACTCTCCTCCTCTGTGACTGATTTGTCCTTCAATACTTTGGTGACCTCTCATGTACATTTACACCACTACCCCTTTAGTGAACTCCCTACATCTTCTAAATAGCTTACAGACTATGAGATTTTTATCCTAGTCATTATCCTGGGTAGCTTCATGTCTCTGTGCAATAGTGTCATACACTAAAAATACCACCAACAGCTTAATCTGGTTCAGGGTCAGTTGGCATTCATCTGCATCCCCTTCCCCCAGGTCGTGCCTGAAAATAGGCAGGATTTGTCTAGTGCACTTACCGGGTCAAAAAAAACTAAAAAATAATTAAAACAAATACTTCTCCGTTGTTGGTAGCCTTTGGAGTTCAATCATTTTATTACAGATTTTCATACATTAGCATACATAACCTTACATACATGCATTTTTTCCTGAAGATACTATCCCACCTGTGATTTCCTGGTGCCTTACATGACTTAGCCTATTTTGGTCATGTTTTATCGATTGTGTGTTCATTTTCCTATACTGCATCTTGGGAGGTCATAGAAACATAGAAACATAGAGGTTGACAGCAGATAAGGACCGCAAGGCCCATCCAGTCTGCCCATTTCTTTTTCTATCTCATAAATGTGCCATCGGCCTTTGCTCTGTCAGTGGCCTATCTGTTCATACTCATCTGTATTGCTCCCTTATGCCTATCCCATTCCTGTTTGAAGCCCTGCACTGTATTCATAGACACCACTTCCTGAGGTAGGCCATTCCAGCCACATCCACCACTTTTCTGTGAAAAAGATTTCCTCACATTCCCCCTTAATCGGCCTCCCTCTAATCTCATGCTGTGTCCTCTTGTCCTGCTATTTTCTTATACCGAAGCGTGTTAGACTCTTTCATCTTGTTAATGCCCTTAAGGTGTTTGAATGTTTTGATCATATCACTTCTCCCTCCTTTGCTCAAGGGTACATATTGAGCTCCATTAATCTGTCCTCATATGTCTTCTGATGCAGTCCCTGCACGTTTTGGTTGCCCTTCTCTGGACTGCCTCAATTTGGTTAATGTCCTTGTAGGTGTGGCCTCCAGTACTGCAGTACCACTCCAGATGGGGCTAACCAGTGTCTTGTAAGAAAGATTATTACCTCCCTCTTACAACTTGTGATACCCCTACTAATACACCCTAACATCCCCCTAGCCTTACCTACTGCTTTAGAGGTTTGCTTGGATGATTTCAGGTCATCGGTGATGATGATGCCCAGGTCTCTTTCTTCCTTTGTGACTGCCAGCAACTCCCCTCCCAGCCTATAGGTGGCTTCAGGGTTTCTCTTCCCTATGTGCATGATCTTGCACTTCTTTGCATTAAATCCCAGTTGCCACTCTTCTGACCATTTTGTTAGTTTATCCAGATCTCTTCTCATTCTTCCCACCCCATCTGGATCATCTACTCTGTTGCAGATCTTGGTGTCATCTGCAAACAGACAAGCTCTACCCTCTAGTCCATCTGCAATGTCACTAATGAAGATGTTGAAGAGGACTGGCCCCAGAACTGATCCCTGAGGTACCCCACTTGTGACTTGCATCTCTTCTGACTGTACCATTTACTACCACTCTCTGCTTTCTGCCCATCAACCAGTTTGCCACCCAGTTGACCAACTTCTGACCCACTCCGAGCCTACCTAGCTTATTTATCAATCTTCTATGTGGAACAGTGTCAAAAGCTTTGCTGAAGTCAAGGTAGGTGACATCAACTGCTCCCCCTTGGTCCACCACTCTGGTTACCCAGTCAAAGAAATCTATGAGATTAGTTTGACAGGACCTTCCTTTTGTAAACCCGTGCTGTCTTGGATCCTGTGCCCCTATGGATTCCAGGTGTTGCACTATCCTTTCCTTAAGGAGTGCCTCCATAATCTTGCCCACTACTGAGGTAAGACTGACTGGTCTGTAGTTCCCTGTCTCCTCCTTGCTACCACTCTTGTGGAGTGGGATCACATGAGCACTTCTCCAGTCTTCTGGGACCTCTCCTGTGCTCAGAGACTCACTAAACAGTTCTGCTAATGGCTCTGCTAGTTCCACCCTTAGCTCCTTAAGTACCCTGGGATGTATGCCATCAGGTCCCATTGTCTTGTTCACCCTGCGCTTAGCAAGCTGTTGTAGGACCCTTTCTTTTGTGAAGGGAGTAATGCTCACCTCCCTCCCCCCTGTGTCCATGGTGCTGAGCTGTGGGCCCTGCCCTACCTTCTCTTCAGTAAATACTGAGCAAAAGTATCTATTTAGGATAGATGCTTTTACAGGGTCCTCCTCCTCACATGCCCCCTTTTCTCCTTTGAGCTTAGCACCACCCCCTCTGGACTTTCTCCTTTCACTAATGTGTCTATAGAAAGTCTTGTAGGAATTGAGCCTGAAATGACTCCATCATCAATAGCGATGACAGGGAATGGGCCAGTTTGACAATCTGAATTTGTCTGTAGTGAAGCACCCTGCTATACTGACATTGTAATTGTTACAAAAGAAATACAGAAATGCAATTGGCCTTCCTGCAATAGCAAAATTGTCTCAAGCATTCATGCCAGCACTGAACCCCTCTTACAAAATACTGATCATTTCCTGAGACAGTGGGTCATCAAACTTCTGTCATACCTAAAAGATACCATGGACATGATTTTGGTAACTTAAGATACTGATGTTTGTAATAACTGCATATTATAAAATGGGTAGGGAAAATCCTGTATTTTGATTGGTTGCTAGCCGTGCATTAGACGTGTCTAAGGCACGGCTAGCAATGAGTTCAGGCAGCCATAGTCACATTTAAAAAATGAGGTATTAAGAAGTCAAATGGAATGTTCATTTTAAAATCTGCACCATTTTATTCTCTTCTAACCACACATTTCCTCAAACCCTGTAATCATCAAAGCACTAGCTGTAGATTACCGGCCTTTTTCATTATATAAATAAAGCTATTACTGTTTTTGTGTCGCCTTGTTTTTGTTTCCTGCCCCCACTCACCACCCACTCTCATCCACTGCTCGCTTGTTTGCCGAGTAACAAAATAACTGTCTTGAAGTTTATTGTCTTGTGTGGAGCCACTGCAATCTGTACCCAGCCACCACTCACATGTCAAGCATTAGCTCAATTTACTGCTCCCACGACAATCTCCCCACCCTGCCAGGCACTCACACCTGCTCACAAACCAAATTTTTATTTATTGCCTCCCTGTTTTTGTGTGTGCAGCCATCACTGTCTGTTGCCTGCTTGCCCATCTTGACTGTCATACATGCTCTCTCTCCAGATGTTGTACCTCATGGTGTACAGAGTCAGAAACTGTCTCATCTTTCCTCCACTTCTCTTTCTACTCACCACCTGTAAGCATCATGAGCTTGACTGCACTGAACCTCTTAATTCACCCCATCCTCCCAGTCTTCTTGTGCTGGCTTAATCAGTGAACAGCTAATAGTAACAGTAGCTTCCTGGCTGGTGCATGTGATCTCCGCTCTCACAACCTCACCCCCGGCACCTCGCTCACTCACTCACCTGCCAGGACATTTCATAGTAAAATAACAAAACACTGCTGCTTCTGATACAAACTCCCCCAAATAATGTGCTCTATAGCCCACTGTACACTCAGAGCCGCAGTCTGTGCTGAAGCAGTTGCAGCTTTCCTCGCTCCCCAACACTCACTCACATGTTTGCTGTCCTGAGTGTCAGAAGGACAAAACCACAATCAAAATAATAAAAAAAACAAACAAACTGATAAATGCATAAAAATTAAAACAGTAGCACACATTGCATCTGTTTTACTGTGTATGTGAGTGTGTGTGTGTGTGTGTGTGTGTGGGGAGGAGCAATGACAACCAGCTAAAGGCAAAACTCCGTAACTCCATGAGAACCAGCCAAGTTACAGGGGTCAGAGTAGATCAAAAATCTGACTGTCACAACAAAAAACAAGTGCAGGAGGAAGAACTATTTTGCATTAATATACAGGATTGATTTTATTGTTTTACTATTTTAACACATACATTTAGATTTTTACCTCCATGTAAAAAACACAGTCCCTTTTTATAAGCACAATAATATACTCAAGGGGGGTGTACATTACCCGTTTATAAAGCACAGCCAGGGGATGAAGGCCTGTGCCTTATTATGCCCCTGGCCATGCAATAGAAATGTCTAATGCACACCCCATCATGTCTTATTGCTTATCTAGCTACTCTTGACATTAAAATCTTCTACACAGCTGGCCCGGTGGCGTAGAGGGTTGAGGCACTGGTGCCTTATCTCAAACCATGCCAGCGACCCGTGTTCGGGAATGGACTCGGGACACCGGGGGCTGGCAGGGGAAGGAGAGAATTGAGCATCCATAGGGCTGTTCTCCTCTCCTGGGGTGGGTTTCGGGTCAATGTCATGCTGCAGTGGCCTCTGGTGGAGACCAGGAGCTCTGCAGACGCATGTAGAAGGGAACCGCTGAAAAGCGGAAAATCCGTTTTGCAACCGACAGGATGATGGCTGCCGGTCCACCGCTGCTGCCGATGCCCTGAAGGAGACCATTCACCTCAGCAACACCCTGGGGCCAAGTATGTGTGCTGGGTGCCTCCCTGGTGCCTTCCCGCTCGGAGGAAGGGGGCCTGTCCGGTGAAGGGTTACATTCAGGTTACCCCAGGAATGGCTGCGATTTGAGGTTGGATGGCTCAGGAAGAGACAGGCAGAGCGGATGGGACCTAGGCAGCCTGAAGGAGTGGTGGGTCGCGAGGCACGAGGGGAGAAAAAGAAAATAAGACAAAAATCTTCTACACAAATTGCATGAAAGAGGACTGGAGGCTCTAGAGCACTACCTCTCCAAAAGACCAGATAGCATTTGTGCCACCAATGAATTTCATCATTCAAATGGTAGAGTTGGTTTTATCCAACAACTATTTTCTGAGCAACAAAGAATCTTATGCCCAGAAACAGGGTATAGCTATAGGGATAACGTTTACCCCTATCCTGGTAAATTTATAGGCAGGTCTCTGGGAAGAGAAGAGTATTAATACTCCAACTGGTAACCCATTTTTTCACATAATTACAGTACATGGCAATGTACTGTAGATAATGGGCCAAGGAATGATGCAAGGTGCTTGCGGAAAAGAAATATGAGGCAAGGGGCTCACTGAACCACACCTTGAATCACACCTGATTCAGTAACGCAGCCTGTGCCAGTTGGGGGACCACCTGTGCCAGCTGTGCTTGCACTGTGCTTGTGATGAAAGCACAGGTGCACCATGGCAGAAGGGGCATGCACCAGGGTGGCACTGCACCATCCCTTAATTGGGATTCAGGAAGTCCCCCATCAGGCACACAGTCCATGACAGTTAGACCAGCCTGGAGCTGGTCTAGCAGGCCATGCATCACCCGGGAGCCATCGCTCACAGTATCCTGTACCCACAAAGAACTTGGACAGGTGTAGAGTGGCAGTGGACCAGCCAGCGGTATTCCACTGTGGAGGGTATGTGCCCATCACATCCCCCCCATGGTGCCAGGGTGTTTGGCTCCCTCTCCACACATGGGCAGCACAGACATGGTGGTGGCCATACAATGTCCCCACTGGGGATCTGTTGCCACCCCCTCCACCCATTTCTACCCAACCTGCCCTCCTCATTCCCTGTCCTGCCCCTCACAACCCTGCCAGTGCCCAGGTGAGTCTCCATTAATTGGTGCTGATGCTGCCTGACAGCCCCATACCTTGCAGAAAACCCCTCCTGAGTGCTGCAGCTTTGCTGCACACTCTGGGAGTTTGTCGCCAGGACCTCTTCCAATAATGAATCGGGCACAGGGTCTCTGGCACATCGCAGATTGATGCAAGTTGTCGTTTGCCACAGGTTGCATCGATCCAAGGGCCACTTTGTGACTTGGGCCCAATGTATTTCAGGTCAAGGATGGCCCAATGGAATTATTGCCATCTTTTTGATTACATGAATTCACGGGATTCAAATACAACATTTTGTAGCTCTAACAATGTGTACTTTTTGGATATGAATTTTTTGCCTCTTGCTGCTGTAATGCCTTAAATTACCTTAACTGGCTTATGGCAATTGTATTAAACTGCCATTGAGAACAAGAGAGTTGCTGCAGCATGCATGATTCACTTGCTGCTGCACTCCACAGCATAATAAGAAACATTTCATGGTCACCACTGTATGTATTATCAAACATGGTACAGGCCGGAAACAACAACAACACTGAGAAAATAGATAGAAAGAAATATTTTTTTGTTTTCTATAGATTTTTTATTCCTCTTGCCATGTTCGTCAATCTAGGGATATACCCTGGTCACAAGGGTGTACCATGTTCGGGACTGTGTCCTTGGCCCTCTACAGTCCCTGGAAGACCGCTGACTATTACAATGGCTCTGCCTTCCATGGCAGGGGTACCAAGAGAGGGCTGCCCCCTGAGGCAGCCCACAATGTGTACCAGGATCCAGTGTTGGCAAACACTGGGACCCAGGGAAGCCAGGAGCCCAGGATGTCTTCTGATGGCTGTGAATTTTTCCCTCATTTTCTGATCCGTCTTACCTCCCCAACATGAGCATAGTCTTCTGTTTGCATTTATCACATGCAGCACGTTCCCTTGTGGTGGGAGCAAGTTCCCTGGCCCAGCTGCAGGGGGTGCTATTGCACTGGAGCTTGTGTTTAATCCTTACCAGCTGAGACATGCAGCCATGCAGCACTTACCTCAACCTGGCCTGCCTCTCAACGCGACCACCCAGGTTCATTCCTGAGTCTGGGCTGTGTACACTGAAACACAATGCACTACCACTAGGCCATTGAGGCAGACTATGAAATAAAGTTCTTAATTACAACTGCCACCTTGTGAGTGTTACATGCAATATTCCCATTGGTCAAATGTTGCATGTCAGAAGGAACTGCAACACAGATCAGGAATTTCAGATTAAAAGTACAGAAATGGGTAAACACTTTATTAGAAGGCAATATGGCACCGTTCTGGTGGAGACAGCTTTCAGATTAGCAGTAGAGGCCGTGTGATGAACACATTACCAGAGCAAGATTAAAGAGTCTAATGAATCGAGAATGACTTTTGTCACTGGTTTCAACCAAGAAGCAAACAAAATTGCAGGTGCTTTAAAAAAAACATTGACATGTTCTGCCTGCTGATGCAGTGATACAAATATCAGGCAAACAATGCCTAGAGTCAGTTTTTGTAAGGGCAAAACAAAATCCAGGTTGAGAATATCATGGCATTCCCCATTTCAAAAAGGCAATAAACACTGCAATTGCATACACTGTGACAAACCAACAGACATAAGCTCCTTTCAATGCCCTGGTCCTGGAACAGAATACAAAATAAATGAATTCACAAATTGCAACACGTCGTGTGTCATCTATATTCTGACCTGTAAATATATGATGGCATACATAGGGCAAACAAAAAGCCACTACAGCAATGTGTTCCATACAAGTGCTGCGGATCCCAGGTTAGGAGCAGAGACGGCTACTGGGTGGCTAGCCCAAAACTCTCAAAATGATCCAACGGGCAACGGTTCAATCTTAGGTTGAGCAGATTGTTCTGGATTTTCCTTGCACTTAGGCACTGCCTTACAATTGTGAATAAACAAGAAGTTCTGCAGATGTATTGGTGTTTGAGCAGTCTGTGAACCATTTCTGGAGTGAGCGCTACTTTGGATCATTTCACTAAAGCAATGGGTTGTAGCTGGCTCCATGGCAGTGAGTGATACAGCATGACACTAGCATGCCAGTGACCTGAATTCATGCCCTGAGCCAAGGATGCCAAGAGTGAAGGCTGGCGCAAAGGAATTCAGAGCATCCACTGGACACTAACTCCTGGAGGGATAGTGGGTGGTGATGCTCCACTTTAAGAGTAGCTCATGGTAGCAGCTCTGTGGGGACAATCATGGTTGTGTGGGTGATAACATGCAGCCAAGCATCCCCAACCCCATCCCCAGGATGTTGCAGTGGTAGCACACATGCAGATGCTGGGGTGGGGGGCATAAACAGAAACAGTGTTACATTGCATACCTTAGAGATAATGGTCTCTCTGGCAGTCACTATCACACCATTAGACCTCCCTAATGGACCAGCCCTTACACCTTTAATTGTCATAGGCAAAACTAATGTGCTTTCTTTATGGTGGCAGATGAAGGGCCTTCGACAGGAATAAGTTAGATTTGCCCGATGACGAAGGTACCGGTGGACTAGGAGAAGAGACTAGCAGCACAGGGTGAGTCTAGAAAGTGGTTGGGGAGACATTTATGGAGTGCCTGAAGGAATGGATGCCTAAGGTGGAAAGAGCAAATAAAATAAGATTTGGATTGTGCCAACAAGTCCCATCTTATTATAGCAATGTTATTACATAGGGCAGTAATTTGATTTACATATTCTCTCAATGTGAAGCCATCTCAGGTTCAGCACCTCCTCACCCAGACCTCATCAGTGCTATCAAATCACCTGGTGTAGTACAAGAAATTTCCCAACATCCCCACTGCAGCTCAGATACCGTTCTTTGTCCCAGACTCCAATTCCATTAATCTTATCTAAGTATTCTTTTGTGTGAGAATATCAACTTTGTGGCCCAGTGGTTAGAATGCAGAGGATATTCTTTACAGCGTATTGTTGATAAAGATGCTTTTAAAGTATCAATGAGGCAGTATTTTTTAAACAAATTGAAATGTGATTGTTTCTAAGGTACTAATTGTCTGTTTGCGTATTTTGTAAACTCCATTGTCTCTAATGTGTTTATTGTCTGTTAGTGTATATTTGTAAATTTTGTATTACATCTTGACTATATACAATTTATGGTCCCAGGTCGCATTTGCAAAAGGGCCTTTGACTCACATTGCTCATCTGGTAAACAAAAGTTTAAATAAATAAAAACCAAAAAAAGATGTTTGTGCTGCATTCCATGTGTAAAACAACTTCTCCAAGGACACCAGGTGAGTTGATGGGCATTATAAGGACTAGGTGTAAGGGAAGTGGGTCTGACATGGGTGATAAGGGCACTTGTTGTGTGCTAGGGTGTTACATATAGCTTATGAACTCTGAAGAGAATGGAACCAATTTGGTCCTGTAGTAATTTCCTACTAAGGTAATGCATCCCCCCAGACACACATTGCACACATACACCCACACAGAAAAAAATTGAACTAAATAGAGTGGGTGTTGGTTGCAAGCTGGGCCACCATGCGAATGCCTCCTCCATTGGCTCAGTTCAGAATGAATAATTAGCCTTTTCAGACCCATCACTCTCCCACTTAGTCCTCAACATGACTGTCAAGTCACCTGATGTAGAAATAGAAATTGGTTTACATCTCCAGCACAGTGTGAAGCTCATTTTTAGCGCCAAGCCCAAGATTCCTAGTATTATGACCATGCCGTGAAAGCAAGGGGATGAGAACCATCATGCTGCATTATGTTGAATATGTACACAAACTGTTTTAGTACACTGGGTGTACTGATAGAAACAATAATGACCGGATAAAATAGTGGTGGGCTGAGAAGGGTGATACATGGCTTGAAATACATTGAAATGGTGCACTAATTAAAGAAGTGCATTCATTTGAAAAATCAGGCAGACATTTTTTAAATTTGAACTCCAGCCCAACTTGGGATTCAGTTTTCCAGGACAGGGGTCTGAGAGAGTCACTTTGTCTACTGAGTGACTCTGTCCACCTCGAATCACCATTTCAGTGCTGCACAAGCTACCATTACCATCAGCTCCTTTTGGCGGGAGCTCCGCCCTTCCAGCCAAGCCAGCCAATCAGTAGTGTGGCAAGAAGAGGTGCACTCATTTGAAAAGTCAGGTAGCCAGTTTTAAATTTGAACTCTGGCCCAGAATTCAGTTTGCCAGGACAGTGGTCTGAGAGGGTCACTTTGTCTACTCAGTGACCCCCCCCCCAAATCACCATTTCAGTGTGCACAAGCTACTGGAACTGTTAGTTCCTTTTCACAGGAGTTCCACCCACAACAGCCAAGCCAGTCAATCAGTAGCATGGTCTCATGAAGGGCAGCTACCCCATAGCGGCTCTCTGTGTTGTGGCCCTCCACACTAAAGACTGAGCACAAAGGACTTTGTGGGACCAAGCACAAAGGACATCATTGGGAGTCTGCCAGGGAGACAGCCTGGAGAAACAGTCAGCAGCCAGAAAATCTGCCTTTCTTATCCCAGGTAAAACTGTATATGAACAGTTAACTGCATTGCTTGTAGGAGTATTGTTTGGGGAGCATATTACTGCCAAGTTCCTAGCTGTAATCTTTCTCGGTGTATTGCTGCTGGTTAAGTCAGCAGTGGTAGAATTAATTGCCAACCTGCCCAATAAATTTATTGATTGTGGTGAAGGATTAGACAGTCATTTTCTTAAACTGATTGCACCTCAAATTGCTTCCCATCTTTGTTCCATTTTCAATGTATGTCTTATTTCTGGTCAGTTCCCACAAAGCTTCTGAAGAAGGACCTGGTTGGTTTGAAAGCTAAAGCACTTTGTTTTTTTCTGTAACATCCATGTTGGTCCAATAAAAGGTATCAAATCATTTGTTTCTGGATCTGTTTTTAAAAGGACCAATACGGCACCTACAACATTTTTTTTGGTCAGTTCCCATGAATTTGGAAACAAGCTAGGGTGGTTCCCATTAAGAAAGAAACTGGCGCAGACTCTTTTCATGGTTTTAGGCCCATATCAATTCTTAATCCTTTGAGTAACTTGCTCAAAAAAATGGTAGCCAACCAAATTACAGAGTACTTGGAAAACTATATTGTACTCTGCCCAGAGCAACACGGTTTTCAATAAAACCATGGAATGGAGACTGCCTTGGTCAGGTTCTCGAGCTCCGTCCTCCAAGGCTTTGATAAGAGCCTGTTAACGGGGATGGTGTTCGTGGACCTGATCAAGGCATTCGATCTTATAAATCACTCTCTGCTATGTTCTAAACTGAGCTGTCTTGGTTTCTCTGAAGGTTCTTTGCCCTGGTGCAGAGATTACTTGTCAAACAAGTCCCAGGTAGTAGGTACAGGGCCGGTTACCTCTTCCATTAGACCCATGAATTTAGGAGTCCCACAGGGGTCCATTTTGGGTCCTCTTTTATTTTCGTTGGTTGCTAATTCCCTCTCTTCTATTTTTAAGGTCTGTAATTGTCTGCTCCATGCGGATGATTTGATAATCTATTCTCAGTCATGCTCTAATCTTCAGCTTGCATCTTTATTGTAGTCTGATTTCTACGATGCCTGCAGCTGGTTTTCTAGCAATCACATGGTTCTTAATGTTAGTAAGACAAAAACAATGCTGTTTGGAATTCCTCGCTTATTGAAGGAGGACCCAACTTTGTTGATTTATAGTACTGGGGGGATTGCTATTGAATTTGTAAAATAATTTAGATATTTGGGAGTCCTTTTGGACCCAGGTTTAACTTTTTCCTTACAGGTAAAAGCCATAAGTAAAACTGTTAACCAAAAATTGGACACACTATTCAAAATGAAGAAATATTTTTCTGAAGCTATAAGAAAATCCATTGCTATGGGAATACTTTTGCTCCACTTTATGTCACAAGTCTTTATCATAAGCTCTCAGCTGGTGAGTTTAAAGTGATAACTGTGACTTATAATAATGTCTGCTGATTTGTTTTGGATTGTCCCTATTGATCTTATCACTGTTCAACGTACCCCAAGTTAGGTTGGTTAGTGTTAAATAATAGGATTACATTTTATTTCAGTTGTCAAGTTTTCAAATCTGTTTTTTTAAGTACTTACTATCTGTTATCTGATCTGGTAGGTATAAGGCTTCCTACCTGCAATTTGTATTCCTATAGTGGCATTATTCTAACAAATATTTCTTTCCAAACCAAGGTGGGTTACCGAGCGCCTGCTTGGTTCAAGTCCCTCCCACCCTGCATCACAGACATTGCCATAACTGGTCCCTTCAAAATCGCCCTCCGGAACCATCTCTTCAATGCTTGTTGCTGTAAATGCACCTAATTAATCCCACTGTGGGATCCTCCTGTCAGGCCTCCTTGACTTGACAACATTCTCTGGACAGCCTATCCTCTCCCCCTCCTTCCCTCCCCACTCCCCATCCCTACCTCCACCCTCTCCAGGTATTATCTAGGTATGTTCAGGGCTGTACCCCCAGTGTAACCCTTGGGTACCTTGTATATGACTGTAACATATTATAAGTAACATTATTATGTAACCTATGTGTACTCTATGTTTAATGTTCTGCACCTGTACTGTTCTCACTGTTGTAACCACACTGTGTAACTCTGTCTACCTGCCCCCCTGCGATGAGGTGCCTTTGTAAATGAGTCCATGACTCAAAGGTTGTAAATCCGACTTTTCTAATACATTAAATAAAATAAAGGTCTTTCTCAGTGGCAGCTCTTCAATTTTGGAATGCTTTGCCCCTTGAAGTTTGTTCTTCCACCCCTCTTTTAAAACTTAAGCAGAATTTTAGGGCTTATTTGAATTCAGTGGAGTCTTGTAACTGTTTTGTTTAAATGTTATTTGTTAAGTGATTGTCCTTGTTGTTTTTGTTTACTGTTGGTTTGGAACTGAAAATGGGCTTGTCTCAGCGTCCTTATCTGGTTAACAAATAAAAAATGAAATGAAATTAAAATAAGGGAGTAGTCTGAGTCAGCTTCAGTTAATACCTATTCCTTAAGTTGAAGATCAATTGCAATGTTTTTAAAATGATTTTAACCAACTGTATTTGCTTACCATGAGAACAACTAGTCCATATATATTGCAATTAAAGTGCAGGAATTGTCATTTCTCATGCCCAGATGTTATTTTACTGCCTGTCTTATTTGATGGTTTCACAGAAAATCCTTCAGACATTTTCAGATCAGCTGGCAGAATCTTGAGTAAGTTCTGACATCATCTCAGCAACAATGACATCATTTCAGCAACAATGACATCATTTTGCTAAAGGTCCTGGCTTCTAAATGCATACACAGTACATCAGATTATGACATTCAACATTTTCTGATGGTGGCCTTTATTAATCAAATTATTCTAGAGTGGATTGGAAGTAGGTTGATCAGCTTTTCTGAATGTAAGTTTGTAACATAAACCAGTGAATTTAATAAGGTTTAGATGTTTGTTCATTACCAGATCCTGAAGAAGTAGTGGGATCACTATGACATGATCATTGTGGTGGTGAATTGATTGTCTTTGTAATAAATATTTATTAAAGTAACCTGTGAGTGGGTCGTTTTTCCCTTTTACTGAAACCTTGACAGTACCTGCGGATATTGTCATACCAAAAATGCTACTTGAATTTGAGACTGAGACAAGGCAGGGGAGAAACGGGTGGGTGGGGGCAGAGGCTGGCTGAGATGGAATTGGGTGGGAGGCATTGCAACTAACAGAGGGGCAACAAGAGGATTTTATTAGCAAATAAACAACAATTTTGTTTTGGAGAGGAGCTGGGACCAATTGCTCAGAAGTCTGGAAGTTGGGTATTACTCATAAATATGGTGACAGCATTGTGGAGGATAGAGGCGTTACAAAGTTACTAAGTATTAGCCGCAGTATTCTGTTCAGAGGAGAGTGAATAATGTTTCCCAGGGGGTTGTGAATAAGAAAATAGAATGGCAACAATTAGATAAATTGTCTTGACAGTGCAAGAGAGAAACTCCATCAGCCAGTCAGAATGTAAAGACACTGTAGGATTCTTCTCCCCCACAAAACCCCAGCCCACCCCAAGGATCCGTGGAAGCTCCTATCATTTCATATGCAAATCTCTGCTTTCTCCCACCAGTTCTCCTACCATCCTCTTGTATTCTCGATGAGTCTTTTTTTATTCTTCCAAAAGATAACATTTTGTTTTGTAGTACTTACAAATGTACTGCACAATGAGGGTTTTTACATAGCTGTCAGCCTCAATGTTTATGTGCATCTTGGAAACACCATTACTGCTGTAAACTGCTTAGTGTGGATGTTGCTGGTACTGCCTCTGCTTTGTGTGCTCAACATGATTGGGCCAGGGTCATTAAACTCATGATTGGGGGTGGGGGTTGTAATTGGAAAGGCTTTTGCCTGGAGTTCAGTGGCCAAGCAGCCAGCCACTCCCACTTCCAGAGCTATAAAAGCAGTTCCTCTCAGCCTCATTGTGAAGCATTTTTTCTTTGCAGCCAGAGGCTTTGTTGGTCTGTCCTCTGAGCTGGCTGGGGCCTACCTCCCCCCCGCCTGCTGTTTCTGTGTGTCTCTGCTGGACTTTGGTGTTTGTTTTCCTGCTTCTGGTTTGTATCTTCCCTCCGGCTGTGTACTTCCTTGTGTTTTGTGTGTCTTGTTTTTGTTTTGGGGCCTTGTTCCCTGTTTTTTGTGTTGCTGTGTTTTGGTTTTGTCTTTTGGGGCTTTGTTTCTAAGCTCCTAGCATACTGCTACTCAGAGCTCATACTACTGCTTTCAGTTACTTACAACTACAGCCACTGCTACTGTTTACTCCAATTACTATTGTACTCAGTGCTTGTGTTTTTTACACTGTTGCTCACCACTCTCAAACTACTGCAGTGCAGCTGCAATCATTATCTGTGTGTTTCAGCTTAACCATAGCTGCTCCATGTTGCATATTCGATTGTTTTCACCTGATTTAGGCTTACTCTGACCCTAGCTATGCTGCTCATTCATGTTGTCATTCTACTTGCAGCTTCATTGCACTGCCTGGCTACACCTGCTTTCAGAGCATTGTGTCTCCATGTTCTATTGCAGTTTTGCAACTCCGTGTACTCCATACAAAGTGTTGCTTCTATGTTTATTCACCCTGTTCTACTCTGAGGTTAGCCAAAAAGCTCCTGTTGAGGCTGTTAAACTAGCTTTCATATCTGCAAGGCAGCATGGGTTCACAGTGGGAAGGTCATGTCAGACGAATCTAATAGATTTCTTTGACTGGGTGACCAAAGTAGTAGACCAGGGAGGGGCTGTGGATATGGCCTACCTAGACTTTAGCAAGGCATTCGACACAGTCCCACACAAAAGATTAATAATCAAATTAACCAGCCTGGGAGTGGGTCCCAGGGTGGTAGCCTGGGTAAAACATTGGCTGGACAACAGGACACAGAAGGTAATTGTAAATTGAGTCTACTCTGAAGAAAGAGGGGTTACTAGTGGGGTACTGCAGGGTTCAGTATTGGGTCCAGTCCTTTTTAATGTCTTCATCAGTGACATTGCAGAGGGACTGGAAGGAAAAGTATGCCTTTTTGCAGATGACACAAAGATCTGCAACAAGGTTGATACACAAGGACGTGTGGAAAGGATGAGAAGGGACTTGGCAAGGTTGGAGGAATGGTCAGAAGTACGGCAGCTAGGATTCAATGCAAAGAAGTACAAAATAATGCACCTGGGAAACAAGAACCCAGGGAAGAATACACAATGGGTGGGGAGGTAGTAACAACAACAAAAAAGGAAAGAGACCTGGGGGTAATCATATCAGATGACCTTAAGGTTAGCAAGCAATGTGAGAAGGCAGTAGGGAGGGCTGGGGATATACTAAGATGTATAGGGAGAGGCATCAGCAGCAGAAAACAAGAAGTTGTTATCCCTCTGTACAGACAGTTGGTGAGACCCCATCTGGAGTACTGTGTCCAGTTCTGGAGACCCCATCTCCACAAGGACATAGACAGGATAGAGGTAGTCCAGAGGAGGGCAACTAAAATGGTGCAGGGTCTGCAAGAGAAGCCATATGAGGAGAGACTAAAGGAGCTTAATATGTATACCCTTGAGGAAAGAAGGGAGAGGGGGGACATGATAGAAACTTTCAAGTACCTCAGTGGAATCCACAAAGTCCAAGAGGGTAGCATCTTTCAGAAAAAGAGACTTGCAAGAACAAGGGGACACAATTTAAAGATAGAAGGAGGGCAGTTCAGGGGCAATGTGAGGAAGTATTATTTCACAGAGAGGGTAGTGGATGCATGGAACAGCCTTCCTGAAGAGGTTGTGGGGTCTAAAATTGTGGGAGAATTCAAGAATGCATGGGACAGACATAAGGCAATTCTTGTGGGGGGGTAGGAAGAAATAGGCTGTTGGTTAACTAGATCTGCGGCCTATCCTGTAGGTAGGGAAATGGGCAGACTAGATGGGCCAAGCAGTCCTTATCTGCCGTCAAAGTCTACGTTTCTATGTTTATATGTTTCATGTGGTTCTCAGCCTTCCAACACTTTCTTGTTTGTCCTGCAGTGGGGACTGGGAACTGTTTGGGGGAGTCATGGCCCCATGTGGTTAATTATTTCTGTTCTAAATCCTGCATTCGCCGTCAAAAATCCTCAGAGTATTTGTCACCTTGATTTGGCTTTTAAATGCTGGCTGGCTTGCCCCACTATTCAGTGCTGTTTCATTGCCCTATGTTATGCAGACCTATGTACAGATCCACTTATTACTACTCTGTTTACTGACCTACGTGCAGGTCCACACTTGCTTACACAATCATTGCTCCTTGCGTATGCAAACCATTGCTTCATGCCTACTGCCATCCCTTCAGCTTCAGCCTCTGTGATTCTGCTGCACTCAATTCTGCATTCGACCTTGCAAGGTCTCAGCACTCAATGCTCATTATGATCTCAGCATGCCGTGCTCATTCAGCTCACCAGCTTTTCAGCTCTCAATCAATTTCTGGGGCATGCCAGCCATTCTATTCTGGTGCAGAGTTCCTGCAGTCGACGGTCTCGCTCTGCATTTAGTCCGTATCTGGAGCGTGTCCAACTTGGGACAGGATCCTTCTCACCTGGCCCACAGCTGGTAATGTCCTCACCCTGGGCTTGGCTTTAGCTGCCTGCTACATGACAGCAGCTCCTGGTGTAGAATTTTAGACTAGCAGTGAAGGGTGGAAAAAGTTACCTCCTTTGGCTCTAGTGTTCCACTACCCTCCCCTGGGTCATGCCTGAAAATAGGCAGGATTTGTCTAGTGCACTTACCCAGTCAACAAAAACTAAATAAGTAATAAAATAAATAACGGTTAGCCATTGACTTTAGTGGTTTCCCTAGCAAGGCACCTTCACCACATTCTCCCAACAACTGCCTCTGGTTCACCTGGTTTGATTTTAGGGCAGGTAGGCCAGGTGAGTGCCTCAGCAGTCATTGCTCTCCTCCTGTGCCTTGGCTTCACTTATTGTTGCAGAGTTTTCTTGCAACCTTCCACGGCTTTCCCGTTAGAGGGTTTGAGTGAGAGCCTTCCTCCAAATTGGAATATTTTCCACCTCCCTTTAATTGGGTTTTCCAAATTGCTGCTGCAGAGCCGTCACTAAATAAACTATCCCAAGCCTGGAGGTAAAGTGACCTAGACCTTGGATCCTGAGAGATTGCCTCCTCATAGGTTTTTTTTCTCTCCTCCATTGCCTCAGGTCATAACACTTAGTTAGCATAGTAGTGTCCCCTAGTTTCTTAGGTAGGTTCCGCTGTTGGATGGAGGTGGAGGATGTCCTGCTGTTTCCTCTCTCCTTAGGGGATCCCCAAATTTCAACACAAACCATTAGTATCATGCTACGCAAACCTGGGCATTTCATTACATTATCAAACTGAACATTTCATTACGTCATCAAACTGTTTATGCTTCTGTACTACTACGTCATAGTTACCGCTACTACATCACAGTTACTGCTTCCTCATATGCTTTGTGTTGCCTCCTTCTGGAATATGATTGTACTACATTTCTTTTGGGGATTCCTAAGATACCTTTAGCCATGAGAATTGTCCCATGGCACCTCTAGGGGTGGAACCCTCTCCGTGGGTTCCTTGCCTTTTGTACCCCTACTTGGTGGTAATTCCTCTGGAATAGAGAGTGTGAATGGCCAAAACCAAACTAACACAGCTGCACAAGCATGTTACTATCCTGGCTGCATAGGACAGTGAATTGGAAAGGCTTTTGCCTGGAGTTCAGTGGCCAAGCAGCCAGCTACTCCCACTTCCTGAGCTATATAAACAATTCCTCTCAGCCTCATTGTGAAGCATTTTTTCTTTGCCCCACCATTCTCTCCTCCTCCAGTGGAAGCACTTCTCTCCTTAGGGGGATTCCTAAGGTACCTTTAGTCACGGGAATCATCCCATGGCACCTCTAGGAGTGGAACCCTCTCTGAGGGTTCCTTGCCTTTTGTACCCCTACAGGGTGGTGATTCCTCTGGAATAGAAAGTACGAATGGCCAAAACCAAACTAACACATTTGCACAAGCATAACACTATACTGGCTGCATAGGACAGTGAACCAAGATTTAAAGAACTTGTGTGGTGCCTCCACCCAGAAAAAAGTTTTTAAGTGGGCCTGGTGTCTGTATGGTACAACCCCCTGGGATGCAGTACTTCCTCACAGGAATCCCCCTCCCCACTTGTGAAACCGGTGCCCTGCAGTAACATCAAAATGAGGTAGGCAGTTGAACTGGTCTTCGGTTGCTGTATGTATGCCGAGTTGTCCAGTAACATCAGCCTCTGTACTCGTACCCTAAGCAGACACAGCCAAAACAAATGCCTTCCTCAAGCCAAATTTATATTTAAAAACAAAAACCTAGGCACAGCCATCCATCGGCTCATCCCCACACCACAGTGTACAGTGCAATACTTTCATCATCCTGTGTTGGAGCTGCAACCATCTTCCCAAGAGTACCAGTGAGTTCCATTTTAAACATTTTAAGGGAGCTCCCAAACATGATACTGTGTATCCAGTGGCTGAATCGGTGTAGACCTGTAGAATGTTGCAGCAGGGTGACCAGCGGTGGTGCACTTCAGTTGCAGTACTAAATACTCCATTAACCCTAAACCCAGAAGCCATGCAAATCTCTCAAGAAAGACTGATTCCACCTCCAGACTCACCATTGTGAAATAATAAAGCCATACTCTCCAAATGTGGGCATGGTGTGGAATATCCATGATCTTGTTCTTGCAGTTGCTCCTTTTTCACATACTGGCAAGCTGACTTAGATGGCTTCAAAGGTGCAGAATACAGTGACAGTGCAGTACAAGTGCAAGAGTGTGCAGGAAAGACGTACTATAGCATATGCAGACAGAAATGGCCTGTGCTGCAGACAGGCTTCTTTAAAGTGCCATTACTCAGTGATCATGCTCATTATATGTATGTCAAGCTTTTGGCACACTATGTCCCTTTAAAAACAGGGAGTTACTTATATTGGGTTCTAATGATGTAAAAAAATCAATCTATAGATAGATTACTGCTGCACAGTAGTATACCTCCCTGTTATCATACCGTAATGCACACCCCAGTGTCTTATTGTGCTTATAAAATAGCTTAAGTAAAAAAAATTACAGAAGAGAACAATTGAATAATTGAAAAATTAAGTTTATTTTAAGCGTGGAAGCAAACAGTCCCAAAAATTAGGGTTGGGTTGGGCAAAGTAAGCAAAGAAAAACTAAACTGTACGTTGCATTTCTATTGTCCACAAATTAGTATAAAGGATATAGTGTGTGGCAACAAATATATTTAACCTCTACAGAATAAACAACACAGTAAATGTTATAAGTTTAAATGCACATGGCAACTAAACTGATTATATCCTGACCCTCCCAAAAAATAACATTTGACTGATTAAAAGATGCAAAGAAAATGTCACAAGTCCAGTGAATTCAGACAATTGACACAGAGATGTCTGGTCTCCCATCATGATGTTATTTATTTATTTATTTATTTTTCTTCTTTTTCTCCTTCTGGCTGGCATTCCTCTGGAGGAACACCCCCAGCCCACCCCCCAGTGTCCGCTAGCCAGCACCAAACCAGTTCCAGGGCTTACTCCCCCGGCAGGGTCAGCGGGGTGCCCCCAACCCCCCACCAAGACCTGAATTTCAGTGAGTCGACGCCGTGGCTAGCCGGGAGCAGAGCATGCGAGGTGCCCTCCATCACTGCACTGTGGCTACTCCATTTTCCACTGATTTTCTCACCTGGAGCCGGGGAGCGTACAATGATGCTGATGGAGGTGGAGCACACATGCATCCGTGTACACTCTCCTCCAAGCGTCTGCCCCCAGCTCCTCCCAACTGCAGCACGGTGCCCTGTCCCCCAGCATCTGCCAGGGGGTGAATGAGTGCAACACTGAGAGCCCCTCCTCCTAGGAGAAGGGAGCAGTCCATCAGATGCTCAATCCTTCTCTTCCCATACTGACCCCCAGTGGCCCATGCCCCTTCCCGAACATGGGTCACCAGCATGGAGTGAGGTGTGACATCTAGCACCTCAACACTCAGCACCACCAGGCCAGCTATCATGATGTCATTTAGCTGTGGAGACACAAAACAGAAACAGGGAAGGAGAATTTACATTAGTTTTTTTTCTCAGTACTTATGATGGTCAGACTAACTGAAAATCTAAAATAGACTACTACACTAACTCAGTGGTACAGTTAGAAAAGGAAAAAAGGGGTTTCTTGGTTGGATTGCAGTGTAATCTCTGACAATAATCAAGGTACCTCTAACACTATCCACTGTTTGTGATGTCTGTAGTGCAGTAGAACAAGAAGTTTTTCTGCTGCACTATGGACCATCAATAATGCAGAAAAATAACAATTTGCATTTCAACAAATTCTATAGGAAGCAATGGCTTACCATATGTTCAAAGTTACTTGTTGTAGTTTATGAAATTCACAGGTGCATTAAAGACACAGTTTGGGAGGTTGAAGGGTCCTAGTTTACTTTGACTCTGCACATCTTTTGTGGCTTGTGGATCTGCGTTTGGATCTTTCTGCTACATTGGTGATCTGGGCTTTGACTGCTCTCCACCAGACAGAACATCACTCCATTTTTTATGATCATCCATGCTTGTGGACCAATAGCTCCATCAGCTAGCTTCATTTCAATGCCCTGTCACTGCCAATATCTCATGATTGTCCAACCCAGCATCTGAAAGGAGCTGCCCTGTGATGGACTTGAGTGAATGGTTAGTGTACTGTTGGGACAGTCCAGCCTCTTTGCTAATTCATGTCATCATTGTAAACAGATAGTTTACTCCAAGTGGCTCCTTTGGGTACCATGCTGGTATGGTATCGAGGAAGTGCTGCGGCATGCATTTTGGATGCATGCAAAGGGCTGGTGAGTCAGGATGAAGCTTGCTTATATACTTTTCAAAACTTGCCACAGGGCATAGTAAATCCCAAGGTCTGGCCCATGTGTAGCCCCTGTATTTGTCTTTCCCCTGCTTGGTGGGGTCGCCCGTGATTTTTGGTGTGCTCATTGAATGTGAGCGAGATGTATTCCAGTCCATTCTCATCTTGAAGGATGTGAAAACTGGCCTTTTTTAACTGGCGCAGCCCCTCACTTCCACGTCTGGCCACCATAAGCTGTATGTCTGTCCACACTTTGCGCAAGAGTCCTGGAGCTGTGTTGGGACACAGGGCTGGGGAATTTCAGAGCTTTATTAGATCTGCTTTGGTTAGAGCTGGATGGTGCCTGGATATGTCCTTTTGCTGCTTTCTGTACTTTTTTTAAGACAGTGATGAATACATTGTTGGAGCTCTTATATGCAGGGTCTGTGATAATATTTATTTTTCTGTTGATTGGAGCTGATATAAGGAAATGGCTTCTCCCTACTCTTATGCTGCAGAGGCTATTAACTGTGTATTCTGCACCTGAACTGTTCCTCACACTTGCATAGCATTCTCTTAATATGCTATTTAGTTCAGTATCTGGGACTGATAGAAAATCAGGCTGTATATATACCTTTAAGTCTGCACCAGTCTGTCAGCACATTGACAGCCCAGGAGGTGGTCTCTTGTGTGTGTTTCTCATGATGCTCCTCCTCTATTTGAGCCACTTTCTCTTCACTCAGTAAAGCATGTCTGGTACTCACATTTGTTGTACTACTTGTGCTGGGGGCCTCTGCCTCTGTAACATGATCACTGGTGCCTGTTTCGTTAGGTGGATTTACTGCTGGAATCTGTGGCCGATCGTCTATGATAGTATCTGTTAAACTGTGCAGTCTCAGATACATTTAAAACTTCTATCTGTGGAGCCTCATTGGCGTTTAGCTACTCATGCTGCTGGCTTATTAAGTATTCCAGATCTCCAGTCAGGGGTATGTCAAAATACACTTCCATTGCGAGATTTATTGTGTATTCTGCGGTAACCGTAATGTTAGAAAATGGCTGCGGGTTACAAAACTTCAAGATTCTAATTGACCGACTCATGGTATGCTGAACGTTCTATGTTTGGGGTGCTGTGCTGTACTGCAAACTGCTTTTAAGAGAAGAAACGTGTAGTTAGTACTGGGTTTTTGTTTTTTACAATGGTGCGGTTACTTTTTTGAATTTAATTTATTGAGCTGGGTTAGTGAGTTGCCTGTCGATGAGCTACAGCATTAATTGTGGTGCGCTGCTTTTAGCCTGACTTTACTGGTAATTATACAGCTGCCTCAATCACTAGTTCCTTTGAATTTTTTTGCTTGCACTGGGATGAAGAGGAGTGAGAGGGGATGCAGTTTACTGTTGTAGCTGTGTTTTTGGAGACTAGGATTTAGTGTGGGGCAATGCTTTCAGCGTAATAGGGACTTCTACTTTTTTGCTGGGAACTCAGCGGTAACAATAATTTTGTTTGGATATGCTAATTGTTCTTTTAGGGGAGTACTGACTGTTGGGAGTCAGAAGAGAGCACAGATACACATTTCTGGATTGTGGTAGTGTGCTGGTAGAAGAGGCCATAGTAATTTATGCTTTTGGGGGTGGGGGGGTTGCTATTGAAGGCCACAATTGAAGCAGGGAGGTCACAGTGATGTATGCCCGGCAGCATGCTTCCATCTGTGGTGCGCAATTTAGACATACATCACTGCTGTGAGTGATTCCTGTGTGTCTATTTAAGGAACGCTGTTATCTGGCTGTTCAGAGATACCAGGGAAAGAGGAAAAAAGGTGTGTTTGGTTTTTATTGATGTCCGATTGGTATTTGTTAACTTTCTGCATGTTATGCTGCTTCCCAGCGATTGTTGGTGTGGTGGCCCACAACAAAGTGAGAGAAAAAAAATTGCGATGTTATTATGTTTTAAAATTCTATACACAATGCCACAAAGGGAAACATTGAGCCTGTTGACTGTGTACTGAGGCTTTTTTACTGGTCCTATTTATTTACAGTGCAACATTGCCCCATGTTGCACTGCAAATAACCAATCAGATTACTTTATTAATGGTAGCTATTTTATAAATATTTATATATATATATATATATACATTATACTGGCACAATAGCGCCAGTACATTAAGGATGAGTGCAAATGTCTATGTTAAACCCGAGTTTTTGAACCTTGATAACTTTGGAACCGTTCAACAGACTTGCTCGAAATTTGGCATGCTTACTCTCTGGGGTAGGTCTCTTGATTTGCCAAGTTTCGTGCAAATTCATTTTGACAATTTTGAGATATGGAGTGGCAAAAAATCCTAAATTTACCATTTTTTTGTGTTTTTTCGTCAGGCATATCTCCAACATGGCCTTATGTAGTGGTCTGAAATGTTCAGGGTAGAAGGCCTTTGGGTCACAGATGTGCCTTTTGAAGGTTTGGTGAAAAAATATTAATCTATTCAAAAGTTATGAAAGTTTTCATTTTCCCATTATTTTCTACGGAAAGAGTTACGTGTCCTGCATGAAAGCAAGGCTGGCTTTGCAAATACAGTATCTGTGAAACAGCAACCATTCAGTTGCAGCCAACACCATTGATAAATATTGAAAAACACAGATATAACAGTGCTGCTCTGGTGGTGCAGAGGACAGAGCACAGGGATGGGACATCCAGGGTCCTGGGTTTGAGACCAGACTCTATATATTTTGTCCCCCTACAAAGAGGGCAAAACTATAGAGTCTGATCTGGAACCCACGCCCCTGAGTGTCCCGTTCCCATTCCTTGTCCTCCATGCTAGATGTTTTTTGTTGCAAACTTGGGACACTGGGGAGCCCACTCTCAGTGTCCCCAGATGTGTATTCCCCCCAGTAGCCATTTTGTCACACCAACTCATGAACAGTACAGCTGTCATTTTTCACATCCTGCCCGAAACGTGTTTTCACACCTGTGGCATGGAATGGCGTTTTTCAACGGATTTGAAAAGCTTCACCTACGAAGTTCATGAGGTGGGGTGATAAGAAGACTATGTTCAAAATTTGGGGTCAAAAATATGAAAAAATAACAAAGTAATGCCCATTCATTGCAATTTCAGTGTGCAGGCGCGTAACTGTGGAAATTTTAAATATTTTGACCCCAGATTTTCAACAAAGCCTTCTTATTACTGAGCTTATGTATATCACAGCTGTAAATTTTCAAATCCTGTCCAAAATATGTGCTTGTACCTGTGGTGTGGAATGGTATTCTAGTTGAGAATTATGTTTTGCCGTGGACTTGAAGATTTTGTCTACCGGCTACATGTGGGGTAATAAGATGGTTATGCTGACAATTTGGTTACGTATCTATGGAGGGATGGGTGCGCAGTGCCACACTAAAGTAAGGAACATGATGTAGTATGGGAGTGCATGGCATGAACATCCCTGCGCTCCTACTGTGACATAAGGACAGTTATGGAGGGAGGGATAAGGAAACAAATAATCTATCTGAAAAAGTAAGGGGAAATTCATTGCAAAAAACTTTGTTAGTGCACCATTAGGGTTGAAGTGTCAAAAGTAGGGAAATACAGCCTAAGGCCTCCAGCGCCTAAGATCCCACTCCCACTGTGCATGCAGGAACAGGCATGAGGGGAACTTAAGGTTCCCAACTACTACAACCCACCCCCTCCCTCGACTTCCAACCCTAATACCCCACCCCCACCCTGCATGCAGGAACAGGTGTGATGGGAACCCTAAAATCATATTTTCCTACTTTTGACACTTTAACCCTAATGTTGCATTAACAGTTTTTTGAATAAAATGCAGAGATTAGGTTTGTAAAAATGCAAAGTGTAAAAGGATGGAAACAACATTAGGGATTTGGGTCTCTGGAGTATTGGTGAATCAGTGGTGGGATCTTACTTGGAGATGACAAACCTAATGTCCCCCCCCCCAGCCTGTAGCCTGAAGCACAAGATACAGCTCCAACCTAGTGCCTTATAGTGATACAGTATGGCCAACATAATCTGTCAGAGCTTTCTTCATGAAGGGGCCCTACAGGCCCTGCATGAAGACATCACATTTGACCTCATCTGATCCAGGGTAGGGGTGGGCATTAGGGCTGACAAACCCAAGTAAGACCCCACCACTGATTCACCTATACTCCAGAGACACAAATCCCTCATGTTTTTTCATTGCTCGTCTTTGTACTCTTTGAGCTTTTACAAGTTTAATCTCTGCATTAATGTAGTTTTTTTTGCAACTAATTTCCCTTCTGTTTGTGATAGTGGAACTGTATCCTCATTTGCGCAGGTCCCAAAATGAGATAAATACAATACTGGAGACAGTCATGATGCAGTGCATGGGTCCAGCAGACCCTGGCACACATCTCGATACTTTGTGGGTGAGGTTCCCTCACCCACAACAGGGTGTGGCGTCTGCAAAAAAACAGTACTCTGTCCCTACCCAGGCCATGACTGGTGCTGCATGCTGCAGCATCTTCACCATCAGCCTTGTCCCAGTAAACCGACTCACTAAATTCACATCTGAACTCACTGACACAGTAAGGCAGCGTGTTCCCCAGAGGTGCAGTTGACATCCCTGCAATCAATGTTACTTAAGAAATTCTTTGTTTTTTAATATTTTGACTCCAAACATTCAACATATTCTTCTTATGATCCCACCTCATAAACCCCATAGGTGAACATTTTCAGATCCGTGCTGAAACGCCATTCCATGCAACAGGTGCAAAAACACATTTCAGACAGGATGTGAAAAATGACGGCTGTACCGTTCATGAGGGGGTGTGAAAAAATGGGTAGGTTGAAAATCTGGAGTCAAAATATCGTAAATTACCAAAGTTTTGCACTTGCGTAGAAACTGCACAATGCACACTCATAATGCAGGGATTTTTAGGATTTTTTTCACCAAATTTTCAACATGAGGTTTTTTGGGACCCCACCTCATGAACACTAGCACTGTCCTTTTGTTAATGTCCAGAAAGGTGATTCTGCACAGCGACCATGCCATTCTGCACCACAGGTGCAAAAACCCATTTTGGGTAGGATGTGAGAAATGACAGCTATACTGTTCATGATGTGGTGTGACAAAATGGGCATGTTGAAAATATGGAGTCAAAATATTGTAAATTACCAAAGTTACAGTATGTGCTTGCAAAGAAAATGAGCAAAGCGCGGTTATAACTCAGTAATTTTTCAGAATTTTCCCACCATATTTTCTACATGGGCTTTTTGTGACCCCACCTCATGAATTCTAGCACTGTCATTTTGTGACTCAGTCCCGAAAGGTGATTCCTCCAGTGTGTTCCTCAGCCCCCAATTAAGTAAACACAACTGACAGTGTTTATCTAGAGACAGTCAATAAAGAAAACTGTCCCATGACATCGTTTAGCTTCGATGCAGAATCCTGCATTGAAATTTGTGACACAAGATCCTGCATCAACCTTCTGTGAGTATCACTGACAATGGGGTAACCAATCCCCATGTTGGTGTGCCCCCCCACCCCACACACTTATGTGGCACACTGGGAGCCCTGCTCAGCGTGCCCAGATTTTTTAAACTATTTTCAATCTTTTCTGACACCGGGATGCCCACTCCCAGGGTTGGATGCCCCCCCAAGCCCACTTTCTTTGCCAAGGGGGTTCCCAATCCCCTGTTGGCAGCATGTATTCCCCCCAAAAAAACAACTCATGTGGCACACTGGGAGCCCACCCCAGTGTGCAGTTTATTAATATCATGTGTCCCCCCCTTCCTGGTGTCGGATGCCTTCCCCCCAAAGCCCATTTTATTTATCCTGACATCAGGGTGCCCAATCCTCATAGAAACATAGAATTTGGCGGAAGATAAGGACCGCTTGGCCCACCCAGTCTGCCCATTTCCCTACATAATGGATAAGCTGCAGATCCTAGTTAACCAGCAGCCTACATCTTTCTACCCCAACCCCCTAGAATTGCCTTATGGCTGTCCCATGCATGCTTGAATTCAACCACTGTTTTCGACTCCACAAGCTCCTCTGGAAGGCTGTTCCATGCATCCACAACCCTCTCTGTGAAAAAATACTTCCTTACATTACCTCTGAGCCACCCCCCCATCTTTAAATTGTGCCCCCTTGTTCTTGCACATCTCTTTTTTTGAAAGATGCTACCCTCTTGGACTTTGTTGATTCCCTTGGGGTATTTGAAAGTTTCTATAATGTTCCCCCTCTCCCTCCTTTCCTCGAGGCTATACATATTAAGCTCCTTTAGTCTCTCTTCATATGTCTTCTGGTGTAGACCCTGCACCATTTAGTTGCCCTCCTCTGGACAGCTTCCATCTTGTCTATGTCCTTGTGGAGATTGGGTTTCCAGAACTGCACACAGTACTCCAGATGGAGTCTCACCAGCTGTCTGTACAAAGGGATAACAACTTCCTGTTTTCTACTGGTGATGCCTCTCCCTATGCATCCCAGTATCCCCTAGCCCTCCTTACTGCCCTCTCACATTGCTTGCCCACCTTTAAGTCATCTGATATGACTACCCCCAGGTTTCTTTCCATTTTTGTTGTTTGTATCTCATCCCCCATTGTGTACTCTTCCCCTGGGTTTTTGTTTCCCAGGTGCATTACCTTGCACTTCTTAGCATTAAATCTAAGCTGCCATACATTTGACCATTCCTCTAACCTTGCCAAGTCCCTTCTCATCCTTTCCACCCCACCTTGTGCATCAACTCTGTTGCAGATCTTTGTGTCATCTGCAAAGAGACGTACTTTTCCTTCTAGTCCCTCCGCAATGTCGCTTACAAAGACATTGAAGAGGACCGGTCCTAATACTGAACCTTGCAGCACCCCACTAGTAACCCCCCTTTCTTCAGAGTGGACTCCATTTACAATTACCCTCTGTGTCCTATTCTCCAGCCAATTCTTTACCCAGGCTATCATCTTGGGACCCACTCCCAGGCTGGCTAACTTGTATATTAATCTTTTGTGTGGGACTGTGTCAAATGCCTGTAAAGTCTAGGTAGGCCATGTCCACGCCCTCCCTGATCTACTACTTTGGTCACCCAGTCAAGAAATCTATTAGATTCATCTGGCATGACCTTCCTGCTGTGAATCCATGCTGCCTTGGGTCCTGTGCCCTCTGGCCTCTAGGTACTCAACAATTCTTTCCTTCAGAAGCGATTCCATCATTTTCCCTATCACTGAGGTTAAACTAACAGGTCTGTAGTTTCCTGCTTCTGTCCTGCTCCCACTTTGTGAAGGGAATCACATCTACCCTCCTCCAGTCCTCAGGTACCACCCCATCCTCCCATGATTTGTTAAAGAGGGTAGTCAGTGGTGTCACTAGTTCTACCCTTAGTTCTTTTAAATTCTGGGATGAATCCATCAGGCCCCATTGCTTTGTCCACCTTCAGTTTTAAGAGTTCTTTCAGAACCCTTTCTTCTGTAAATGGGCTGGTATCAACTTCTGTATCCAGAGTGTTTCTATTGTTTGTTTTAGGTACCTCCCCCTCTTCATTTGTAAATAGTGAGCAAAAATATTTGTTTAGTATCTCTGCCTTTTCACCATCAACCTCTGCCCATCCACCCTCCCCTTTATTAAACCTCACTATCCTTCCCTTAGTCTTCCATCGCTCCCTGATGCACCTAAAAAAGGTTTTATCCCCCCTCTTATCTGAGTTGGCTATCTTTTCCTCAGTTTGGGCCTTTGCTGTTCTGACTGCCTTCCAAGCTTCCTTTTGCTTTGACTGATAAAATTCTCTGTCCTGCTCCTTCTGTGATTCCTTGTACTTTCTGAATGCTTTCTTTTTCTCTTGAACCTTCACTGCCACCTCCTTTGAGAACCATAGTGGTTTCTTACATCATTTGTTTTGTTTATTTGCTTCACACAGGCTTGTTACCTCTGTGATGGCAGTTTTATTATTCCCATTGTTCTTCCACCCTCCTTCCTGCCCATTTGCTAGTGCATTCCTTAGGCACTCACTCATTTTGGCAAAGTCAGCCCTCCTGAAGTCCAGTACTTTTGTCTTTGTATGGCTTGACTCTATTGCTGTGTTTATTGTGAACTATACTATTCGATGGTCACTAGTTCCCAGATGGCTACCCACTTCTACATCTGTGATCCTCTCTTCATCTCCATTTGAGAGGACCAGGTCTAAGATTGCTCCCTCTCGAGTGGGTTCCAGTACTAGTTGTCTAAGGTATGCCCCCTGTAAGGCATCTAGAATAACCCCACTCTTAGAAATGTCTGCTACAACTGCACTCTAGTTAACATCTGGCATATTCAGATCACCCATCAGCAATATCTCCCCTTTATCTGCCATTCTAAGTATACTTTCTATCATTTCCTTGTCCATTTCCTCCCCCTGAGAGGGGGGTCTGTTTACAACCCCTGTGCAGATTGTGGTGCCATTGCCTGCCTCCAAATTGACCCACAGTGCTTCTTCGCCTCCCTGTTTACCCTTTTGTTCTGTTGCTTTGATTCCTTCTCTTATGTAGAGAGCTACTCCTCCTCCTCTTTTACCCTCCCTGTCCCTCCTGTAGATAGTGCATCCTGGTTATGTTTACATCCCAGTCATGGTTCTGTGTGTACCATATTTCTGTGACTGCCATGATATCCAGATGTTCCTCCTCCATCAAGGCCATTAATTCAGGAAGCTTGTTACCTAGACTATGGGCATTGGTACTCATTGCTCTCCATTTTTTTGATGGCTTTACCTTCTGTAGCAGCATCCCCCACTGACCTTTCTACCTTGGTCTTTTTCTCATTTAGTACCCTGTTTTGTAGGGGGAGGCTGGGATTTTCCTGCTGCTTATCAGTGAGTAGTGCTCACTGCACTAGTGTGGCACACTGTGAGCCCACCCTGGTGTGCCAAATGTTTTTTTATATAAAATCAATCTGTAAATAAAGAAAACCATCCCACAATGTCTTTTTTTACTCTGCAACAAAGAAAATGGTCCCTTGTTATCCTCCTAGTCCCCCCTCCCCCATCCCCACCTTCCCTCTGTGCATCCACCTCCCTGCAACCCCCCTCACCCATACTTACCCTCCAGAGGTCAGGATCAGTGATCTTCTCTAGACTGGGGACACGTCTGCACTCTTCAAAGCCAAACTGTGATCTGAGGAATAAAGGTAAGCTGTACAATGGGAGTCTATGGGGGGTTAACTTATGTTGATATCTCAGCCAATTTTAGCAATTGTGGCCCCAAATTTTCAACATGGGGTTCTTGGGACCCAACCCCATGAACACAGTCACTGTTATTTCATTACTCGGCCCCAAAAGATGATTTTGTGGTCGCCGTGCGGAATCACATTTTGGGACCGATTAACAAAATGACAGTGCTAGTGTTCATGAGGTGGGGTCCCAAAAAGCCCATGTTCAAAATCTGGAGCAAACAATCCCTAAAATGACTGCGTTATGAGTGTGCATTGTGCAGTTTCTTAGCATGCTCATAACTTCACCAATTTTTAATATTTTCACACCAAATTTTCAGCATTGCCATTTTGTCACATGTCCTTATGAATAGTGCAGCTGTTATTTTTTACATCTTGCCTGAACCATGTTTTCACACCTGTGGTGCATAGTGGCGCAGTCTCTGTGTGAAAGTAACTTTGAGATGGATTAACAAAATCATAGTGGCACTGTTGATATGGGGAGGTCCCAAAATCCCATGTTGAAAATTTGGTAAAGAAATTCCAGAAAATGACCGCTTTACGAGCGTGCGTTGCACTGCTTCTACGCATGCTCGGAACTTCACCAAGTTTTAATATTTTCACTACAGATTTTCAACATTGCCATTTTGTCACAAATGACTGCGTTATGAGTGTGCATTGTGCAGTTTCTTAGCATGCTCATAACTTCACCAATTTTTAATATTTTCACACCAAATTTTCAGCATTGCCATTTTGTCACATCTCCTTATGAACAGTACAGCTGTCATTTTTTACTTCCTTCCCAAAACATGTTTTCACACCTGTACTGCAGAATGGCACGGTCGCTGTGCGAAATCAACTTTCAGGATGGATTAATGAAATCACAGTGCCAGTGTTCATGAGGGAAGATTCCAAAAAGCCCATGTTGAAAATTTGGTTCAAAAATTCACTGCATTACGAGCATCCACTGTGTAATTTTCTTGCGAAATTCCCTATAGGACAACATTGCAACGCCCGTGGTGCCTTTTGATGCCCATATCTTGAAAACGGTTTGAGATACAGATTATTCACTACTGGTTAGGTGGACTAAGCATGGGTGGAGGTTTTGAAGTCATGCATACCACTGAAGTGGAATTTTTTTCATAGCTGCTACGGTTACTAAGATATTGGCAAATGAATGTTCCAAGGCTCATTTTCTTGTCTGTAGGCCTGCGTTATGTCCCCATACGTATGTGTAAGTGAGAGCGCAGGGCCCAGAGGATCCACACTCCCACATTTGCATACCATTACGCAAAAGCTGTCAGCGTTAGGGGAGCGCAGGGCCCAGAGGGCCCATGCTCCCACAACCACATACCAGTTACATTACACTACATTTACAATGGAACTGGTGTAAATTTTCCAGTAAACCAGCAAAAAGCATCTCACCGGAAAACATTACTGTAATAACAATACACGCGCCACGCTTTTGGCGCCCGATATCAAAGTGGAGTCAGGAAAGTGCCAGTAGTGTTGCAACACTACCTTTAGTTTTGCAAAAGTACCAGTAGTGTTGCGACACTACCTTTAGTTTTGCAAAAGTACCAGTAGTGTTGTGACACTACCTTTAGTTTTGCAAAAGTACCAGTAGTGTTGCGGTACTACCTTTAGTTTTGCAAAAGTACCAGTAGTGTTGCGACACTACCTTTAGTTTTGCAAATGTAGCAGTAGTGTTGTGACACTACATTTTAGTTTCACGAAAGTATCATATGTTGACCTATTGGAGTTTTGTGAAAGTTGCGGAATTAAAGCCTCAAATTAGCCAGCTTCTTTGCCATTTCATAGCAAAATAACGTTTTGTTTTTTTTGGCTGAAATTTGCAGTGTAGCAAGCCCTGGCCCCACAGTTGTGGCTTTTGGTGGTTTGGTCACAAAACTGATGATGGTCCAATAGTTACAGTGCTCCGAAGTTGTCAGATTTTCCATAGGATAACACTGCAGGACCCGTTGCACCTTTTAGTACCCGTATCTCGAAAGCGGTTCGAAATATGGATTTTTCACTGTGGTGACCTAGTACATCTTTAGGTGGACTAAGCCCCCGTGGAGGTTTTGAAGTCATGATTACAACTGCAATGGGATTTTTTCCCTGGTTGCTATGGTTACTGAGATATTGCCAAATTAGTCCAATTGTTAAAATCCAAGAAAGAATACTTTATAATCAATTATCATCCTACCTTGAACAGACCAATGCCATCACTAGTAACCAGCATGGCTTTTGGAAATCGCATGGGACAGAAACTGCTCTCCTGAGGGTTACCACTGATATATTCAAGGCTATGGATCACAGCAAAGCCACTGTTGCAGTCTTTGTCGACCTAACAAAGGCATTCAACCTAGTCAACCACTCACTTCTCATCTGTAAGCTTCGGCACCTTAGCCTTGACAAAAACTCTCTCTCTTGGGTCTAACTACATAGAGAATAGGTTTCAGTGTGGTAAATGGGCTGGTACCATCTTAACCTTATCTCTTATCACTGACAGGGTTCTCCAGGGATCAATACTAGGACCACTCCTATTCTTAACACTCATTAATGACCTTCCTCTGAACTGTGGAGGGGCATCAGTTTAGCTATATGTGGGTGATGCCATCATATATAGATCCTCCTGTGACATCTCAGTTAACTCTGACCTAACAAATGACTTCCAGACTCTAGAAACACGGTTTAAAAATAGCCTACTAGTTCTGAACACAAAAAAACACTAAATCCATGTTTTTCCACCATACCTGCTTTGACACAACTTCACAGCCCCCCCCAGTTATCAAAACATCCACTAACATTCAACTCAAAAATGTTGCCTCCTTTAAATAACTGGGTGTAGTACTTGACTAGCATCTATCCTTTGATGAGCACATAACCTGTGTCACTAAGGATACTAATCAGAAACTAGGCCTTCTATATCTCACTGCTCCCTACCTCTCAAGTAGTGCAAGAAGCACTATTGCCTCTGCCACCCTTCTCCCAGGCCTCTTCTGTGGTGCCTGTATAACCTACTCCTCTAAGATTACACTCCTGAACAATCTCAAAATGGACTATCACAGAATTACCTGATTTGCTATTAAGGCCCCAGCTTGCACCCATCGCTGTGATGTGCTGAACAGTTTGGGTTGGCCATCTTTCGTGGCCAGACTTAACCTCCCAGTATATTGCACCACCTTCAAGCTAATACACCTCCCACCTTCTCTGACTATATCTAACCTACTAACCCTGAAACCCTTCCTATGAACACTCAGGTCCTCTCACCTCCCAATGCTGGGTCTGCCCAAGACTCGCCTAGCTGTTGGAAGAAGATCCTTCTTCTTCGCAGCACCTCAAAAGTGGAATGACCTCCCTCACTCACTACACTCATGCAAGACCACTGCTCTCTTCAAAAGACAATATAGTGAAATATTGTATAAGCCTCCTGTCTGTAATGGGAATTGTACCTAATCTCTAAACTTCTTCACCTGCTGCCTATACTCTCCTGGTGCGTATGATCAATGTCTAGGGCTATGAGTCTGTACACAGTCAATTGTCTATACTCTGCACCTATGTACTAATTGATTCTACTACAATTATATTGCATGCTTGTATCAACCTTACTGTTTGTTTATCTGTGTTACAATTGTCATCTGTAATTTGTACTATCTCTCAATGAATGGAATGGTTGGTTTAGTCCATGAATGTATATAACTGTCCAGTGATATTTGTACATAATTATCTGTATTTGTACTGTTTTCTTATGCTTGGAGCATTTGGTTCCCCGGGTCACCCCTGAAAAAGGGACTTGACTTTCTCAGAGGCCCACTCGGTCATCAAAATTTAAATAAATAAAATAAAATAAATAGTGCAGCAAGAGTTCCATTTCATGACTATGGGGGTGGTATGTCTCCGGACTTATGTGTAAGTGGGAGTGCAGGTCCGACATATGCATATCATTATGCAAAAAATAGGCAGTGTGAGGAAGCAGAGGTCCCACATATGGATATCATTATGCAAAAATGGGCAGTGTGAAGGGAGAGAAGGATGCAGAGGGCCCACGCTCCCACAACTACATACCAGTTACATTACACTTTCTCAAAAAGAAGGGAAATTCATTGGGAAAAAAACTTTGTTAATGTACCAGTTAGGGTTGATAGTACACCAACAAAAGTTTGGAAATTCGGAGTTAGGGTTACCAATCCCTACCACCCCATCCCCACCTTCCCCACCTCCACACACCAACAAGCATCAGGGTGTGTGTTGGAGTCATCGGGCCTAACTCTCACCCCATTCTCCTATACTGCACCACCTCGGCTTATTTACACATGGAATGGGGTGAGAGTTAGTCCAATGACCCCAATGCATACCCCGACACCTGTTGGTGTGTGGAGGGTGGGGGAATGGGATAGTATGGGGTGGTAACCTAACATCAAATTTCCAACCTTTTGTTGGTGTACTATCAACTTAACTGGTGCATTAACAAAGTTTTGTAAATATATATATATATATATATATATATATATATACACACACACATATATATATATATATATATATATTCATTGCAAAAAACTGTGTTTTACAAAACCAGTTAGGGTTTCCATTGCACCTTTAAGAGTATGGAAATTCAATGTTATGGTTAATACCTATATCAGCACAACAACACTAATCTCTGCAAACATTAGCAACAAAACAGCTATTTGATATATCCCTTGGTGTCCTTGCACCTAACTCGTACACCATTTAAATATATAGTTCTATACCACATGATTAACAGCTCAAATGGTGTACTAGTTAGGTGGAAGGACACCAAGGGATATATCAAGTAACTATTTTATTTCTAATGTTTGCAGAGATTGGCGTTGTTGTGCTGATACATGTATTAACCCTAACATTGAATGTCCATACTTTTAAAGGTGTAATGGAAACCCTAACTGGTTTTGTAAATGTAGTTTTTTGCAATAATTTCCTTACTTTTTGAGATAGGTGTGTAACAAAATTGCAACAAATACTCATACGTTTGTAATTTTTTTCACATTGTGACCCCAAATTTTTGACATAGTCTTCTTATCACCCCACCTCACAACCCTCATACTGTAGGTGTAAATTTCTTAATCCATGGCAAAATGCCATTCTGTGCCACAGCTGTGGAAACACATTTTGGACAGGATGTGAGAAATGACAGCTGTAGTATTCATGAGGTGCTGTGAAGAAATGGCTATGTTCAAACTTTGGAGTGAAAATATAAATGATTGGCAGTTACATGCATGCATAGGAAAATTTCATTGATTGAGTGTAACTCAGGCATTCTTTGTTACTTTTGCTCCAAAATGTTAACATTGCCTTTTTGGGACCCTACATTATAGACACAGGTACTGTCATTTCGTTACTCAGTTCCAAAAGGTGATTTTGCACATCGACCACACCATTCTGCACCACAGGTGCAAAAGCACGTTTCAGGCAGGACGTGAGAAATGCAGCTCTACTGTTCATGAGGTGGTATGAAAAGTGGCTATGTTGAAAACTTGGAGTGAAAATATAAATTGGAAAAGTTACACGCGTGCGAAGTAAAATTTCTGCGACCATGCATAACTCGAGCGTTTTGGGGTATTTTTGCACCAGATATTCCACATGGGCTTTTGGGACCCCACCTCATGCACAATGGCATTTTCATTTCATTACTTAGTCCCAAAAGGTGATTTCTTTCAGTCACAGTGAATCGTCTTTCAGAACAGAGTAACAAAATGACAGTGCCAGTGTTCATGAGGTGGCATCCCCAAAAGTCCATGTTGAAAATTTGGTTCATGCCAGAGGGTGTAGATGGAATGAGGGGGGACCTCCAGAAGCTTGACAAATGATCAAGGGTTTAGCAGTTGAAATTCAATGCAAAGAAGTCCAAGATAATGCATATGGGGCACAAAAACCCTGGAACAACATATCAGTTGGAAGGGGTGAAGATATAGCATGCACCAAGCAGGAAAGAGACCTTGGGGTTATCATCTCTGATGACCTCAAGGTAGGGAAACAGTGCAACAAGGCAGCAGGTAAAGCAAAAAGGATGCTAGGATGCATAGGAAGAGGCATCACCAGCAGGAAAAGGGAGGTGATAATTGTAATATACAAGACACTACTGAGGCCCTTCCTGGAGTACAATGTGCAGTTCTAGAGACCTTGCCTATGTAAGAACATAGACAGGGTAGAGAAGGTTCAGAGGAGGGCAACAAAGATGGTACAGGGATTGCATCACAAGTCATATGAGGACAGGCTGAAGGACCTAAATATGTACTCCCTGGAGGAGAGAGGGGATATGATAGAGACATACAGTACAAGTACCTTACAGGGAGGAAAAGGGTGCAGGAATACACTATTTTCCAGTGAAAAAGATGTTCCAGAACTAGAGGGCATGGGATGAAGTTGGAGGGAGGGCAATTCAGATGAAACATGAAGAAGAATTTCTTCACAGAAAAGGTGGTGGACAAGTGGAACACCTTGCCAGAGGAAGTGGTGGGGGCTGAAAAAATCACGGGATTTAAGAATGCATGGGATAGACATAAGGACATTCTGGAGGTCAGGGGTAAGAGGCAACATACTTCTAGAAAAACATAAAGTGAACTTACAAGCTCAACTGGGCAGACAGTGTGGGCCATAGACCCTTATCTGCCAACAATGTCTATGTATCTATGTAAAATACCTACAAACAGCTGAGATATTGACATACAGTATGTTCAAAATGCCATTGACCACCTCTATATGGCACTTACCTTTATTCTTCAGTTCGCTGTTTGACTTTGAAGAGTGCAGATGTGTTCCAGTTCACAGAAGATGACAGCCACTGATCTCAGTTGGTAAGTATAGGGCAAGGTGGTGTGGGGTGGTTGGTTGCTCAGTGGGAGAGTCGAGATGTGAGAAGGGGATGGGGAAATAATGAGAGACCTTTTTTTACAGGAGTTTAAAAAAAGATGTTGTGGACTGTTTTCTTTTTTCACAGGAACAGTAGAACCATTTCTCAGGGCACTGGGGGTGGATCCCCAGTGTCCCACACTGCTCTGGGAGGGTACAACATAACTGGGTACACTATGTACACTGGGAGTGGGCTCCCTAGAGTCACACACTGCTGGTGAGGGTGAGTGTAGTGCTGGCATGGGGATTGGGCACCCCGCTGTTGGCAAAACCATTACATACATATTTCAGGACACTGGGAGTGGGTTTCCCAGTGTCCCACAATGGGGTGGAGGGGTGCTTTATCTGGGACACTGGGAGTGGGCTCCGTAGTGTCCCACTGTGCTGGTGGTTGGTGGGGGGGTTAGGAATGAAATATTGAAACAGCAAAAAGTGCAAAAGACAGTAGCTCAGTGGCACAAAACTTTTGGCCTTCAAGCATGAGGTGCACTTACCAGGATGTTAAACTCAGTTGAAAAACACTGAGCTGGAAAACCAGCAAAAAGGACAGCCTTCATTCAGTCCTATAGTAAGTTTAAATCTCAGTTCACAGTGTTGCAGAAAACAAAGCCTGGTAGATCACCCCAGAGTGGAGATTATGTTTAAAGAAAAAAACTCTAGGGAGTTTATACAGCCTGGGGTGGGGCCCTGGGGGCTGTAGAATAGGCAGGGTTGGTTGACTGTTAGTTCCTGGTCCCCCGCTGTGTTGGTTCTGTCTGCCAAAAGGGATTTAGTACTGCAAAATAGCAGCCTTGTTCAGTGCAGAATCCCTTTCCATAGGGCTCATACAAAGCAGAATCCTAGTTCAAAGCAGAATCCTGGTTCAAAGAAGAATCCTAGTTTGAAGCAGAATCCTAGTTCGAAGCAGAATCCTGTGTTGTGTGGGACATCTACAGTGGCGTGAAAAAGTATTTGCCCCCTTCCTGATTTTCTCTATTATTGCATATTTGTCACACTGGATGTTTTCAGGTCTTTAGAGAAAATGTAATATTAGATAAAGGGAACCTGAGTGAACAAATAACACTTGTTTTTTTTTTAATTTCACTTATTTAATGAAAAAAAGTTAACCAACACCAACTGGCACTGTGTGAAAAAGTAATTGCCCCCTTACACTTAATAACTGGTTACGCCACATTTAGCTGCAATGACTGCAACCAAACACTTCCTATAATTCAAAATCAGTCTTTCACATAGCTGTGGAGGAATTTTAACCCACTCTTCCTCGCAGAACTGCTTTAATTCAGTAACATTTGGTAGGTTTTCGAGCATAAACTGCTCGTTTCAGGTCCTGCCACAGCATCTCTATTGGGTTTAAGTCTGGACTTTGACTAGGCCACTCCAAAACTTTAATTTTACTTCTTTTTAGCCATTCTGATGTGGACTTGCTTTTGTGTTTTGGATCATTGTCTTGCTGCATGACCAACACGCTTCAGCTTCAGCTGACAGAAGGATGACCGGACAGTCCCTTAAGAATTTTCTGGTACAGAGCAGAATTCATGGTTCCTTTAATTATGGCAAGTCATCCAGGTCCTTAGGCAGCAAAGCATCCCACACCATCACCTACCACCACCATGTTTGACTGTTGGTATGGTGTTCTTACTGTGGAATGCTGTGTTTGCTTTACGAGAGACATTATAGGATCCATGTCGTCAAAAGTTCCACTTTGGACTCATCTGTCCATAGAGCACTTTCCCAAAGGCTGTGGATCATCCAGGTGCTTCTTGGCAAATGAGAGGCGTTTATGTTCTTCTTGGCTAGCAGTGGTTTCGCTTGCTACTCTCACATGAAGTCCATTTTTGCCCAGTCTCTTTCTGATTGTGGAGTCATGAACACTGACCTTAGCTGAGGCAAGAGAAGCCTGCAGGTCTTTAAATGTTGTTTTAGGATCCTTTGAGACTTCCTGGATGATTTTACGCTGCACCCTTGGAGTAATTTTGGCAGGCCGCCCACTCCTGGGAAGATTCACTACTGTTCCAAGTGTTCTCCATTTGGAGACTATGGCTCTCACTGTGGTTCAATGGAGTCCCAGAGCCTTAGAAATAGCTTTGTAACCCTTTCCAGACTGATAGAGGGCAACACATTTTTTTCTGATCTTTCGGAACTTCCTTTGATCATGGCATAATGTGCTTGTTGAATCTTTGTGCTGGCAACGTGACTCTGATGGTAAGGGTCAAAATAAGTGAGGTTTATATTGAGCAGGGCTGGCTGTAATCAAGCCTGGCTGTGTTCAATCAGCTGACTCTAATTATCCCTTTAATTGGGTTGATTTAACTAGGGGCAGTACTTCTTCACACAGTGCCAGTTGGTGTTGGTTAACTTTTTCCATTAAATAAATGAAATAGGTAAAAAAAAGAAAGTGTTATTTGTTCACTCAGGTTCCATTTATCTAATATTATATTTTGTCTAAAGACCTGAAAACATCCAGTGTGACAAATATGCAATAATAGAGAAAATCAGGAAGGGGGCAAATACTTTTTCACGCCACTGTATTTTAATTTTTTCCCCATAGGAAATAATGGGAAATTCAACGTGTCATAACTTTGGAACAAATTTATATTTTCCCACCAAATCTACAAAAGGCACATCTCTGAGGCCAAGGCTTTCTACCCTGCAAATGTCAGCCCAGAAGCTAAAGCCATTTCCGAGATACAGGTGGACAAAAAAAGTGTCAAACCCCCCAAACCTTTATTCTTAACACTCCGTATCTTGGAAGTGGCTAAAGCTATTAAGATAAAATTTATCACTTAAAAAGTACCTTCACAGGGTAATTATGCGTGTCAAATTTTGTAGAAATCACTTTAACCATTACAAAGTTATTAAGATCCAAAAATTGCCCTTTAACATTAATAAACAGCAAAACACTCAAAAATCTGTTTTTGTCAACACTAAGTATCTCAGAAACCAAACAAAGGATTCAAACCAAATTTATCACATCAAGAGACCTGTACTCTAGGCTGATGCTTGTCAAATTTCCTGCAAATCTGTTGGAGTGTTACAAAGTTATTCAGGTGCAAAGTATGCAAAACTGGATGACAGTGTGTGAAAATCACTTTCAAACCTGTATTTTTGTTTTTTGGGGGTTTTTTTTGCACTTGCCCGGCTCCCACAGCTTTCAGAGGAGTTCTCGTACCCCCTCCTACTCTGTCCGCCTGGGCTATTCAAGGCCACCCCTACCCCGGCTTCATTGTGCTCAGGGGGCCGAGGTTGTATAAGATTTTTTCTCCCATTTTTCCTCCCCTTGACCCCCGAGAACACCAGCATGAAGGACATATGTCCAGGCAAATGATGTGCTGACACACACCATTGTCAAGCGCCCAGAGTGTCCTCCACTCCCCAGCTCCGGAAAGCAGCCGTTGCCCCTGTAAGCCCATGCTTCCACTGGCCCCCAGGAACATCAGGTGCACAAGACACCCCCAGTAACCCACCCCTGGTGGAGGAGAGCATCCAGTGGGATGCTTGATCCTCCACTCCCCCACCAGTCCCCAACAACCCTGAGTCGGTTCCCAAACCTGGGTCGCCGGCACAGTGTGAGGAGTGGCATCCAGCACCTCAATCCTCAATGCCACCGGGCCAGCAAACTTTTATTTTTAACACTCTGAATCTCGGAAATGGCTAAAGCTATTAAGATAAAATTTATCACTTACAAAACACCTTCGCAGGATAATTATGCGTGCCAAATTTAGTAGAAATCACTTTAACCATTACAAAGTTATTAAGATCCAAAAATTGCCCTTCAACAATAAACAAATAGCAAAACCCTCAAAAATCTGTTTTGGTCAACAATATGTATCAAAGAAAGCAAACAAGGGAATCAAACCAAATTTGTCAAGTCAAGAGACCTGTGGCCTAGGCTGATGCTTGTCAAATTTCCTGCAAATCTGTTGGAGTGTTGCAAAGTTATTCATGTGCAAAGTATACAAAACTGGATGACAGTGTACGAAAATGGCCGGGGTCATAATGTTGCAAGACATTATGTCTCATGACAAGATTGCGCTGCCAATGCAGTACAATTTCTGCCATGATGCAGAAGTCTATTTTCTGTGGGGGGTTCCTCCCCCCCACACCCCCAGTTATGGGGGCTGCGCTCCCAGACCCCCCCACCAAAGATTCTCAACTCTGGGGGGGGGGTCCAACTCAGGGAGCACACAAAAGTGGGAAAAATAAAAGATTCTGGGACCGGGAGTCAAACCCAGTCTGAGACACAGCGCCTGAGTTCTTACTGCTGTGGCTCAGTCCTGTGAGCCACGGTAGCTGCTTGGCAGAACCAACTCCCAGCAAAGGTCATATCCTCTGCCTGGGAGAGTGCTACTGGTGCAATACCGCCTACAGCAGTATACGTGATATTGCATCAGTAGTGGTTATGGACTACGCTGTAGTCATTTAGCCATAATGTTGTACGCTATTACGCATGCAACATTATGACCCAGTAAGTGCGAAAATCACTGTCACTTTTCCATTTATTTTCTCCCATAGGAAATAATGGCAAATTCAAGATTTAATAACTTTGGAATGGATTACTATTGTTTTACCAAACCTTCAAAAGGCACATCTGTGAGGCCAAGGCTTTCTACCCTGAAAAATTCAGTCTAGCACCTAAAGCCGTTTCTGAGATACAGGTGGCCAAAAAAACAGCAAAAACCAGGGACATCCCTGTATTTTCAACACTTTATATCTCAAACATCTCAAAAGGGATTCAAACCAAATTTGGTACATCAACAGACCTATCCCAGCAAATGATGCATGACAAATTTCAGGAAAATCTGTGGAATTAATTTAAAGTTATTAACCAGGAAAAAATGCCCTTTAATATTAAACACTCCTACAAACCCAAATTATACTGGCCTACCAGGCCAGTATAATCTCTCTCTATATAGAGATATATATATAGCTATATATATATATATTCATTGCAAAAAATTATTTAATGCATCAATTAGGGTTGAAGTGACAAAAGTAGGGAAATGAGGCATTAGGGTTGAGACCTTAACACCCCCACCCTACCACCCCACCCCCACTCTCAACAGACCAACAGGTGACAGGGTGTGCCTTGGGATCATCAGCCCTAACTCTCACCCATTCCATGTGTAAGAAAGCTGACATGGTACAGTATAGGAGAATGGGGTGAGAGTTAGGCCCAATGACCCCAAGACACATCCCATCACTTGTTGTTCTGCAGAGGGTGAGAGTGTGGTGGTAGGGTAGGGGGTGTTAGAGTCTCACCCCTAACACCTCGCTTCCCTAATTTTATTACTTCAACCCTAACTGATGCAGTAACAAAGTTTTTTGCAATGAATTTGCTTACTTTTTGAGAAAGTGAAACCTTACCCTTATATGGTTTTGGGAGCACAGGGCCCATCATCTATTCATAAGTGTTTAGATTTTGTAATGAACTGTCATCTCCCTGTGGGAGTGCAAGGCCCAGTATTGCAGAATACATGGCCCAGCAGTCCCATTACTGCATAATGGTATCCATATGTGGGAGCATAGGGCCTGCTCCCACTTACCTATAATTGTAGAGATGCCGCGCAGGCCTAGACACATTCCAAGTAACCCTTGTGCTGTAAATGGTGCAATATTTCAGTAACCGTAGCAACCTACTGTAGGAAAAAATTCCACTGCAGTTGTAATCATGGACTGGTAACCTGCATGCATTCTTAGTACATCTGAAGGTGTACTAAGCTGCGTTTAGTGAAAAATCCATATCTCAAAATGTTTTCGAGATATAGGCACCAAATGGTGCCGTATTCACCAAAATGTTATCCTATGGGGAATTTCTTAACTTCAAAATGCCATAACTATGTAACCAATGCAAATGTTTACACCAAACCAGCAAAAGTCACATCTCTGGGACAGCAGCTTTCTACCCTGCAAATTTCAAACCAAAAGTCCTACAGTAACTGTTTCTTTGCAGTGAAGTGGCTAAGGAACAGCAACCTTTAAAAATTCCTGTTTGTGAGCAGTCAAAATCCTTGTTCATGACCCGAATCTGTGTTCATGAGGTATCAAAATCCCTGTTCATGAGAAATCCCTGTTTGCAAGATAGGACCATCTCAAAAAGAAGGGACATTCATGGCAAAAAACTCCGTTTAATGCATCAGTTAGGGTTGTTCCACAGCAACAAAAGTGCAGAAATTCAGTGTTAGGGTTGCCACCCCTTGCACTCCAAGCCCACTCCATCTCCACCAACAGGCATCGGGATGTGCATTGGGGTCATCGGTCCTAACTCTCACCCCATTCTCCTTTACTGCACCACCTCAGCTTGTTTACACATGGGATGGGGTGAGAGTTAGGACCGATGACCCCAGCACACACCCCGATGCCTGTTGGTGGGGACGGGGTGGGCTTGGGCTGCAAGGGGTGGCAACCCTAACACTAAATTTCCTCACTTTCGTTGCTGTGGAACAACCCTAACTGATGCATTAAACAGAGTTTTTGCCATGAATATATATATATATATATATGCTGTACTGTTTCAGCTTCCTTACGCTTAGAATGGAGTAAATGTTAGGGTCCTTGACCCCAAGACACACACCAATGCCTGTTGGTGTGTGGAGAGGTGGGTGGGTGGGATGGTAGAGTTGTTTGGGGGTGGGAGGTGGGGTGTTAGGGCTGGGAACCCTAACACCACATTTCCATACTTTTGTCGCTGTAATATGAACCATAACTGAAGTATTAATGGAGTTTTTTGCTATGAGTTTCCTTACTTTTTGTGAAAGTATCACCATCGCCATAGTTGTTTATGGGAGTGCAGGGCCCTCATCTATCTGTAAGTGTAGAGACATTGTAATTCACCTTCATCTCCCTGTTGGGCCCTGCGCTCCCATGCTCCATGATTTTCCTTATTTTACTTTCACAAGCTGTCTGTTTTCACGTCCTGCCCTGGCTAAGGAAAATAAGGAAAATCATGGAGCATGGGAGCGCAGGGCTCAACAGGGAGATGAAGGTGAATTACAATGTCTCTACCCTTACAGATAGATGGGGACCCTGCACTCCCATAAACAACTATGGCGATGGTGATACTTTCACAAGTGGTATGAAAAAATGGCAATGTTGAAAATTTGGAGTGCAAATATTACAAATTGCCAAAGTTACACATGTGCATAGAAAAATCTCAATGACCGCATATAACTTGGGCATCTTTAGGTATTTTTGCACCAGATTTTCAACATGGCTTTTTTGGGATGCCACCTCATGAACACTGCTACTGTCATTTCATTACTCAGCCCCAAAAGGTGATTTTGTGCAGCAACCATGCCATTCCACGCCACAGGTGTGAAAACACAATTCAAGCAGGATGTGAAAAATTACAGCTGAACTGTTCATAAGGTGGTGTGAAAAAATGGCTATCTTGAAAATATGGAGTGAAAATATTAAAAATTGCCAAAGTTACATGTGTACATAGAAAGATTTCAATGACAGCAAGTAACTTGGGTGTTTTTTAGTATTTTTGCACCAAATTTTCAACATGGGCTTTGTGGGACCCCACCTCATGAGCACTGGCACTGTTATTTTGTTACTCAGTCCCAAAAGGTGATTTCGCACAGCGACAGAGAAATCACCTTACAGGTCTGATTAATGAAACGACAGTGCCAGTGTTCATGAGGTGGGATCCCAAAAAGCCTATGTTGAAAATTTGGTACAAAAATACAGAAAAATGGTTGAGATAGCAACAGAATTTCAAAACTCCATTGACAGTCAATATAAGGCACTTACCTTGATTTTTCAGTTCACAGTTGGGCTTTGAAAAGTGCAGGCATGTCTTGGTGCATGGAAGATGGCAGCCGACAGTCTCCAGTGGTAAATATAGAGTGAGGGGGCTGTGGGGTGGTGGGTGCTCAGTGGGAGGGTTGGGTTGGGGGAGTCGGACAGATGAGACAAAGAGAGACCCTTTTCTTTTTTTCAGGGTTTGAAAAAAAAGATGTTGCAGGACTGTTTTCTTTTTTCACAGCTATGATTGAAGGAATATTTTGGGACACTGGGCTTGGGCTACCAGGTGTTCCACAGTACTGGGGGGTGGGACATAACTGGGGACACTGGGAGTGGGCTCCCCAGTGTCCTACACTGACGGGGGGGTTCTAGTGCTAACAAAGGGGGTTGTGTACCCTGATGTTAGCAGAAACATTTTTAGATATAAAATATGCCTCTGCCACCTTGGAGGCAATAAAAGGATAAACGATCCTTTTATTAGGTAAACACCCCTAAACGGGGGCAAAGGAGTACGATTATACAATTATTTTGGCCAAAAAATGACCAGGAAAGATTTTGTTTTTTATAGGGGCTAATTTTTTTTTTAATTAAAGTAGTACCACAAACTGTAACAGTTTGCATAAAACAGTGCCACAACTTGTGGCAGCTTTCATGCAACAGTGAAACATAGAAACATAGACTTTGACGGCAGATAAGGACAGCTTGGTCCACCTAGTCTGCCCATTTCCCTACCTACAGGATAGGCTGCAGATCCTAGTTAACCAACAGCCTATTTCTTCCTACCCACCACAAGAATTGCCTTATGTCTGTCCCATGCATTCTTGAATTCTCCCACAGTTTTAGACCCCACAACCTGCTCAGGAAGGCTATTCCATGCATCCACTACCCTCTCTGTGAAAAAATACTTCCTCATATTGCCCTGGAACTGCCCTCCCCTCTATCTTTAAATTGTGTCCCCCTGTTCTTGCACGTCTCTTTTTCTGAGAGGTGCTACCCTCTTGGACTTTGTTGATTCCACTGAGGTACTTAAAAGTTTCTATCATGTCCCCCCTCTCCCTTCTTTCCTAAGGGTATACATGTTAAGCTCCTTTAGTCTCTCCTCGTACGGCTTCTCTTCCAGACCCTGCACCATTTTAGTTGCCCTCCTCTGGACTGCTTCTATCCTGTCCTTGTGGAGATGGGGTCTCCAGAACTGGACACAGTACTCCAGATGAGGTCTCACCAACTGTCTGTACAGAGGGATAACAACTTCCTGTTTTCTGCTGGTGATGTCTTTCCCTATGCATCCCAGTATCCCCCCAGCCCTCCCTACTGCCTTCTCACATTGCTTGCTAACATTAAGGTCATCTGATATGATTACCCCTAGGTCCCTTTACTTTTTGTTGTTGTTACTACCCCCCCCCATTGTGTAATCTTCCTGTGTTCTTGTTTCCCAGGTGCATTATTTTGCACTTCTTTGCATTGAATCCTAGCTGCCATACTTCTGACCATTCCTCCAACCTTGCCAAGTCCCTTCTCATCCTTTCCACGCTTCCTTGTGTATCAACCCTGTTGCAGATCTTTGTGTCATCTGCAAAGAGGCATACTTTCCTTCCAGTCCTCTGCAATGTCACTTATAAAGACATTAAAAAGGACTGGGCCCAGTACTGAACCCTGGGGTACCCCACTAGTAACCCCTCTTTCTTCAGAGTGGACTCCATTTACAATTACCTTCTGTGTCCTGTTGTCCAGCCAATGTTTTACTCAGGCTACCACCCTGGGACCCACTCCCAGGCTGGTTAATTTGACTATTAATCTTTTGTGTAGGACTGTGTCAAATGCCTTGCTAAAGTCTAGGTAGGCCATGTCCACAGCCCCTCCCTGGTCTACAACTTTGGTCACCCAGTCAAAGAGTGCCATTAGTTGCACAAAAACTGCCACAATTTGCAGTAATTTAGCAAAAATAGTGCCTCAAATTTTCAACACTACCAACGGCCGAGTAAAAAAATATATTTCTGGTCACTAGTTTCAAAAAATAATGGCAAAGTCGTGTTCCTCGGGCTCCAGTTAGCTAAACACAGCTGTTGCTGTTTACCATGGGGCAGTATTTTTTGAATTACAGGGTTTTTCCCCATTGCTAACTGAAAACAAGATGGTGGCAGCATGACACTACTGATCCATTTGCAGCATCAAAAAGCGCTTTTGTGAAAGCAGAATATTTTTCCCCCAGGCTATAATGGGAAAAAAAGTTTAACAACTTTTGAACGGATTAATATTTTTTCACCAAACCTTCAAAAGTCACATCTGTGACCCAGACCCCATAGACCCTAACGAGCTCAGACCACACCACCAAGCCATTTCAGAGATGCAAAATGGCAAAGAATTTGCACCTAAATGGTCATTTTCACATTTTTTTTACACTATGCAACCGCACATCCAGCTGGACAGAAACTTGCCACACCAAGAGATCAATGGTACCTGTCAGCCCTGTTCAAAAGAATTGCATGACAGTTTGCATGCATGATCTGGGGACAAGGTCTCTTGATTTGGGAAGTTTTGTGATGGTCAGATGTCCAGATTCCGAGACTCAGATAAAGCAAAATGTTGATAAAGCGGGAGGTTTCACCATTTTTTGCTCTCACCTACAGCACAGATGGTTTGAAATTTTGTTCTTATATTTTCATGGCAGAAGTTGCTCGCCCTAGAAAGAGGCCTTTTGTTGGTTTGGAGAAAAAATATTAATTGGTCTGTAAGTTATAAGGATTTGAAATTTCTGTTCTGAGCATGCTCAGTAGGGTCTTTCATTTATATGTCTGATATGAAAGGAGAATTACCATCTCGAAAAAGAAGAATCTTCTTTCGTGAGAGAGAAACTCTTCTGTCCAGCCCCTGATAGGGGTCTGAAGCAGCACGATCACAGCTTGTTCAGCCAGCTGCCCATGCCACCTCCATAGGCTGCCTCTGACCTCTCCATAGCTGGATTTCCAGCCCCTCATAGGGCTCTGAAGCAGCACGGCCATGGCTCGTTCAGCCAGCCACCCATGCCATCTCCACAGGCCACCTCTGACCTCTTTGTAGCTGGATTTCCCACCCCTGATAGGGCTCTGAAGCAGCGCGGCTGCATCTCATTCAGCCAGCCACACATACCACCTCCACAGGCTGCCTCCGACCTCTCCATAGCTGGATTTCCAGCCTCCAATAGGGCTCTGCAGCAGTGTGACTGCAGCTTGTTTAGCCAGCCACCCACGCCACCTCCACAGGCCACCTCTGACCTCTCCATAGCTGGGTAAGCTCCATGGCCCAACCAGGAAAGCACTGAGCAGATCCCATTGGCTGCCACTCACTGCTGCTGCCTGCTGATTGGACTGCCGCACTACTCTCGGCATCTGATTGGCCATGCTCTTTTCTGTACTCTGTCTTCCTCCTGGGCTTCGGCACCCATAAGATTCTACTGGAAAGTGCCGAAAATTTGCGCCCACCCAGCCCCATCTCCCACCATTAATGATATAGGCTTTTGCTCCGCCTCCGGTGATTGGGCCCTCCTGTTTTACTCTATTGGGTCTTCTCTGTAGGACCTCCCCTAACTGTCACCCACTTTCTCTCTCCTCCCCTTCTCACTACCCACACTTGTCTCATCTGTGCTCCCCTCAGCACTAGTCCACATGCCTGTTGCACAATCCCCCCCTACTTTTCAGCTCCATGCTGGGCCTCTCTCCCCTTTTTCTCCAGCCTGACCTATTGATCACTGATCCTCTGGGCATAATGGCACAGCCCATCTTGCCTTTTTGCCTAGCTATCCTCACTTTGCTGGTACCTCTCAGCTACCTTCCCAGATTCTGTTACCCCTCTCTTCCACCTAGCTACCTCATTGACTGTATCTACACCCACTCAGGCACTTCAGCCCTTGTTACTTGCTCCCCATTTACACCCTTCCCTGACGTTATCTGGCCTCACCCTTGTGAGAACGTCTGGGGGTTATTTGCACAACCATCTACCATTCCATCCCTGGCACACCTTACATCTCTCTGGCACCAGCAACAGCACCCCTGCCTACATTCCCAAGCAAAGTGGAAAATTAAACTCTCCCTCAGGCAACTACAATGGTGCACACTGAAGCTAATGCTCCTCCTCTTGCTGCTATCTGGAAATGTTCACCCCAATCCTGGCTCAATGACCTCCCACTCAACTGCCAAAGTAAAGTGGACAGGGTCTCTCACCCTTGCAACAATCAACATCTGCAGCCTCCTCCCCAAGCTTGATGCACTGCAAATATTTGCCAATCTCTACAATCTGGATATCCTCATGGTTGTCAAAACTTGGCTCTTTCCAAATATCCAGGACATGTCTATTGCCCTACCAGGATATAGTGTCTTCAGACTTGATTGAAAGACAAAAAGAGGCGGGGGTTGTGCCATATACATCAAAGAACCTCACCTGGGCCACCCCTTAGAATGCCCAGTCTCTAATACATCTGAGCAGATTCTACCTGTCAAAATCATCCTAGAGGCCCAAAACAAAGCTCTGATAGTTGCTGCAGTGTACATCCCCCCCAAAGAACAAGGCAAAGGTATCAGTGCATCCTGGACCTCATTCAATCCCTCTCCCCAGGCTCTGAAACAATCCTGTTGGGCGACTTCAACATTAGCTGGCTGGAACCGGATATATGGGGGTATCAAGAATGCGATCTCTGCTACCAACCTTTATTTTATTTTATTTAGCTTTTGTTGACCGGGTAAGTGCACTAGACAAATGCTGCCTATTTTCAGGCACGACCCGGAGGAAGGGGATACAGATGAATGCCAACTGACCTTGAACCATATTAAGCTGTTGGTGGTATTTTTAGTGAATGAGGGAAATTTGGCCAGGACACCGGGGAAATTCCCCTACTCATTTCGATAAGTGCCATGGGATCTTTAACATCCACCTGCACTACCACCAATCCAGGCAGATGGGACCTCGGTTTAACGTCTCATCCGAAAGATGGCACCTCAGAAATGCAGCACCCCTCTCATGCTGCATTACAGTGTCAGTACTGGGATATTAACCCAAGTGCCAGATGTGGGAACTGAACCCACAGCCCTCTGATCTCCCGGCCTCAGAGGCGAGTGTGCTACCTACTGAGCCACTGACACTGACTTTCCCAGCTAGTCGATTCCCCCACTAGGCACAACTATAAAACTGGCACAAGTACCTTCTGGACTGGGTGCTAACCAGCCACCCGACTCACATCTCTAACATCTCTGTCCTCCTAGATTCTACAAGCAACCACTCCCCAGTCATCTGCAAATGGACTAACAAATTCATCATGACTCCCCCCATGCACATCTCCAGCAGAGTTCTTCTAAAGGGCAGCTGAAACACCTTAAATCCCACCTTAGACAATAAGACTGGTCTCCTATCCACAACGCCTCTGATGTCAACTTGGCCCTGGAATACTTCATTAGCATCTTTAACGCTGCCTGTGACTCCCATGCCCCCTTCAAAAAGTGCAAAGTTAAAGGCCTCTGCAACCCTTGGCTCTCCAGTGACATACTTGCTCAAATAAAAGCCAGAGACCACCTCTGGATACGAGCACATGATTCTGGAAACAAAGCTGCCCTCCTGAACTACAAACATGCTTGTAATGCCTGCACAAAATCCATTCGACTAAAGAAAAGCCTCTATCATAATGAAGCTCTCACTAACACCTGGGGAAATGGCAAATCATTCTGGAGCTATATTAAATAAGTTACTGAGAAACAGCCAAAAATCTCTCCCTCTATGCTGAACGCTGATGGGACTACTATCCTGGACCCTATTACAATAGCAAATACTTTCAACACAGCCTTCACCGACCTCAGTAGTGGTTTCCCTCCTGACATCTTCAATGGTGATGTATCTACATCACATGCCACCAGCCTCCCCATCTCTTCTAAATACCTGCCTTTCTACTTTAAGGCAGTTCTGATGCATGAAGTTCGCACATACATTATGAAAGCAATTGCCAATACCAGATTAAGTGGGGACTCACTTGACCTAAAATTGTTATCCCTCACTCTTGATGAAGTTCTACCTCCACTAACAAAAATCTTCAACCTCTCCCTCAGCCTCAGTCAGTTCCCCGACAGATGGAAATCCGCAACTGTTGCTTCTGTCCTCAAAAGTGGAGACCGGGCACTCCATATGAACGATCAGCCTATTTCCATACTGCCCCCCACCAAGGGTCACTGAACAACTTGTAGCAGACCAGCTTACTGACTACCTGGACAAATATAATATCTTGTGCCCACAGCAACATGCGTTCAGAAAGGGACACAGCACCACATCAGCCCTATTGGAATACACTGGAGCTATCCACAGTTCCCTGGATAATGGTCATCTCACTGGCTCTGTCTACACTGACTTAACTAAGGCTTTTGACACCGTCCACCATCGCCTTCTTATCAACCAGCTGCTAAATGCTGGGCTCTCACTTAAAGCACAGTGTGCTTCACAATGAGCACAACCATGGAGATAAGCCATACAAAAACAAGGATACTGGACTTTAGGAGGGCTGACTTTGGCAAAATGGGTGAACACCTGAAGAATGCACTAGCAAATGGCCAAATAGGAGGGGTGGAAGAACAATGGAGAAAAATCAAAACTGCCATCATAGAGGCAACAAGTCTTTGTGTAAAACAAATAAAGAAAACAAAGCGGAGTAAAAAACCACTATGGTTCTCAAAAGAGGTGGCAGGGAAGGTTAAGGAGAAAAAGGCTGCATTCAAAAAGTATAAGGAATCACAGAGGGAGCACGACAGGGAACTGTATCAATTAAAGCAGAAAGAAGTAGGAAAGGCAGTCAGAATAGCAAAGGCACAAACCGAGGAAAAAATAGCCAACTCGGTCAAAAAGGGGGATAAAACCTTTTATAGGTACATTAGGGAGCATAGAAAGGTTAAGGGAGGGATAGTGAAGATTAATAAAGGAGAGGGGAGGTGGGCAGAGGGAGACAGTGAAAAGGCAGAGATACTGAATGAATACTTTTGCTCAGTATTCACAAAAGAAGATGAGAAGCAGTTACCTAAACCAGACAATAGAAGCACTCTGGGTAGGGGGGTTGATACCAGTCCATTTACAGAAGAAAGAGTCCTGAAAGAACTCCTAAAACTCCAGGTGGACAAAGCAATGGGGCCTGACGGGATTCACCCCAGAATCCTAAAAGAACTAAAGGGGGACCTAGTGACACCTCTGACCACACTTTTTAACAAATCATGGCAGGATGGAGTGTTACCTGAGGACTGGAGAAGGGCAGATGTGATTCCCCTTTACAAAAGTGGGAGCAAGGCAGAAGCGGGAAACTACAGACCTGTAAGTTTGACCTCAGTGGTAGGGAAAATGATGGAATCACTTCTGAAAGAAAGAATTGTTGAGCACCTAGAGGCCAGCGGGGACAGGACCCAAAGCAACATGGATTTACAGCAGGAAGGTCATGTCAGACTAATCTAATTGATTTCTTTGATTGGGTGACCAAAGTAATAGACCAGGGAGGGGCTGTGGATATGGCCTACCTAGACTTTAGCAAGGCATTTGACACAGTCCCGCACAAAAGATTAATAATCAAGTTAGCCAGCCTGGGAATGGGTCCCAGGGTGGTAGCCTGGGTAGCAAACTGGCTGCACAACAGGACACAGAAAGTAATAGAGAATGGAACACATTCCGAAGAAAGGGGGGTTACTAGTGGAGTACCTCAGGGCTCAGTACTGGGTCCAATCCTCCTTAACATCTTTATAAGTGACATTGCAGAGGGTCTGGAGGGAAAGGTATGCCTCTTTGCAGATGACACAAAGATCTGTAACAGAGTTGATACACAAGAGGGGGTAGAAAAGATGAGAAGGGACTTGGCAAGGTTGGAGGAATGGTCAGACATATGGCAACTTAGATTCAATGCAAAGAAGTGCAAAGTAATGCACCTGGGAAACAAAAACCCAGGAGAAGAGTACACAATAGCAGGAGGTACTAACAACAACAAAATGGAAAGGGACCTGGGAGTAGTCATATCAGATGACCTAAAGGTGAGTAAGCAATGTGAAAAGTCAGTAAGAGAGCCATGGGATACTGGGATGCATAGAAAGGACATCACAAGTAGAAAAAAGGAAGTGATTATCCCTCTATACAGACAGTTGGTGAGACCCCATCTGGAGTACTGTGTGCAGTTTTGGAGACCTCATCTACGCAAGGACATAGACAGGATGGAAGCATTCCAGAGGAAGGCAACTAAAATGGTGCAGGGTCTACATCAGAAGCCATATGAAGAGAGACTGAGAGAGCTTAATATGTATACCCTTGATGAAAGGAGGGACAGGGGGGACATGATAGAAATGTTCAAGTACCTCAAGGGAATCAACAAAGTCCAGGAGGGTAGCATCTTTCAGAAAAAGAGATGTGTAAGAACAAGGGGGCACAGTGTAAAGATAGAGGGGAGCTCAGGGGTAATGTGAGGAAATTCTTTTTCACGGAGAAAGTGGTGGATACATGGAACAGCCTTCCTGAGGAGGTTGTTGGGTCTAAAACAGTGGGGGAATTCAAACATGCATGGGACAGACACAAAGCAATTATAGTGCGGGGTTGCAGGAAGCAGGCTGTTGGTTAACTAGAATCTGCAGCTTATCCAGTAGGTAGGGAAATGGGCAGACTGGGTGGGCCAAGTGGTCCTTTTCTGCCGTCAAAGTCTATGTTTCTATGTAAATCCACAACCTGGTTCAAAAGTTACCTTGATAACCGTTCACAAAGAGCAAAAATTGATGATGTCCTCTCAGACGCCAGACCAGTCCACTCAGGAGTCCCACAGGAATTCATTCTAGGTCCTCTTCTATTCAGTCTCTTTCTGAAAACCCTTCCACAATCCTGCCCTGAGCAAATACTACTCTACATGGATGACACAGTAATCCTCTCCACCCATAAGGAACTCTAACCCCTACAATTCAAACTACAGCTTGGCTTCACGTCTGTTGAAAACTGGTTTACTAAACACAAGCTTGTCCTCAACTATAAAAAAACCAAGACAATGCTTTTCTGTAGCCCTCACAACAAGAACAGGCATAACCCCCTGACCATCTCAAACTGTAATGGTACTGCCCTCGAACAGGTACACTCTTAAATATCTTGGAGTTACAATTGACAGTCTCCTATCCTATGGTTTGCACATTGAAAATGTTGCTAAAGCTGCTAATTCTCATATAGGAGTTCTCTACAGGCACAGGCAATGCCTTACCCCAGAAGCCCTAAGGGTTGCAGTTCAGAGCTCTGTGGTCTCCCTAATTGACTATGGTCTGATTGTTTACCACTCTGCCACTGCCACTGCTCTCCAACGTATATCCACTACCCTCAGCAAAGTCTATCGGCTCATTTCTGGATCCCACTGTCTCACACATACGTGTGATCTCTATGCTCAAACTGGCTGGTTACAACTTTCTAACCTCATAAAATACCAAACATGCATAATGGCTAAGAAAACAACTCTGGGCTGTTCTCCTTTCTCCTGCTCAGAACACTCGACATACTAGGGGCTCGGACTCCATCTGCTTCTGATCCCTTGCTGCCGTACCTCACAAGGGCAAAAAGCGTTTGCCTACAGGGCCCCGCTCTGGTTGAATGATCTCAGCAGTGACATCTCCTCCCTACCCAAGCTAGGCCCCTCAAATCCAGGATCCATCTACTCCTTTCAGCCTCTAGCACCTGCGACTGTTTCCTTTAACAGCTCTCCTTTATCCTCAACCATTCTCTGTTTGCCACTGCCCTTCTACTCAGCATTTACATTCTCCCCTCCCTACCTCCTTCCCCCTTCACATCCTCTGCACTTCCCTATGTGCTTCTGACAAAGCCTCTGGCTGCTCCTCCTTATTGTATCCTTACCAAGTATTGTTTTCTACTTCTATGTTTGCATAGACAAAATAATATATTCCTCTATGTATCTGTAAATCATTGTTTTTCTGCAACTCATTGTATTAAGTTATCCTGTATTGTATTGTATTGTACACCATCTGACATGGAACCTTTGTAAATCAGCCTTGGCTCAGAGGTACTTGTAATCATAGACTCAAATAAATAAAATAAATAAGTAAATCATATGGCCACCATCTTGTTTTTATTTTTTTTTTATTGAAAACCCATAAAAATGATGCACTGGAGAAAAGCAAACACATGAATCTAGCTAAACAAGATCTGTTTAGCTCAGTTCTGAAGTTGGTTTTTTGAAAAACAAGCCCAAAATATGGTTTGGGGACATCCTTAAAATCCTAGGTGGAAAGCTTAGCGACAGCCCCTGATTCTTCTTTCATTAGCCAAAATTCTTCTTTTGTGAGTCTCATGAAAGAAAAATCTTGGTTTCATGAAAGAATAATTGAATCTCACAATAGAAGAAATTTCTTATTTCGTGATCTTGCTTAGTATCAAAAGACAGACTCTTCACTTGCTGCAGGGTCCAGAGGGCCTTGTGTGTATGCATCTGTTGCCACAGAGGTCCCTGCAATTCATCAGTCAGATGTATGGATTCGCATAGGTCCCAAAAGGACCTGCGGGAAAGAGGATACGGTCACACTGTCTCAAAATGACAGGAAAATCTTTGCAAAAAACTTTGTTAATGCATCAGTTAGGGTAACTTAACACCACAAAAGTAGGGAAATGTAGCATTAGGGTTTCCAACCCTAACTCTCCACTGTCATCCCCCAAGCAGCAAAACGAAAAAAAACATTAGGGTTTTGGGTCTCCGGAGTCCCAGAAAATCAGAGGTAAGGTCTTTCTTGGTGTTTCAACCCTAATGCCCACCCCATTCCCTGAGCAAACAACATTACAAATTATCTCCTTTCTTCATGCAGAGCCAACAGGTGGCAGAATCACTTAGCTAGAACAACTAGAAGCTTTAAGTGTAAATATCGTTTTGCATGTTTTGAATGGAGAAGCAGTCATCTAACAATGCAAACCTGTAAATTTCTCCCTAGTATTTGAGTTAGGAGGAATACTGGGGGCACTGTGTGATTCAGTTTTGTTCCTGCTGTATTAATTCTGGTATTGAGGAGCAGGTGCGTGAGTGTGACATGGTGGAGTTTTATGGTTCAGGAGCAGTTTTAAAAGAAAAAAATACACATTGCAATTTTAAAATGATTTGCTTTGAAGTACAAAAATTATTATTTGCTGATTGACGAGGGGAACTTAAGTGAGTGACACGGCCATCATGTAGTGGTGTGGGCAGGAAACAGTATTCTGAACTGCAGTTCAGGAGGGACAGTGGATTTAAGAAAACAACAATTTTGTCAGCTTATTTTCTTTCAGTAAGGCTGGGAGAGTGATGAAAAGATGACTGGAGGAGGACACCAGTGGATTGCATATGTCCTGTATGTTGACATTGAGGACAGTAGTGTTTATTTCTTTATTGGAGAAGCAGTTTTTTTGTGATGTGTGAGGGTGTGCGGTGGGGAGGTCAAGCAAGTGGGTGGCAGCCGGGGGAGTAAAGCCATAGAAAATAACAAGAAAAAAAATGAAATACAAAGAAGATATATAGGTTAATTAAGTGCTCACCTGTTTGTTGTGATGGGTGGATCAAAATAAGAAACCGAGGACCACTTCTTACTGATTAGGGTGCTAAAGTACTGATGCAGAAAAACCTGCAGGAGATTATAAATGAAAGTGTGGAAATAGCAACGGTCAGCCGACGGTCTGGTGAAGGCGTGACCAAAATAAAGACGAGTTTACTACTATATATGTATAAATCTTGATGACAAGTTCACTATATGTATAAATTTCATTTATACTTATAGTTGCTCAAATATCAAGATGTATACAATGGTTTCTGTGTCCACGCCTATTAAATAAATATGTGCATTCATTTTGTCTCTCTATTTGCTGCCATGTTTTCAGAAAGTTGTGCCAAGAGGCATATGGTATTGTTTTCAGTATGTATGACATTCTGTACAAATTATACAAAACTTGTGTGAGAGTATCAGATATGTTTCCACCCAAGAATGCATGGGACAGACATAAGACAATTCTTGTGGGGGGTAGGAAGAAATAGGCTGTTGGTTAACTAGGATCTGCAGCTTATCCAGTAGGTAGGGAAATGGGCAGACTAGGTGGGCCAAGCGGTCCTTATCTGCCATCAAAGTCTATGTTTCTATGTTTATGCGTATTTCACCATTATGGGGCAGGATTCACAAAGCTTTGCTCGGGTGCAAACCCAGTTTGTCTGGGGCAAGCTGGGCTTGAGAGAATCTTGGTATACATGCCCAGTTTGCCCTCATAAACTGGTTTTGCGCCCAGGCAAAATAGTGAGGGTGGCCGCAATTCAAATGAGGGGCCGGGGACCTGCATATCCCCGCAATCCCATTCACAAAAGATTTGCTCCATGCAAGGGCCTTTGCATAGGTCCTTGCGTGGAGCAAATTACTGCCAAAAAAAACCTGATAATCTGTGCAACCCTAGTAGTTGGTGAAGGTACTGTGCCCCCCAATCCCCGATTGCCTACCTGAGAATAAAAATAGTCATTTTCCAGAGTGCAGTTTCCCACCCCTTTCCCTGATCACCCACCCAACAATAAAAAAAAAAAAAAAACATTTTCCGTAGTGTAGTGTCCCACCCTGGTCCCCAGTTACCCACTCGAGAATAAAATATACTCCTTTCCATAGTGTAGTGCCCTACCCCAGTCCCCAATTGCCTGATTATCCACCTGATAATCAAATACATTTTTTCCATAGTGTAGTGTCCCATTCCGGTCCCCAATTGCCTGATTACCCACCTGATAATAAAATAAATGTTTTCCATAGTGTAGGATCCCACCCCAGTCCCCAATTGCCTGATTACCCACCCGATAGTAAAATAATTTTTTTTCCATAGTGTAGGGCCCCACCCCAATCCCCAATTGCCCAATTACACACCAGATAGTGAAGTACATTTTTTTTCATAGTGTAGGGTCCCACCCCATTGCCCGATCTCCCACCCAATATGAAAATGTATAGCTTTCCATAGTGTAGTGGTCCCCCCACTCACTCTGGTATTCACAGACTACCCTGCTCCCCCCACCCCAGCATGGCCACCAGTCATTGAGCAGCACAGCCTTCCTCACACCTCCATGGCTGCCCACCAACTGAACTGTCAATGACAGCTTGCAGTATACACTACAAGCTCATCAGTTGGCAGTTCAACCAATGGGCTTGTATTGTATACTGTAAGCTGTCATTGACAGTCCAGTCAGCAGGCAGCCGTGGAGGTGTGAAGAGGTCTGTGCTGCTTGCCAACCGGCAGCCATGTTGGGGCAGGGAAAGCAATATGGTCTGTGAATACCGGAGTAGGTGGGGGGTTGGGGGGACCACTACACTATGGAAAGCTATACATTTTCATATTGGGTGGGTGATCAGGCAATGGGATGGGAACCTACACTATGGAAATAAATGTCACTATCAGGTGGGTAATCAGGTGATCAGGGACCAGGGTGGGACCCTACACAATGGAAAAAAATATATATTTTACTATTGGGTGGGTAATCAGGTGATCTGGGACCAGGGTGGGACCCTGCACTATGGAGATTTATTTTTCTTAACAACGGGTGGGTGATCAGGAGATCGGGGACTGGAGAGGGACCCTACACTATGGAATAAATGTATTCCTTACCATTGGGTCTGTGATCAGGATGGGGGTGGGCAACTCTGGACTATGGGGGAATGTGGCTATGGGGAGCTTGAGCTGGTGGGGGCCCACACACTGCCACACTAATGGCATGCAAATGAGCCCATAATGGGCATGCCAATGGCCTCCAGCACCTTTCATGCCCAATGAGCTCATTTGAATGTTTCCATTCATGAATAGCACTTTAGCGCCTGAGTGCTATTGGCTGCGGGGCCATTTTGTCTGTCTGTCTGTGAGGGCAGTGCTACTAGGTATTCCACTGCTTTTTCTGGGTTAACGCTGCCCCCACCAGCCCCTATTCACAGTCAGGTAGCCCACTGGGCTATCCGACTGTGACTAGCACCATTGCCCACCAGCAGTGCCTGGAAGTGCAGTGCAAATGTTTGCGCCTACTTTGTGCACCCTTTGTGAATCCTGGCCCTAATGTTATAGTTGTGATATATATAACTTCAATTCAGACCTAAAGCTCTTTAAAAGGACGTGCAGTAGACCTGAAAAGTTAAAATGATGTTCTTTGAAAGTGTTAAAAGCAGCAGAAAGCAAATGAGGAATTTGGGCATGAACACAACAAAAAGTGAACATTTTATGAGGTGCTACAAGCAAGCACACACATCTTTCAGAAGAAAGTTTTAATTAAAATGCATAGGAAAAGTGTACCTTTGTCATCTTTGAAGTTAGAAAATTAGAACACAGGAGTCACTGCCTGGAGCAAACATACAAATACAAATTCTTAGAAGGCAATTAAGCTTTAAAAGGGAAAAGTTGGACAGTTTTGTTTCCCTGAATGTTGAATTGTATTGTGCAGTCGTACTCTGCCCCTACTGAAAAAGTTTCTGATTTGTTCTGATTTCCTTTCATTTGGAATGAATTATTTCTTTAGTGTGGCATTTTTTGATAAATGGGAACACATCTTTCTCAGTATAAAAAGTTGGTAATTTTTTGCGGATGTTCTTAAATAATTCAAGATAGTTACTTTAGTCAAACAGCAAAAAAACAAGAATCCTGCACAAACGGTTTTAATCATCTTCAAGCGATTTCAATTTTTTTTTTCCTTTTCAAATAACCCCTATTCTGGGAATGACCACCAAAAATCAAGGAATTATGATAGAAATAATGTTTTAGCATCAGTAGTGGAGGTTGGGGGGGCAGACGTCCCACTTGGTGCCAGTGGCAGTAGAGGAGCTCTACTGTATGGAGTGGATAACAAACGGGGGGAGATGCAGCCACTGAGATCAGCTGTTACGGAGAGAGAGAGAGAGAGAGAGAGAACAATGAATGAGGTACAGATCAGTTCAGATTTCTTTACTTCCTTGAGGTCATTGGACCTGTGGGGCAGAAAGGCACTCCCACACAGTTTTTCCTCAGACCTAAGTATCATGTCAGTGTGGCACAGTGATGATGACATAGTGTACTCTGAGTGCCATTCCACCCGGAGGTAGTTGAGCTGGGCAATTAGGTGAATGACTGGTGCTATATGTGGATGTGTGCTCTGTGCTGTGGTAATGGGGGCATACTGTTGGTGGTATATGTGATGGGGGGTTACATGTGGTCGTGTAGTATTGCTGCTTGTGCTCCATTGTGATTCAGGTGCTCTGGGATGAGTGCATCCCTTTCTTTCTGCCTGTTACTGTCCGAGCTATGTCAAGCCCATTTTCCTAGGTGACACGTCTTGACTTTCACCTTGCTGCCACCACTTGGTCACCTGTCAGACTGTGTGTCAGGCTTTACTTGTGGTTGCCTGTCCTCTGCATTCTTGGGGATGCAGGGGTTGCTGGGTGTGTGGTGCATCAAGGATACCTGGGTGGCCTCGGTGACTGTCATGGGGGGCATTCCTGTACCTGCCACTATGTGGACAATTAGCCTCTTCAGAAGTTCCTCTATATTGTCTATCCCCCTTCGCATCCACCTCACCTCTGTACTGAGCCCCTTTAGTGCCTATGTGTTCTCCCTCTGTGCCTGGAGGTGGTTGCACTCCTGCTGCCATACCTCAGGGTCTCGTGTGCAGTATATTCCTAGAGGCCACTCTCCATGTCCTGCTTGGTCTTTGACCCAACTGGCCCTCATCTCCACTGTCCAGGTGTCTTTGTATGTTTCTTTTCGTATCCCTTCCTCTCTGCTGACTACTAACACTGTGGGGGCCACCTGTGTCCTGTGTGGGGCTGGCATTGCTGATGGGCCATTCAGTGTGCTGTTCTGCAGATGAGTGGTCAAGTGTGTCAGTTGTGACATGTGGGATGTCCCCGGGTGGCTGCCTGGTGTAGGACTACATCAGGGTATCTACACAGGGGGTGGTTGGTTCTTGGCTATCGGTGGAGGTGGACCTCATCTCATCCACCTGGCTGTTCATCACTGTGTCTAGGTGGGGTGTGACCTCCAGCAACTGCTCCTCCTCTGGCATGTACATGGACACCGGCACTGTATCTGTGGGTGAGAGGAAGCAGCTTTGTTACTGTACATGCTGTGCCACTGCTGTGCACATTTAGGGGTGTACAGTTGGACACCTAGACTGACCCAAACCTGCAACATCCTGCAGCTGCAGGCTGTCTGTTCCACTCTTCTGCCATATTACATCCTCAGCAGGGGTTGCATCTGCCACATTGGGGTTGTGCCAGTCTCTAGGTCTGTGGGGTGAAACACAGGTGGTCAGCAGGTTTGTGGTTTCCCAAAAGGCTGTGCATACCTGGCTGGTGTCCATGCTCTATTCTTTCTACCCATGCAGAGTCATCTCAGATCTCAGCAAGGGTGTCCACTCTATCCTCTCAATGGGTGTCAGACTGTACCCCTGCATGGGTGGCATGCCACTTGTTCTGGTCCATTGGCACTGAGCAGTTGCCAGCTTCCACTTCACAGTGGATCACATATCACATACCACACCACTTACCTTTGATGGTAGTTAGTGTGTGTGCCTGTTGCCCAGCCACATTGACAGCTGTCTGTATGTCCAGCCACAGCTGGGCCTTGAACTCATCCAGCACCTTTAGCAACTCTGCCGACAGAAGATAGCATGGTGGTCCCAAATGTCGTGGACCATGGTGGCCACCTGTGCACCTGTGAAATTCATGGACAGGGTACAGAACCCAGTCATATGTCCAGCCTGGGTCATGTGTCATGGGGCAACTATGCTCAGTGCCATCAGCACCAGTGGCAGCCTGGGTGCCATGGGCACATCTGTTCCCTCTCAGTTGGGGCATTTTCTGCATACTCTCTTGCACTATTCACTTCTGTGTTTGTGCATGGGATGGGGAATGCCCATAAATGGCTTGATCAAGGGGTGTTGCTTGGTTCCGCTGGCCCACCTGCTGCCTGTTCTGTGTGACCCTTCATGCCTCAAATTACAATGCCCCTGCATCTATGCACCCTGCATGCATATTCATGCATTGCCCGTAAATTACCTTGCTGACATGGTGTGTAGCTTCGCACTGCTGTTATGACACTTATGTGCACTGTGTATGCACATTCATGAATGGGCCCTAATGTTAGAACTATTTCTGGACACACATACTATTGAAACATTGAAGTAACTTGACAGAAACATTCCTCAACACTAAACCTTTGGGGACTACTATTCTTAGACATAATAGTCTTTAAAATAAGAAAGTACACCAGACCAGTGGTGCAGTGGGTGAGGCACACAGTGCCACACCACTCAGCACACCAGCAATTGTGGTTCGGGAACAGACCAGGATCACTGGGGGTCAGCTGGGGGAAGGAGGACTGAATTTCCACAGACAGCTCTCCTCCTTCTGGGAGGGGGGGGGGACACAGTAAGCTGCTGCTTGCCTGCCTCCCAGTGGAGATTGGGTAATATAACATCAGTGGTTTCCTTCTACAGGGTCAGGGGCAGGTGCGTGAGTATGTACCACATCTTCATACTATATGCCTGCACCATAGCATGCATTCCCTACCACAGGGACAGAGTGTGAAAACTAAGGCAGAAAGACCCCTGGGCAGCAGGATGATGGCTAGCGACCCTGCAGGCTCCGCTCCACCACCCATGGCACCCACTCATCCACTGAGGTAAGTAAGTAGTGAGGTAAGGCCTGGCTGGTGAGGGACAGGGCTGGGGGTCACCATCGGAAGGGGAGCTGCTGGGGAGAACAGGAGACAAACAAAGGATAAAAAAATAAATGAATAAATAAGAAAGTGCTACACATTCTGCCCATTTCTCTGAATTCTTAAAGTCAGTACTGTGCATTTTAATGCTGAGAGACTGAGAGGTATGACACAAAGTACAGTTTTCTTTTATCATTTTATTAAGCCAGGGTAGGTAGCCCATCTAAGATATTATATTTTATTTTCAGTGAAGTCCTAATATTTCATTTTCATGGAAGTCTTGGGTTTACCCATTTTTGCAGCTGAGTGGATGCTGGAACACTGAGTTCAGAGTGACACAGTACATGAGCGTCTATGGTGGGAGTTGGGCTGGGTCTGCTGGTTTTCAAGCTATGCTTTAGCCACTGGACCACCACGCCAGTTGTTAAGTTTGTGTGCTGTCCTACACTGGATTACAGAAGGCCTCCAAAGTAAACAAAACACAATAACTGTACCCTTTCTTGGGCAAATCTGACTGTATTTTTCTTAAATTAGCAAATGAACATTCTGCTGATCTAACTCACTGGTCAGCAGAATGTGAAATATCTCTAACTAGAGGATTGAGAGATCAGTCACTTTGCTGGATGGCATAGCAAGGATTGTGAAAAATACTACCCAGGACAATATTTATGGGCTTTCTACCTCCAGGAGGAAAGAGTATTGCTCAATTTTATTTGAAATGTATTTATTTGTAACTTTTGACAGGGAAAGGGACACTAAGCTGTGATAGTTTCTAGGTGCAGCCTGGTGAATGGATCACATGAACCAGTTTTATTGACGGGGAAATGTTGACCATGAGACCGAGGAACCTCTCCTACTGTCCTTCGATAAGTGTCATCAGATCTTTCACCTCCACCTGGACATTGACCAGAGATGGACAGAAGTGACCTCATTTTAACATCTCATCCAAAAGATGGCCCCCTCAACAATACAGTAACCCCCCCCCCCATACTGCACTACAATGTCAGTTACTGGTATTATCCCAAGTACCTGGTGTGAGGCTAGTCATATCATAGTTATGACAAGTACACAGACTTTGTAACCTGGGGCCCATTGATAGCATGTCTGACTGAAACTGCATCCAGTTGCCACTGACCTGACCTGAAGAAGAGAGTATTATCTCTCGAAAGCTAGTCTCAGAAATAATTTTGTTAGTCCAATAAAAGGTATCACTTGCAACATATTTTTTTTCTGCATCCAAGGTACTTCTGACCACAGATACAATATTTGTGCTATCCAACAGCCAGAACCCTGAGAGGAAGCCATTAATGGGGCCTCATTCAGTAACTCTGCAATTGAATTATTCATATGTTAATGAGGTTTTCAATGGCACACTAATTTTCAATAGGGCTTTCTTTTTTTAAACAATGTATTTAAGAATGTACTTACCACATGTGGTAAATTTCTACCTAATGCACATTTTGACATGTGAAAAAGTTCCTTTGCATGCATACCGCTGATCCTAACAATGCATTTATTATTGATGCATAATGTAATTTTTAAAACATCTAGAAATAAGTGAGATACTGTGGAGTAGGCGCAGCATGACAAAAATTAAGGCATGCTTGGTCTGAGATGTAAAATGAAGGTCTACATTACTAATGTTCATTTTTCATGGTGTTAATTACTGCACTTCAGTCACCAAGGATCTTGGTAAGATGATTCCCTTTAATTTGTCTTTTACTGCATTGCTATTTTCCTAATCTGCTTGACATCCCAGAAAAGACATCATATTTACATAGCAATCAGCTAGGCACTGCTCTTTGGCTGCTTGGCAGCAATTAACTATTAGCTACAATAAAAACAGCCGGACACTGATCACCGCTTCAGTCTGGTATGAATGTTTTAGTGATCTCAAAGTTTTTGCCTCGGATGGACTCATGTTTAGTGCTCCATATTCGTGGCTGTACCATGTAACTAAAGGTTATTATATCAGTTAAGTATCTCTGCTGCCATTTGCTGTCAGCTGTTCATAAATAGGTTTACTGGCATGCTTCTTTTAAGGGGAATGTGCATGCAGCAGACTCATACATATTAGGGTCTATGCATTATTGCAAGTCAGCCCTACATGCCGTGATATGCAGCATGTAGGTCCCGGTTATGCACATCCCAAGTGTCCTTTGGACATCCATGGATGCACTAATGACTGTCACCCACCATATTTCTCTCCCAGGCCCCAGAATGTGCTTGTAATCACACATCTGAATAGCTAGTCAGGGCTTGTGGCAAGGAGGGGACATGTAGCTGAGCTGACAGAGCACTTCATGCACTAAGACACTTGCACCCTAGCAGCTCAGTGTTGTGGGGGGAGATTCTGTCATGCCAGCTAGAGGGCTGAAGTAACCTGTTTACAACCCATCCTCCACAATAGGAGTCCAGGTACCGCAGTCTGGCCCTGCCGCTATAGGCTCCAACCCTCCTCCTTGTCACAGAAAGCAGGGGTGAGGGGATGATGGTTGTGGGTCACAGTTACATTTGTTTTAACAAATGGCATCCACGCCTATGAGGAAATGACAGTCCTTATGCAGACTATCATATCCTGTGATCCCTGCTCCCTTAGAGGAAGGGAACCAGTTCGGGAATAGCCTAGGCTTCTGGTTGTAAGCCTGGCATTAGGACCAAGTCCATTTCCTTGGCTGGCCTCTCTTCTTGCACACAGATACTGGCCCATGTTTTGGGCCAGCCACAGACAGAGAATACCAGCACCATGCATTTTTACAACCATATGTGCAGTGTGCATATGCAGGGCACAGGACACACTTTTACCGGTGTATGCCAGACCCTTTAGTTCATGGAGCCCACTGTGTAAGAATGCTCCTGATTTAAACTTTTTTATATTTAAATGTTATTAAAGCAAAAGACAAGTTTGTAAAGACAAAACACCAGATCAATGTATACGCCTTCACAAAATGCCAGTCATGACAAAGTCTTATATAAAATCCATTCACAGTCTGTCATACAGACAGCATCCAGAGCATTCAGTTGTGAAAACCTCTTCCCCAAAGTCCAAATAGATATTCAATGTCCTGCACAGCTGGTATAGTGTTATGCTTGTGCAACTGTGTTAGTTTGGTTTTGGAAGTTCGCACTCTATTCCAGAGGAATTACCACCCTGTAGGGGTACAAAAGGCAAGGGATTCCACCCCTAGAGGTGCCACAGAATGATTCCTGTGGCTTAAGGTGCCTAAGGAATCCCCAAAAGAAATGTAGTACAATCATATCCCAAAGAATGAGGTCACACAAGCATATGAGCAAGCAGTAACTGACGTAGGAGCATTAACTGTAATGTAGTAGTAGAGAAGCATAGACAGTTTGAGAACATAATAAGATGCTCAGTTTGATAACATAAAGAAATGCCCAGGTTTGCATAGCATGATACTGATGGACTGCACTGAGAATGAGGGGATTCTCTAAGGAGAGAGGGAACGGCAGGACATCCTCCACCTCCATCCAACAGCGGAACCTACCCAAAGAAACTAGGGGAAACTACTATGCTAACTAACAGTTATGAACTGAGGCAACAGAGGAGAGAAAAAAAAACCTATGAGGAGGAAATCTCTGGGGATCCAAGGTCTAGGTCACCTTCCCTCTAGGCTTGGGATGGTTTGTTTAGTGATGGCTCTGCAGCTGCAATTTGGAAAACCCAATTAAAGGGAGGTGGAAAATATTCCAATTTGGAGGAAGGCTCTCACTCAAACCCTCTAGCAGAAACGCCGTGGAAGGTTGCAAGAAAACTCTGCAACAATACGTGCAACCAAGGCGGAGGAGGAGAACAACAACTGCTGAGGCACTCACCTGGCCTACCCACTCTAAACTCAAACCAGGTAAACCAGAGGCAGTCGTAGGGAGAATACAGTGAATGTGCCTTGCTAGGGAACCCACTAAAGTCAATGGACAACCATTATAGTGGAACACTAGAGCCAAAGGAGATGTACGTAACCACCCTTCACTGCTAGTCTTAAATTCTACACCAGGAGCTGCTGTCACATAGCAGGCAGCTAAAGCCAAGCCCGGGGCGAGGACATTCCCAGCTATGGGCTAGGTGAGAAGGATCCCACTCCAAATTGGACATGCTCAAGATGCAGACTAAATGCAGAGTGAGAACATCAGCTGCAGGAGCCCTGCGCCAAGAATAGAATGGCTGGCATGCCCTAGAATTAGACTGAGCTGGGAAGCTGGTGAGCTGTTTGAGCACTGGTGTGCTGATCGTAATGAGCAGTGAGTGCTGAGACTTTGCAAGGTCAAAAGCAGATTGAGTGCAGCAGATATCCCAGAGTCTGAAGTCGAGATGATGAAGTAGGCATGAGCAATCAATTGCATAAGGAAGCATGGACCTGTACGTAGGTCAGTAAACAGAGTAGTAATAAGTGGACCTGCATGTAGGTCTGCATAATGTAGAAGCAATGAAACAGCACTGAATAGTGGGGCAAGCCAGCTAGACATTTAAAAGCTACATCAAGGTGACAAATACTCTGAGGATTTTCTTTTGCTGTATACTTTTTCCCTCCTTGAGCCACCAGATTGCCTATCTTACCTCTTCTGGCATCCCCCTTCAGGTCTCCAGCTGCCATCTCCAGGAATCTGGCACTTCTTGTGGGTCCCGTGGTTATCCCCGTGACTTACCCTCCACAGTGGGGTGGAGGGGAGCTTCTCCCCCTTAGCTCAACCCACCTGAACAGGATCCAGTGCCGCGTGTCCACCAAGCCGACTGGTCTTCCTCACTAGGGACGGCCATCAAGCCACCGAGTCTGGTGCCTGTATTTTTTTCTTCTGTTCTCCCTCCCCATTGTCTATGGTGTTCAAAGATGCCCAAGGACCTGAGCACACACGCATCTGCATGCCCCCCGATCCTGGCATCCTGCCACAGTACGAGCTCCATAGATCCTACCCATGTTCAGTGATCCCCAGCCATCACCAGGGGCCACCCGAGCACCAGCAGCAGTACACCCCCCTCCCCAGAGAAGGAGAGCAGTCCTACAGACTTTCTATCCTTCTCCTCCCCAGCTGACCCCTGACGGCCCAGGCTCATTCTCGAACCCGGGTCACCATCGTGGAGTGAGGTATGGTGTCCAACACCTCAACTTTCAGCACCACCGGGCCTACTCTGAGGATTTTCAGTGGTGAAGGCATGATTTAGAATAGAAATAATTAGCCACATGGGGTCACAACTCCCCAAACACTTCTCAGTCCCCACCATAGGACAAACAAGAAAGTGATGGGAAGGCCAATAACCACATACAGATATTAAAGCTAGTTTAACAGCCTCAGCAGGAGCTTTAAGCTGACCTTAGAGTAGAACAGGGTGAATAAACATAAAAACAACATCTGTATGGAGTACACTGAGCTGTACCTGCAATAACATAAATAAGGAGACACAATGCTCTGAAAGCAGGTGTAGCCAGGTGGTGCAAAGAAGCTGCTGAAATGAGGTGAATGAAATAGCATGATTGAGCTGCATGGCTAGGTTCAGTGTAAGCCTGAGTCAGGTGAAAACAATTGAGTGTGCAACATGGAGTAGCTATGGTTGAGCTGAAACACACAGATAATGATTGCAGTTGCATTGTAGTAGTTTGAGAGTTGTGAGCAACAGAGCAAATAGTAGGAGCTTCTTGAGCTATATGCTAGTGGATTAGAAACAAAAGCCCCCAAAAAGAGACAAACCAAAGACACATAAACAAAGAAAACAGGGATCAAGACAGAAAGAAGCACAGATAGCCAAAGGCAAAATACAAACCAGAAGCAGGAAATAAACACAGAAATCCAGCAAACAAGTAGGAGCAGCAGGTGGGGGGAAGACCCAACCAGCTCAGAAGACAAACCAACAGAGCCTTCAGCTGCAAAGAAAAAGTGCTTCACAATGAGGCTAAGCGGAACTGCTTATACAGCTCAGGAAGTGGGAGTGGATGGCTGCTTGGCCATTGAACTCCAGGCAAAGCCTTTCCAATTGAAGCTGTTGTTTTGTTGTCCAAGCAAAAGATGCATCATTAAAGGTTCACTCACAATAGAGATTCTGACTAGAGTTAGTATGCCAGAAAGGTAAGTACAAGTACACATACAGTACTGGTTCTAGCAATATAAACTATTGTGATACAACAGAATCATCTATTGAGACAGTGTAATAAATGTGTAACACCCAGCTATGCAATCTGGTTTGCAACTGGGATAATGAGTTTCTAAGGGAAGAAGTCAATTCTTCCATACCATAAATCAAGTTGACACTCCCCCACCATTGCTCCCCTGTCGGAGGAGTCTCTTGCATCCACAATTGAGTTACCGATTTTTTTGCAGCCATAATATAAACTGCAGCCAGGAAGGGAGGCCCAATACATATTCTTTCTGGGGAGATGGACAGCAGGACCACTGATGGTGCAATAAAGTCAGGGTTAAGGGACAATTGTTCTAGTTGAATTTTTATGTGCTGCCAGACTTTCAATAAAATTGGATTGTGCCAAAATATATGAGCGTGATCTGCCAGGGATTGGCAACGTTTATGCCAGCAACAAAGCAGATGTCATGAATTTAGCCACTATGGCAGGAGTTCCAATGAAACAATATCCACATTGTTGCCACTGGGTGGACAAGATTATTTTAATGGCTGGGAGGGCAAATTTGGTCCAGACCAAATAGGAGTCAGAGGTGTTAAGTTCCTTGACCCAACAATCCAAGATTGTCTTGGTGATGTCCCCTGCTGCATCTTATAACCCCTAATAGATGTTACTGTTACCTATTGAATGCTGCTAGAAGTCTCCTTTAGGAGCCCACATAAAAATATGCAGCAGTAGAGGGGTGGGTTTTGGTAAATGGGTCCTTTCCAAAACGTTATGTAATAGGTAGGTTCTTATTTGTAAATATCTGTAATGCTTCCACTCCATGAGACCATTTTTGTGTTGAAGTTCCACAAAAGGTAAGAAAGCCCTGGGAGTCTAAACACTAGAATATACAGGTCAAGCCCAGTTGCTGCCATCTATGGAATGTATGGTCTACCAGAGAAGATAAAAACTCTGAATCGACTGCCAAAACTCGGCAACAACAAAACACTTGAGCCATCCCTGAAGAAGTCCAGAGTTTAAGCCATAATATCAGTGTGGGTTTGTATACCTAGTAAAGTGAGCCATGTGTGGATTGTCCACAGGGAGGGAGAATAACAGTTTTCCTATGCCAGACATATTATTAACTCTTAGGCTGCTGACAGAATTAGAACATATAGGTATTTTGGACTGATATATATCAGTCTGAGGCCCTGCAAGGGTTAAGAGCAAACTCTATTAGCTTCCATGGTGCCCTATATACATTAATGCACCAGTTAGGATTCAGATTAAAACAACAAAAATATGGAAATGTGGAGTTAGGGTGTCAACCCTAACTCTCCACCCCCACCTCCAAGCACCAAAAGAAAAAAAATTATAAATCCTGTTTCATATGGCCAAATTCTTGTCTCATAGAAACAGCTATCCAAAAGACTGTACTAAGCATGCTCAGAACTAACATTTCAAATCCTTATAACTTGGGAAATGATTCATATTTTTTTTACTAAACCAATGAAAGGCACCATTCTGTGGCAAGCCCTTTCTCAATGTCAGTCCAAATTTCCAAACTATCTGGGCATTAGGTGATGACAAAACAACAGTAACCCCCCGATGTTTTCACTTTTTCACTATCCAGGTCTTAGAATCTGTACCTCTGACCAGAACTAAACTTGGGATATAAAGAGATCTTGCATCCAAGACTATGCATGCAAAATTTTGTGCAAATCTGTTGAACGGTGTGAAGCTCTTAAAGTGCAAAGTTAGGGGTTTAGCATGAAACACCATAAAATTTTGTGTAAATCTGTTGAACAGAGCGGAGCTATTGAAATGCAAAGTTAGAGACATACCATGAAACAGCATACACAATCCTAACAAAAAAACTCCATAAATGCAACCAGTTAGGCTTCAGGTTAAAGTGACAAAAGTATGGAAATGTGGTGTTAGGGTTTGTAACCCTAACTCCCCACCCACCCTCCCTAAGCAGCAAAATGAATGATTATTAGGGTTTGGGGTCTCTGGAGTCTTGGTGAATCTGTGATGGAGTATTCCTTGGGATTATTAACCCTAATGCTGCCCCCTCTCCCCAGCCCATAACCTCCTGGGGGAAGCAGAAGGTACAACTTGAAGTCAGTGCCTCATAGTGATACAGTTTTCAAAGGTAGAGAACTATCTGTCACCACATGTTGCCAACACAAGCTGTTGTATCTTTTTTCTTGCAGGCCCTGTGTGAAGAAAGGAGATAATGTTGACCTTGTTTGCTCATGCAGCAGGGTGAGCATTAGGCTGACCACCCTTCCTGAGTCTGTAGCCTCCTGTGCAATGCAAACAATACAGTTGCAAACCAGTATTCATAGTTATGCAGTCTTCAAAGGTAGAGAACTATCTGTCACCACATGTTGCCAACAAAATCTGTTGTAGCTTTTTTGCTCTGGTAAGAGGGTGAGCACTAGTTCGACAACCCCAAGGAAGACCCCACCCCTGATTCCTCACTGAATTTCCTGTCTTTTTGAGATAGTAGAATTGCATCCTCATTCAATCAGGTCCTTTTGGGAGCTATGTGAAGACATCCATCTGGCCATGGGGGCACAGGGCCCTTTGGGCCCTGCACTTCCATGCCACCATAGATGCAGATGTGCAGGGCCCTTTGGGCCCTGCACCACATGTGGAGTGTATCAGGTTGCACAAGCACACTGAGACACCAGTCTTGTTTTGTGAGGGCTCACAAAAGATGATTGCTGTGTAAGAAAAGAATACTGTGGAAAAAACATTAGTTTAAAATATTGTTTCATGAGGCCACCTTCTTGTTTCATGAAATTTTTGTGACCTGACAAAAGAAAATGCTGTCTCAGGAAACAAGACTGTGGAAAGAAAACTATATCCAAAACCTTGTTTTGTGAGAAGACATCCTCTTTCGAGACATTGTAGTGAGCTCACAAAAGAAAATTCCCTCTCATGAAAGAAGAATGTGGAGAAAAACTAATTCCAAAATCCTCTTTTGTGAGAAAGAATCATGTTTCATGAGATTTTCATAAGCTCACAAAAGAAGATGCTTTTTCACAAAAGAAGAAAATGGAAAAAACTATGTCCCAAATCCTCTTTTGTGAGATGGTATTCCTGTTTTGCATGGCCCTTTTCCTCTTTTGTGAGTCTATGAAAGAAGAAAATCAGCTCACAAAAGAAGACTGAGTAAGGATTTTTGAGATGTTACAAAAATATATTTCATGGTCATGTTTCAAAAAAGTAAGCCAGGAATTGAGCTAAATGGTTCCCATTAACTAGATTCTTATGTTTGTGTGTTTGCAGGACATCATTCTATAGGTTTTGAAAAATTGTGTTTGAAAAAAATGGAAAGAAAATTGCCATCATATGAAAAAAGAACTGTGTCTCATGAAAGAGGATTTACCCATCATGAAAGAGAAATCCTCTTTCGCATGGCCAAATTCTTCTTTTGTATCAAACATCTATCCAAAACACCCTACTGAGCATGCTTAGAACTGAAAATTCAAATCCTTATAACTTGGGAATATTTTTTCATCAAACCAATGAAAGGTATCATTCTAGGGCAAGCCCTTTGCAACCTGAAAATTTCAGAACAAAATTCCAAACTGTCTGGGCTGTAGGTGATGACACAGAAACAGAACAAACCCTGACTTTTCCTAAAATTGCACTATCCTGAGCTCAGAATCTGCACATCCGACCAGAGCAAAACTTGCCATATCAAAAGACCTTGTCCCCCAAGCTAAACATGCAAGGTTTTGTGCAATTCGGTTGAACAGGGGCAAAGCTATTAAGGGGCAAAGTTAGAGATTTAACATTGAACAGCCTACTCAACCCTAACTGTAGAGGTGCTACTGCACCACTATAATATACTATATAGTAGTGCCCCTATAGTTAGGATTGAGTAGCATGTTTAATGTTAAACCTCAAATTTTGCAGTTTGATAAACTTTGCAACCAATTAATGGATTTGCTCCAAATTTGGCATGCCTTGTCCTGTGGGGTAGATCTCTTGATGTGGAATGTTTTGTCCTGGTTGGATGTGTAGATTCTGATATCCAGATAGTGCAAAAAGTCATAAAATCACCACTTTTTGCAGTTTTTCCTCATCGCCCTGCATCCAGATGGTGTGGAATTTTAGTGTGATTTTTTATGGTAGAATCAGCCTGGCTTACAGAACAGGCATGCTTTGTTTTGTGGAAAAATATTAATTGGTTGAAAAGTTATAACATTTTTCATTTCACATTGTTTTCAATGGTAAGATCATAAAGGACGGAAGAATCAACCAAGGATTACTGCTAGAGGAGATACCGAGGGTCGCCGGCATCAGGCATACGGTGTTTCAGAACAACACGAATCCCAAATAAGACCACTTGACTCACTGTGGAGGATACAAAATGTCAATTATTGAATGGTTACTTGGAAGAACATGAACACAGGAGCTGTGTTTTTCTTGTTTTTCCTGGCCGTATGGAGCGGGCCAGGGTGCTAGGGGACAACAGCAGATCGGGGAAACCATCCCAGTCACACAGAGTGGGCCAGGGCACCAGAGGAGCACGGTGGTAGTCAGAGGTTCTTTCTGTGGCCAATCCAGCCGCAGGGAGCTAGGAGCAAGTGCTCCATTCAGGCGCAGAGGAAGGCAGTAAACTGGAGGCTGCGGCGGGGAGTACGTATGCTAGGCTGCCTTTAAAAGTTGCCCAGCTTGTATTCTCACACAGGAGCTGTGTTTTTCTTGTTTTCCCCGGCTGCATGGAGTTGGCCAGGGTGCTAGGGCACAGCAGCAGATCAGGGGAGCCATCCCAGTCACACGGAGCAGGCCAGGGCACCAGATTTTTCATCCCACAGCACCCACCCCAGCCCCGACCTCTATTAAGTGCCTGGGCAGGGCGGAGCAAGGAAACCAGGAAGGATCCCATTGGCAGATTGCAAACAAGCAGGAAGGAGCTGTGAACTTGTACAAAAAAAAAGACTGGCTGGAGAAGGACTTGGAGGACGGGAAAAAGAGCATGCGGCATTGAGCTCATTGCTGGAAGGAGGGGGAGGCGCCCTCTAGTTTAAAGCCAACCTAGGTAAACTGTTTATTGTGTAGTACTACACCTAGAAATGGTGGGTACCTGCTTACTGTGGGACTGTATCTAGGATTATTGGGTGACCTGATTAGTGGGTTGGGGTGTACATTGGACTAGTTGGGAACCTGGTGGTTCACCCAAGGAAACCTACTTGGAGGGGGATGGGACCGCACATCAGAATGCTCCTATATGCCGATGACGCGGTCCTCATCACCTCCCACCCGACTCCATCACCCTCCAGAACTCTCTGTAACTCACCTTCAGCCAAGCTGAAAAGTGGTTCCTCGACCATCGTCTGGTTCTGAACCACAAGAAGACAAAATCTATGCTTTTTGCCCACCGCCAGAGTAACTCCAGAAATGCCCCCCTTCTCATCCTCCCCAGCACCCTACACCCCCTTGAACAGGTGTCTGCTTACAAATATCTGGGCATCACCTTCGACTCGGCTCTCTCTTTCCACTCTCACCTTAACTCCCTGTCCTCTTCCATAAACACCTGGATTGGACTCCACTACTACCACAAAGACTGTCTCCCTCAGAATGTCCTCTGGCTGGCTATCACCTCCTCCATCCTGTCATTGGTTGGTTATGGGCTTCCTATCTATGTGGCTGCTGACCTCACTGCCCTCACCAAAGTCCAGACCTCGATCAACAAGGCTTGCAGGCTCCTGACTGGTGCCCCCCAACAGAATGCACACATGCCAGCTCTACTCCTCCTTGAACCTACTCACCTCCGATGAGTGCCTGCGCTACCACACCTGTATACTGGCCAAAAATCACTACTTGGGCTCTCCCCCCCCAGAGTTGCTGCATCCCTAAAACTGGCCTCCCACTCGGTCACCACCTGAAACACAACCAAAGCCACCTTCCAGGTCCTGAGAGTCAGGATCTAGCTCGCCCAAAGATCGTTCCACTACAGAGCCCCCTCCTGGTACAACTCCCCTCCCCATTCATATCACAAACATCCCCAAAATTGGCCCCTTCAAAATCGCCTTCCAAAATCACCTCACTGACACTTGGAGCTGTAAATGCCCATGACTGGGCCATTCCTAGAGCTCTGCCTGGCCCAATTTACAGACAAAGTCCTCCCGGTCTGCCTTCTCCCCCAGCAACCACCCCTCCCCCCAGGTATCGCCACCTAGAACCTCTAGCAATAACTTATTATTTATATGTATACTAGACTAATTGTAACTATTTGAAGCCTTTGTACACCACTGTTTTACTGGAATTGCTCTGTGTGTTCTTTTATTGTATCTCACCTGTAATGTTCTCCATTGCTGTACTCCACCACCAGTTGTTGTCTACCCTCCCTTCGATGAGGTGCCTTTGTAAATGAGTCTTTGACTCAAAGGTTGTAAATCCGAATTGTGGAATAAATAAAAAAAATAAATAAATTTGGGCTGGCATATTTGGGAGGGTGGTGGGGTGCACAGGGTGTGGGGCAGCCATGATACTGGACTGGGCTTGGAAATTCAGTGGTTGCCCAGTGTGCTACCAGCTGGCACAGCTCAGGGAGGAGGTTGAGGAGATTAGGAGACAACTGGTGGGGAGGGAGGTATGGTTGTGGAATAGGGCAGGGGATCTCCTACGGGAATGCACCAAGCACTAGGGGTGGAAGCATAGGGAAAGGAGTGCAGGAGAGGGCTCTGGGGTTGCATGGGGACCCTGACAGAGGGGGCCCAAAAGGAGGACAGTACCAAGGAAGCAGGCAGGTATCTGGGGACCCTCACAGAGGGGGGCCAAAAGGAGGACATTCTCAAGGAAGTAGGCAGATGGCTGGGGCTGGACAGAAGGAAGCAAGGTGGGGTGGTGGATCAGACCTTAAGCTCAGTAACCACTTCAATTCTTTACTTCAGCTTGAGGAAGAGGGGAGAGATGTCGCCATGACAGGGGTGGGTAGAGATGGAAAGGAAGTTTGGGGCAGGAGGATGGGGCCAGAAAGCAGAAGAAATAGGGTGGAACTTGGAATGCAGGAAAATGGGGGAGCGGGGGATCAGAGCAGGAGGAGGAGGGGGTAGAGGGAAGAAAGTGCAAGGAGAAGAACCAGAAGTACAAGGAGGATACAGTAAAGGGACCTGAAGGTTTGGGTCGGGGGGCACAACAGGCAAGATGGGGCTGAATGGGAACAGGAAGGAAGGGAGGGAGGATGAGCCAGGCTACTTTAGCAGAGGGTGGTGAAGGACCAGTCACAAGCAGTGACGGGGGGATAGCGGAACACAGAAGGATACTCAGGAGGAGGAGAGGCATAGGATCGGGGGGGTAGCGAGGGTAAATAAGGAGGGAGTGGCAGGTGGCACCCAAATAGGTGGAGGAGCAAGGAACTGGCTGGGGCGAGGGGCCAGTAGAAAGGACGAGGGACATGGAAGGAGGGGAATGGAGGAAAAAGGGCGGTCAGAGTGCTCCTGTTGGGGGATTCCATGATCAGGGGTATTAAATGGGATAGGGAGGAGGCAGCCTGTCTGGTTAGAACAAAATGCTTCCCTGGACTAACAGTACACATGGCCAAACATGAGGTATATCAGCTGGCAAAGGATTGTGGAGGTTCCCCGGACATACTGGTCCACTTGGGTACCAATGCCATTGAGAGAAATAAAGAGCTAGAGATACAGGTGAGGTTGAGTGAGCTAGCAAGAGTTTGTCATGATATAGGATGTGTGATTTCCTTCTCAGAAATCCTGCTGGTGCCGAGGGCTAGTGGGGAACACAAGAAGAAGGTTAGGGAGATAAACCAGTGGCTCAGGGAGTGGCATGGGGCCAGAGGGTATGGGTTGATGGGGGACTGGGGGGAGACCTGTGAGGATAAGGGGTTGCATGCTAGGGATAGGCTTCATTTCAACTTGTAGGGGACAGAAATCCTTAATTTGAAATTAGAGGGGTTCGTTGGTGAAAGGTGGGGTTTAAACTTGTGAAGGGGGGAGGGATGGGAGAAAAGGCTGTAGAGAGGGGTCTGATAAAGGAGGGACTCTGCCTCCACCCCCTGGGGAGCTAGTGGAATGCGGGAAAAGGCTGACTGGTAAGGTGCAGACAGGGGGCAGACAGAATCCCCATGGGAATGCGAGCAAGGGGAAATGGGAGTATAGGGAAGGGATGGAAGGTAGTCCTGCTAAATGCCAGGAGCTTGGGCAATAAAATGCCTGAGCTCCAGGTGATGCTAGCTGAGGTAGAGGTGGATGAGGCAGCTGTCACTGAGACCTGAGCCACTGCAGGGCATGACTGGGACCTGAACCTGGAGGGTTACAGCATATTCAGGAAGGACAGGGGGGAGGGAAGGGGAGGAGGGGTGGCAATAATAGTCAAAAACTGCATTGGCATAGAAGGAGTGGAGGAGGCGGAGGGAACTGTGGAGGCAATTTGGGTCACCTTGATAACAAGGAGGGGCAAGAGAGTAAAAATAGGAGTGATGTACAGACCCTCTGTGCTGGCGGAGGAACTGGAGGAGAGTCTGGTGGCAGATGTTGGGAGACACTTCAGATTGGGTAGGGGAAGGGTGGTGGTGTTGGGGGACTTAAACATGCTAGGAATGTATTGGGGGACTATGACATCCTCGGTGGCCAGGGAACAGAGGTTGTTGGATGTCTTTCAGGACGTGTTCCTAACTCAGCAGGTGGGGGAACCAACCAGGGAGAAGCAGATACTGGATGTGGTCCTGGAAGACAGTGACCCGATTGGGGGCCTGAAGGTAAGGGACCAGTTGGTGGAGAGTGACCATGCCACAGTCTGATTCTGCCTAGACCTAGGAGGGGTAGAAGGCTGCACAAAGACAAAGGTAATTGACTTCAGGGGGGCAGATTTCAAAGAAATGGAAAGGATCCTTAAGGAGCATTTGGAGGGGATTGGGCCAGACATGGATGCTGACAGTAGGTGGGAAATTATCAGGAGGGGGGTGCAGGATGCTACCAGCACCTGTGCAAGAGTGAAATGCAAATGCAGTAGGGCTCAAAAACCCTGCTGGTGGACCAGGGAAGTTCAGGAGGAGGTTAGGGGAAAGAAGGCAGCCTATAGGCATTTCAAGTGCTTAAGGAGTGAAAGGGATCAAGGGGAGTACGAGCTGATGGCCAGAAGGGCCACTAGGATGGTGAGGGTGGCAAAGGCAAGGAAGGAGCAGAACCTGGCCAGGGAAATTAGGAGAGGGAACAAAGGGTTCTTTAGATACATTGGGGAAAAAAGAAGGATGAAGGGGCAGATTAGCAGGATTAAAACAGGGAAGGGATGGGCACAAGACCTGGGGGAGCAGGCTGAGGTACTAAATGAGTACTTCACCTCAGTTTTCACCAAAGAAAATGAGGGGGCTGCATCATACATGGGAGGAGACAGTGAAACTGAGGAGGGGACCCTTACTGATCAGAGGGTCTGGGGAGAGTAGAGGCCATCACCGGCAGTAGGGGGGAAGGCAAAGCAGGGGGATGAGGTAGCAGAGGTAGAAATCATGGCAGAGAGAGTGAGGGAAGCCTTCAGGTCTCTTAAGATGGAGAAAGCACCGGGGCCAGATAAATTACATCCCAGGAGTGCTGAAGGAACTGGTGGATGTCCTGGTGAAATCCCTGGTGCAGCTTTTCAGCATCTCTCTGAGGACAGGGTGGGTGCCCCAGGACTGGAAGGTGGCACATACAGTGCCTATTCACAAGGGTGGATCAAGGGAGGTGGAGGGGAACTACAGGCCCATCAGCCTGACATTGGTGGTGGGCAAAGTGATGGAGGGCATTGTAAAGGTGAGGCTGGGGGGGCCTGGAAAAGTCGGGTGCCTGGATGATAGACAGCATGGCTTCATCCTGGGGAAATTGTGTCAGACAAACCTTGTGGAGTTCTATGATTGGGTGATGAGTGCCTTGGACCTGGGTAGGCTGGTGGATGTCCTCTTTCTTGACCTCAGCAAGGTGTTTGACTCGGTTCCTCATGGAGGCCTGTTGGATAAGCTGGGGGAAATGGGGGTGGGAAACAAGATGATCAGATGGATATAGAATTGGCTCCAGGATCAGATGGTTGGAGGGATAGTCTCATCCCCAAGGAGGGTCATTAGTGGGGTTCCTCAGGGATCAGTCCTTGGGCCCCTCCTGTTCAACGCCTGCATCTCTGACATAAGGAAGGATATCAGGAGTGAGATGAGTCTCTTTGCAGATGACTCAAAGCTGAGGGCGGTGGTGGATGGGGAGAAGGGGAGGGTGGCCCTACAGGGGGACCTGGAGGCTCTGGAAAGGTGGTCTAGAAAGTGGAAACTGAGGTTCAATGCAGGGAAATTCAAGGCACTGCACCTGGGAGCCAGAAACCCGGGCCAAGTGTACACCCTGGGGGGGATGCTACAAGTCTCGATGGCTGAGAGGTCCTGGGGGTGGTGGTGGATGTCAAGATAAACAACTCAGAGACTTGTAGGAGAACAGCGGCCAAGGCCAACAGGATGCTGGGATGCATCGCCAGGGAGATCACCTCCAGAAGGAGGGAAGTGATACTACCTTGGTACAACTGCTTGGTGAGGCCCCACCTCGAGTACTGCGTGCAGTTTTGGAGGCCACACTTAAAGAGGGACACTGAACTCCTGAAGAGGGTCCAGAGGAGGGTAACCAACATAATCTGGGACTTGGGGGACAGGACCTATGGGGAGAGGCTCAAGGAGCTAAATATGTACACATTGGAAGAGAGAAGAGACAGGGAGGACATGATAGAGGTCTTCAAGTACATGAGGGGGATAAATAGGGGAGGCAAAGTCAGGGTGCTCTGAAGGAAGGGGGAAACTAGAGGGCATGGGTGGAAGCTGGAGGGGAGATTCAGGGAGAAAGGAGGAGGTGCTACTTCACTGAGAGGGTGGTGGAGCCATGGAATGCACTGCCTGGGGGGCTGGTGGAGGCAGAGACGGTGGAGGGGTTCAAGGGGGGTTGGACAGGCACAGGGTAAGGGTTCTAGAAGCAAAGTCCAGTGCAGCGAGGATATCTGGGACTGGGAAGGGAGAAGCCCGAGAGGGCAAGGGGGCAGCAAGGTCAGCTCCCAGGGTGGGGGCTGACCAAACAAGCAGACGCAAAAGACCGATAGGCCTATTCTGCTGGCATTTTAGTATGTTAGTATGATTTGTTCTCATGAAAAAGGATTCACTCTCGTGAAACTCATTCCTTTTTTGTGAGAATTAAATTATTTTTCATGAGAGAAAAATCCTTTTTCACAAGCTGCCATCTTGTTTCATTTTCTTAAATTAGTTTTTCAAAAGTCACAAAAATGACATCCTGGAGAGAGACCACCACACCTAACTGGCTGATCGTGACCCCCTTAGATGCAATCTGCACTTCAATGTTAGAGATATGACCCAGAAATGTATTTTATTTACAATACAAAAATACACAGGCAGAAGGGGATAGGGAGAAGTACCAGGAGAAGCAAAGGGAGGCAGGGAGGTCAGTAAGGGGAGCCAAAGCTCAGACAGAAGAGCACATTGCAAAATCAGTGGGTAGCGGGGACAAAATCTTTTACAGGTACATACTGTAAGTGAAAAAAGAAAGGCAAAGGGAGAGATAGTGAGACTGAAGGGAAAGGATGGGGGCCATGTGGAGGATGACAACAGTAAAGCTGACATACTGAACAGGTATTTCTGCTTAATCTTTACTGAGGAAGAGGAGGGTAATGGGTCTGAAGGGAGTACAAGGGATGAGAATTGTGCAGAAATGGACACAAGTCCCTTTACATGAGAAAGGGTCCTGAAGGAACTGGAAGTAATAAGAGTTGATAAAGCAATGGGGCCAGATGGGGTGCATCCAGGGTCCCTAAAGAACTAAGAGGTGGTGGCTGAACCTCTGGCTATCCTGTTTAGCCGATCACTGGAAACAGGGAGGTACCCAAAGACTGGAGGACAGCAGATGTAGTCCCCTTATACAAAAGTGGGAACAAAGAGGCGGGGGAACTACAGACCAGTCAGCCTCACCTCAGTAATGGGAAGATCATGGAAGCACTACTGAAGGAGAGATTGGTGGAACATCTGAGTTGTCAATGGACTGCAGGACCCAAGGCAGCATGGTTCCACAGGGGAGGTCATGTCAGACCAACCGTTGAATTTTTGACTGGGTGACTAGGAAGGTGGATCAGGGAGGGCAGTGGACATGGCATATCTGGACTTCAGCAAGGCCTTTGACACTGTGCCACATAGAAGACTATTGCACTAACTAGGGAATATGGGTGTGGGCAGGACAGTAGTGTGGTGGGTAGGTAACTGGCTGGGTGGCAGGACACAGAGGGTGGTGGTAAATGGCTGTCACTCCACAGAGGGAAGAGTGACTAGTGGGGTACCACAGGGATCAGTGCTGGGACTGGTCCTATCCAACTTCTTCATCAGTGACATTGCGCAGGACCTAGAAGGCAGAATTTCACTGTTCACTGATGACACAAAGCTCTGTAACAGAGTAGACACACCAGAGAGTGTAGACAGAATGAGAAGGGACCTGCAGAAACTTAAAGAATGGTCAGGGGTTTGGCAGATGAAATTCAATGCAAAGAAGTGCAAGATAATGCATATGGGGCACAAAAACCCTGGCACAATATATCAGTTGGGGGGTGAGGATATAGCATGCACCAAGCAGGAAAGGGATCTTAGGGTTATCATATCTGATGACCTCAAGGTAGGGAAACAATGTGACAAGGCAGCAGGTAAAGCAAATATGATGCTGGGATGCATAGGCAGGGGCATCACCAGCAGGAAATGGGAGGTCATAATTCCACTATATGAGACATTAGTGAGGCCCCACCTGGAGTACAGTGTATAGTTCTGGAGACCTTACCTACGTAAGGACATAGACAGAGTAGAGAAGGTTCAGAGGAGGGCAACAAAGATGGTACATGGATTGCATCACAAGTCCTATGACAACAGGTTGAAGGAACTGAACATATACTCCCTGGAGGAGAGGAGAGAGAGAGGGGACATGATAGAGACATACAGGTATCTTACAGGGAGGAACAGGGTGCAAGAATACACTATTTTTAAGTGAAAAATATGTTCCAGGACTAGAAGGCATGGGATGAAGTTGGAGGGAGGATGATTCAGAGGAAATGTGAGGAAGAATTTCTTCACAGAATGAGTGGTAGACAAGTGAAATATCCTGCCAGAGGAAGTGGTGGGGGCCGAAACAATCACAGGGTTTAAGAATGCATGGGATAGACACAAAGGAATTCTGGAAGTCAGGGGTAAGGGGCAACAGAGTTCTAGGAAAACATAACTGAAGTTACAAACTCAAATGGGCAGACTAGGTGGACCATAGGCCCTTATCTGCCAACACTGTCTATGTATCTATGTTAGGAATCCTTTACGTGACTGCATAATATGAAAAATAATCATTTTTTGTATCATGAGCCATGAAAAAGAATCCTTTCTCCTGAATTCTGTGCTGTCCCCATACCGTAATGTATCCCTGGTGTCTTGTGGCACCCCCCCCATTACCTCCCTGCTGTTTTTAATATTATATTTATATAATACAACACTGGGAAGCCCACCCCAGTGTCGCATGCCCCAGCCACTGTTTTATTAATTTTGCCAACATGTGGAGACTCAATCCCCATGTCAGCACTCAGAATACCCCCCAGCAGAGTGGGACACTGGAGAGCCCACCCCCAGTGTCCCAAATAAATGGATTTATTTACCTGCAAAAAAGAAAACCATCTCAGACATCTTCTTTTTTTACCTGACATAAAGAAAACGGTCCCTCGTCGTCACCGCCATTCCTCTCCCCACATCCTGACCCTCCCACTGAGCACCCATCTCCTCACCCCCCCTACCATATACTTACCTCCTATGGGCATATGCTGTCATCTTCTGTGGACCGAGACACTTCTGCACTCTTTAAAGCAGAACCATGAACTGAGGAATAAAAGTAAGTGCCCTATAATGTATTTCAATGGTGTTTTGAACTTATGTTGATATCTTTGCCATTGTTTGAAATTTTTGCATTCAGTTTTCAACATAGCCTTTTTGGGACCCCACCTCATGAAAACTGCAACTGTTATTTTGTTAATCAGGCCCAGAAGGTGATTTTGCTGTCACTGCCCAAATCACCTTTGGGGTCGAATAACAAAATTTCACCACCAGCATTCATGAGGTGGGGTACCAAAAAGGCCATGCTTAAAATTTTGTGAACAAATTCCTAAAAATGGCAGAGTTATGTGCGTTCATTTAAATTTTTCTACGCAAGTGCATAACTTTGGTAATTTTCAATATTTTGACACCACATTTTCAGCAAAGCCTTCTTATTACCCCACATCATGTATGACACAGCTGTCATTTTTCAAATCCTGCCCAAAATGTGTTTTTGCACCTGTGGTGTGGAATGGCATTGCAGTTGCACATAATTATGTTTTGACAGGGATTTAAAAATGTTCTGTGATTGGTACATGAGGTGGGGTAATAAGAAGGCTTCAGTGAAGCCTTCCAGGATGAAGCACAGTGTCACTGGTTTCCTGCATGACAAAAGGGATTAACTCCCATTGAAACTGCATTGTTTGCTACAGTAACTCTAGTGCAGAATTCTGCAGAGTTGGGTTTCATCCTGGTGAGCATCACTGTATGGTGACAATTTGGTCACTGTTGTCCTACAAATGGAAGCGCAGGGACCAGAGGTCCCTGTGCTTCCAAAGCTACATACATATACACATCTATGAAGGGATGGGAGCGCAAGGTCCGAAGGACCCTATGCTCCCACAGTAAAATAAGGATACTATTATACTATATCAAAAAGGAAGGGAATAAGTTGCCAAAAACTTCATTAATGCTACAATTAGGGTCAAAGCAACACAAGTTGGCAAATGAAGTGTTAGGGTTTCCCTAATGCTCCACTCTTCCAAACCAGGTAGGAGAGCAGGTGTGGAGTGTACTTTAGGCTTCTCAAGCCTAACGCTCACCCAATTCTCATAAGGTCTACACATCTGACCTTGTTACAAGATGGAATGGGTGTGAGCGTTGAGCGAGAAAGCAATACACCCACACCTGTTTTTCTGCCTGGTTTGGGAAGGTAAGAAATTAGGGAAACTCTAACGCCATTTAACAATGTTTTGCTTGACCCTAACTGAGTATTAATAAAGTTATTTACAACTTATATCTATATTAGGGACACAGTAGCACCCCTATAGATAGGGCTGAGTAGCATGTTTAATGTTAAGCCTCAAATTTTGCACTTTAATAACTTTGCAACTGATTAATGGATTTGCTCAGAGTTTGGTATGCGCTGTCCTGTGGGGTGTCTCTTGATTTAGCAAGTTTTGTTCTGGTCGGATGTGCGGATTCTGAGATCTGGACAGTGCAAAAGTCATAAAGTCGCCGCTTTTTGCATTTTTTTCCCAATCCCTGTGCGTCCAGGTGGTGTGGAATTTTTCTATGATTTTTTATGGCAGAAACAGCTTGGGTAACAGAATAGGCATGCTTTGTTTTGTGAAAAAATATTAATCTGTTGCAAAGTTATTACATTTTTCATTTCCTATTGTTTTCAATGAGACGATCACTTTTCAGGATAGAGGGAGAAAGTTTGACAAAGGATTTGATCACACAAAAAAAGATTCTGACTCACAAGACCTATTCCTTTTTTGTGAGAATAAAATCCTTTTTCATGATAGAAAATCCTTTTTCACAAGCCGTCATCTTATTTCAGTTTTTTCTTAAATTATTTTTTTCAAAAGTCACAAAAATGACATCCTGGAGAGAGACCACCATACCTAGCTGCCTCATGGGAACCCCATTAAGTGCAATCTGCTTTTCAAAGTTAGAAATATGCCCTTGAAATGAATTTTTTTATCAGTGTAATGAATCCTTTTTCATGACCCCGTGATATGAAAAAGAATCCTTTTTCATATCACAAGTCACAAAAAAGGATCCTTTTTCATTACTCGAGAATCCTTGCTTGTCCCTTCCACTGCCCTCAACAGTACTCTAATGTTTTTCCCTAGTATCTAGTGGCCCCCACTCTCCAATACCCCTGCACCTACATTTCCCTTGTGTCTAGTGGCACACCCCACCCTTCAGTCACTGTCCCTGTAATATAAATAATTTCCCTGGCATTTAGTTGCACCCCCACCCTCCAATCACTGGGCCCATAATGCAACTAATTTCCCTGGTGTCTAGTGGCTCCCCTTACCCTCTGACCACTGTCCCCAATGTTTCTCTGGTGTCTAGTGGCACCCCCACTCTCCAATCACCATCCTCTACTGTCTGTGTTTCTGACATCAGGATGCCCACCACCAGTGTCAGATGCCCCCCCCTCACTGCAGCCAGTTGTTTTACTTATTTGCCAACATTGAGATTTCAAATCCCTGTGTTGGCATTTACAGCCCTTTTCCCCCAGCACTGTGTGACACCAGGGAGCCCACTCTCAGTGTTCCAAAATATGTATTTTATTAAAGCCTGTAAAAAGAAAACAGTCCCTCATCGTCCCCACTGTCATCCTCCCCCATCCCAACCCTCCCACTGGGCACCCACCACCACACACACACCCTTACCCTGTACTTACCTCCAGAGGTCATAGGCTGTCATCTTCTGTGGACCGAGACATGTCTACACTCCTAAAAGTCAAACCATGAACTGAGGAATCAAGGTGAGTGCCGTATAATGTACTGTATTAAGGGAGCAATACAAATGACTATGAATAGATAGGTCACTGACAGAGCAAAGGCCGATGGCACATTTATAAGGTAGAAAAAGAAATGGGCAGACTGGATGGGCCTTGCGGTCCTTATCTGCCGTCAACTTCTATGTTTCTATGTTTCTATATTTCAATAGTGTTTTAAACTCATTTTCATAACTTTGCCAGTTTTTTTTTTTGTATTTTTTTTCATCAAATTTTCAACATGGCCTTTATGATACCCCACCTCATGAACACTGCAACTGTCATTTCATTAATTGGGCCCAGAAGGTGATTTTGCAGTCACGGCATGAAATCACTTTTCTGGACTGAATAACAAAATTTCATGACCAGGGTTCATGAGGTGGGGTCCCAAAAAGGCCATGTTGAAAATTTGGTGAAAAAAAATACTAAAACTGGCTGAATTCTGTGCATTCATTGAAACTTTCTACACACACACATAACTTTTGTAATTTTCAATATTTTGAGTCTAAATTTTCAACATAGCCATTTTTTCCCACCACCTCATGAACAGTATAGCTGTCATTTTTTACATCCGGTCCAAAACATGTTTTCGCACCTGTGGCACAGAATGGCATTTTGACATGGATTTGAGCATTTTCACCTATGGGATTTATGAGGTAGGGATATAAAAAGACTATGTTGAAAATTTGGGGTCAAAATATTAACAAATGCCAAAGTTAAGACCATTCATTGCAATTTTGCTATGCCTACTCATAACTTGTGAAATTTTAAATATTTTGACCCCTGGTTTTCAACATAGCCTTCTTATTACCCCACCTCATATATGTTACAGCTGTCATTTTTCAAATCCTACCCAAAATGTGTTTTCATACCTGCAGTATGGAATGCCGTTGCAGTTGTGCAATATTACATTTTGACGGGGATTCAAAAATTTTCTGTAACGGGTAGATGAGGTGTAGTATTAAGAAGGCTATGCTGACAATTTGGTCACTGTTGTCCTATAAATGGAAGCGCAGGATCTGGAGGTCCCTGTGCTTCCACAGCTATGTATATATATGCATCTATTGAGGGATGAGAGTGCACGGTCCTTCCACAGTAAAATAAGGATACTGTTACACTATCTCAAAAAGTAAGGAAATAAGTTGCAAAAACTTTGTTAATGCTCCAATTAGTATCAAAGCAACAAAAGCTGGGAAATGATGTGTTAGGGCTTCCCTAACACACCACCCTCCCAAACCAGGCAGGGGCGCAGGTGTGGGGTGAGCCTTGGGCTTCTCAAGCTTAACACTCACCCCATTCCATCTGTAAATAAGGTCAGATGTGTTGACTTTATGAGAATGGGGTCAGCGTTATGCTTGAGAAGCCCAAGACACACCCAACACCTGCTCTCCTGCCTGGTTTGGGAGGCTGGGGTGTAAGGGAAACCCTAACTCCTCATTTCCCAACTTGTGTCACTTTAACCCTATCTGGAGCATTAACAAAGTTTCTTGCAATTTATATTATACTGGCATGGTAGTTAAGGTTACCTAGCCACTTCTATGTTAAACCCAAAATTTTGCACTTTAATAACTTTGCAGCCGTATGACCAGTGTGCCCACCATTTGTCATGCACTGCCTGGTACCATAGGTCTCTGGATCTGGTGAGTTTCATTCCAGTCAGTGGTGTGGTTGCAGAGCTGTGGAGCACCAACAAAATCTGAAATTTACCATTTACAGTAGATGTAAATTCTTTGCTTGGCCATAAGACCGAAACGGTTTGGGGGTCTGGTCTGAAATTGTTAGGGGATATGGGGACTGGGTCAAAAGTTATTAAAGTTTTAAGTTTCCAATTGTAGCCTATGGAAAAGAATATATGTACAGCTCAAAAGCTTTTTGCTTTTGCGACAATAGGATTCTTTCACACTTTGCACTTTAATAACTTTGTTGCTGTTCTAGCAATTTACATGACACATAGCATGTACCCTTAGAACCAATGCTCTCTTAATGTGGCAAGTTTCATTCCATTTGGGTGTGCAAGTCTGGAGATATGTAGTTCCAAAATGTGTACAGCACCATTTTTTGTCCAATTATTTCTTTGATTCTTTTGTACTTTGTGCTTCAATAACGTCACAGCTTTTGTAGCAATTTGCATGAAAGTTGGCACATACCCTCAGAAACTAATGTTCTCTTGATGTGGCAAGCATTGTTCCAGTGGGGTGTGCAAGTCTGGAGATATGTAGTCCCAAAATGAATACATTCCTATATTTTGTCAAATTCTTTCTTCACTTCCTTGTTAAACTGAATATTTTGTGCTTTAATAACTTAGCAACCATTCTGGTGATCTACATAAAATTTAGCATGCCTCATTAGCGATGAGAGATCTCTTGACATGGCAAGTTCTGTTCCAATAAAATGTGCAGATGTGGAGATATAGAGTCCCAAAATGTGTAAATCACCGTTTTTTGTCAAACTCTTTCTTCACTTCTACAGTATGTTAAACTGAATGCCGTGTGCTTCAGTAGCTTAGCAACTATTCAGGTGATGTATATGAAATTTGGCATGCCTCATTAGGGACCAAAGATTTCCTGATATAGTAAGTTTCATTCCAGTTGTATGTGCAAGTGTGGAGATATATTGTACCAAAATGTGTAAATCTCAGTTTTTTTGTCAAATGCCTTCATTTCTGTTAAACTGAATGTTTTGTGCTTTAATAACTTTGCAACCATTCAAGCAATTTGGATGATATTTGGCATGCTCCATCAAGGACCAATGATCTGTTGATTTGGCAAGCTTTGTTTCAGTTGGACATGCGGCACTGGAGATATAGTGTCTCAAACAATATGTCAATTCCAATTTTTGTCAAATTCTTTTGTCACCCTGCTGTGCAAAAATGGCTTGGGGTTTTGGTCTGAAATTTTCAAGGTATATAGGTCTTGGATCACAGATGTGCCTTTTAAAGGTTTGGTGAAAAAATATTAATCCATTCAAAAGTTATTAAATTTCAAAGTTTTCCATTATTTCCTACAGGAAAAATTAGATGTGCCGTGTGAAAACACTTTTTTCTTTCGTGAAGGCACTTTGTAGTGTTGCAAATTAGGAAAGTTCTTTCGTGCTGCCACCATCTTCTTTTCAGTCAGCAACGCAAAAAAAACTAAATAATTTAAAAAATACTGCCCCTTGGTCAATACCAGCACTTGTGTTTACCTAATCATGGCCAAAGGATTCAAATTCTGGGGTCAGTTTGCCCCTATAAGTACCTAGAAATATGTTTTTTTAACTTGGGGATTTTGTACTTTTGCTAATTATGCCACTATTTTCACAAACTGTGAAAATATGTTTACAAAAGTACTGCAAATTGCGACACTATTTCATGAAAGTGTGGGGGTTCTGCCACAAATTGCAGAAGAATGACCTAGATTTTCCCAGAACAACCTCCATAGTGTCACCATTTGTGAAAGGACTTTAAAAAATATATCTGTTTCTTTGTCACTTCACTGCAAAGAAACAGTTTGGACTTTTTGGCTGAAAATTTCAGGGTTGAAAGGGCTTGCCCCACAGATGTGTCTTTTAATGGTTTGGTGGAAAAATGTCGCTGTGTGGCACAGTTACAAGACTGTGAAGTTTTAGAATTTCCATAGAGTAACATTGTGATGGTTGGGATACCTTTCAGATGCTATATATTGAAAATGTTTCAAGATATGGCTTCGGCTAACACCCCCATTCCCCACGCTGCATAGACCCACAGGTAGAGTCTGTCTTGGTAGCCGTGAACTCTAACGCCTACCCTGCACATCGATCAATCTGTAGTGTGTTGTGGAAGCATAGGGTCCTCTGGGCCCTGTGCTCTTATGCATGCATATTGTAATTGTCTATGACTTTCATGTGGGAGCACAGGGCCCAGAGGGCCCTTCACTCCAATGTAACCATAACTGTAGAGACATTGTAATTAACCCTCCTCTCTCTGTGGAAGTGCAGGATCCCGAGAGAGCCCTGAGCTCCCATTCTGCTGCCATCACTCCATAATAGTAACCATTTGTGGGAGTCCTACAAGCCCTGTGCTCCCATCTACCCATAAGTATAGAGACACAGCGCAGGCCTAGAGACATTCCAAATAACCCTTGTGCTGCAAATGGTGTAATATCTCAGTAACCTTAGGGACACTGGAAAAAATTCCACCACAGTTGTAATCATGGCCTGGCAACCTGCATGCACGTTTAGAAAGGAGTACTAAGCTTTATTTAGTGAAAAATCCATATCACAAACTATTTTTAAGATATAGGTGCCGAAAGGTGCCACAGCCACCACAATGTTATCCTATTGTAAATGTCTAACTATGGAACCAATGTAAATGTTATCATCAAACCAGCAAAAGGTACATCTGTGTGCTGGGGTGTCATGCAAAAAGAAATTGTGGAGAGGCACAAAATCCAAACCTCTCTGGGGGGGTCGGGGGCATGCCCCCCTGGGAAGATTTTGAAAAATTGAAGTCAAATGGTACATTTTGGTGACTTTTAGTAGGCCATAAAGCTGTTCCCCAACAAGCTAAATGCCATAATAATAATAATGATAGAGGCTAGAGCAATGATAAATTGTTCTTGTTCTTTGTTCAGTCTGTGTACAGTGAACTTTTGTATTTTAAAGAAATTTGTGAAGAACTGAATTTGTTCATTTTGTGTGTCTTTTATCATATATCGCATCAGCTAACTACTTAGTCCACTCCTAGTGTATCCACTAACTGCTAAATGACAGAAATGCACAATTGAATTTTGACATAATTACTGTCATCTACTATAAATGTTATACCTGAAAAATAATGATATATGTCATCTGTTCTTGCTGTTTTTTTTATTTATTTAAAATTTGGTAATCAGGGAAAAGCACACTGAACAGTAGCTTTTTCCCGGGTTTGACCATGGGAAGGGAAACATTTGAGTATACAGTTATTCAGATCAATAAAAGGTTTACAGTATACAACTCCAGTCACAGTAAGGTAAGTCAGAATACATGGTAAATAATCACAATACAGATAGAGATTGAAAACAAAAATTCAGGAGTAGGACAGGCAGGTAACAAATAGGGTTGAAAGAAACTGTAATTGTTCACTGTTTAGTATTTTTTATTGTGTTACTTACATCAGGTAAAACAATCAGTCATTAGTTTATAACTGATTAGCAGTTGAGGCAAGCATGGTAAACAGTATAAACAGTGTAAAACAAGGCCTTCAACACAGTCCCACATAAAAGGCTGCTTAACAAGATTGGTAGTCTGGGCATGTGGCGCAAGGTGGTAAACTGGGTTAGGAACTGGCCAATGGACAGGAAGCAGAGGGTAGTGGTAAGAGCGTGGGTGATCAGCAGTATTCTTCAGGGATCAGTCCTTGGGCCAGTTCTGTTTAATGTCTTCATTAGTGACATTGTTGAAGGGCTGGCAGGATAGGTCTGCCTGTTTGCAGATGACACCAAGATCTGCAACAGCGTGGATGCTCCAGATGGAGTGAGAATGAGGATGGACCTAGGGAAGCTTGAAAGTGATCTGAGGAGTGACAACTGGAGTTCAGTTCAAAGAACTGCAAAATAATGCACATAGGATAGGGGAACCTTGCGGAAAACTACAGGATGGGGGGAGTTGCTGACATTGATGAAGGGCTGGCAGGAAAGGTCTGCCTGTTAGCAACAGCAGTCCACTCCATATTACTTATTACTACTAATAGTACTCCAATGAAGGTGTGGGGGCCCAAACAAATTAAAAAAAATTCAAGAGCACACCATTGCAGGCTTTCCAAACAGACCAAGCATAATAAAAAACATTATAATAAGGATTTTCAGAACAACTACTACTACTGCCTTAGCAGGGATAGCCCACTCCAAGTTCAAAAAATTACACTCCATTTAAGAGCACACAACATCATGCTGTCACCATAGAACAAGCCTAGTAAAATTGAATGAGTACCTTTACTAACAACAATCACCACAGTAGTATACTGCTACAGAAGCAAGGAGGATCCCTGGAGATCAGTTAGGGTCTGTGGATGTACAATAGACAGGGAACCCCTGGGCAGTCTGGGTGGGCCTAACAGTCCTTTTGTGCCAATAAATTCATTTATTTCTCTTTTTTTTGCTCCTCCACCTCAGTTGGCCCCCATTAGCTTCGATGCTCCCCCCACCTCCATCACCCGTTATCTCTGAGGCTTACACTCCTGCTCCTGAACAGTGCACCATGAATTGCCCCCATGGCAGGGCCAACAGGGACCCCCACTTTTCCTGGGAGGACACTGGTATAGGAAGTGGCAACCCAGTAGACAGTGCGCAGCCTGTGAGGGAGTATAGTGTCATCCTGCTTGGCCTTGGCTTTTTCCTCCTGGTTTTCACCCCTCCCCTCAGGCTAGCCATGATGGGTGGTACGCACAGAAGTATGTGCATCATAGTCACAAGGCACCCTCTCTCCCCATGAACAGCTTCTGTGTGTGCTACCACCTGTGGTCACCCAGGTGGCAGTGTCATAGTAGAGCTGACAACCTTCCTGCCTGAGGAGGAAGGCAGCATCCTCCAGCTGACCCTTGGGTGACTTGGGTCCGTTCCTGTACCTGGGTCACTAACGTGGTGGCAGGTGAGGCATCAGTGCCTCAGCCCTCTGAACCACGTGGTCAGCTGTATCAACAAATTCTATGTTTGTATGAGAAGTTCATGGCTGGAGAGGAAGAGGCAACTTTGATGGGCCAGGCAGCCACACCATCTAGAAGCAGAGAAGGATGGTCAAGTCTGATGACCAGAGCTGTACATTGACTTGGTAGTTTATTTAAATGCATATTTGCAACTAAATACTGGGGCCATACATTTGACTCCCTCCTCTAATCCTCTGACTGAGAAACGTCTAAATGTCTGGGTCCTCTGCTGGTCATGCCAGGGACCAGCTGTAGCACAGGACCCCCCCAATTTACCTACAGTGCGGTCAGGACCTAGTTATTATGGTATTATCTTGTATCATCTTACTACAGTACAGTGAGAGACTACAAGATGCAGGTAGGATATTGTCTCTGAGACCGTGGGGAAGGTCCACAAAGAAAAGGTAAAGTGGGATACTTGTGGCCATGTCAGCGACTGACCCTGTAGGAGTGGGCTATGAGGTGCCACAGTGAATGTAGAGCTTGGCTGATTGCTAGTGCTGTCAGTTACAGCAGCATTAAGAAGTTTCCATGGGAGCTGGGTTACAGTTAATGGATACTGCAACAAGACGGCTACATTTCTAGTTACTCTGAGATCAGTTTCTGGGCACCTGGTTCTGGCATGCTATTTTCATGTACATATTAGTAAAAGACTCACAAAGGTATGAAACCATATGAATTTCAGAAACCGAGACTCCAGTGTAGTAGCTGTGGAGAACTAAGAAAGAGTCCAAAGATTTAGCTATGCCAGGGAACAAAAGGGACCAGCCTGAAGAGTCCAGGATAGATGTAACACGACAGGCCACAGCTGCAGTGCTGGGTTCGAGGATCAGAATATCAGAATACCATAATTAACTGCACAGATGTTAAACTGATTAGGTCTGTGTAACCAGATGACTTCCCTGCTGTGCTCCACATACTGCCTCAGTAAAGGAGAGTCAAGGGCTAGAAATCCTGGGTCTGAGCACTTATTCCAACACACATAATGTCTGTCTCAACAGATACTAGCTAAAAGAGAAAGGGTGAACTGGTATAAATGTGTGGTTGTTTGAAAGAGGCTTCTGCAAGCTAAAACCATTAAGATATCCATAGACACAGGAGTACCCTGGGCAATGACCCCCTCTCCCTCCGGACACACTCTGAGTGAAAGGGGTAGTTGCATACACATACCTATAGTACAAGCTGATCAGCAGGGCTGGGCTCTGACTGAGGTACTTTTACTGGCACTCTCCAAAGATATGAGAAAGAACACTGCGAATGCTACCACTACCCCTGACATACTATGGAGACATTCTGCATTGATTTGTGGCCACCACCCACCTGTAGCTTGCAACAGACTCCCTAGATTCATTTTAGCTGCCCTTTGAGACACTCCCCACTGTCAAATATATAGTAAGTTGGGGTAGACCTCCCTAAAAGCCTGCAAGCAACTTCACCTGGCACAAGTAATGCTACAGTGCTTGTGCCACACAACACCAATCCAAATTACTGAACTTGTTAACATCAAGAGAAGCAGGAATGATCTGTGTGCCTTTCCCTCAGTGCAGACCACCACAGGCAGAAATAGCTTCACATTGAAAGAACCTCTGTGCTGGAGCTCTTTGCGTGTATTCTTATTTTAACTTATATTTTATTGATCGTGTATCAAGACTATACAAGTATATCCAGAGAGATTCTGCTTACAGTGCACAGGGCAAAGTTCCTGGTGTACCAGCTGGCAAAGGAATGTGGGGGGGTCACTGGACTTTCTGGTGTATCTGGGGACAAATGATATAGAGGGAAAAAATCCAGGCAAGGTTCCGAGAACTGGCCAGAGTTTTTCAGGATAATGGATGCTCCGTTTTCTTCTCGGAAATATTGCCATTACCAAAGGCATCTGTGGAGAACAAAATGAAGATAGCAGAGATAAATGACTGGCTCAGAAAGTGGGAGGGAGGAAGAAAGGGGGTTGGGGTGTTGGGGACTGGGGAGGAGTTTGGGAGGATAAGGGACTGCATGCCAGGGATAGGCTTCACCTCAGTCCGATAGGGAAGGAAGTCCTAAAACAGGAGATAGTGGACTACATTCAAGCTAGGTGGGGTTTAAACTTGTGAGGGGGAAGGGTAAATGGAGGTGCTGACCGAATGTCCTTACCTCACGTGGAGGGGCCTAGCCTTCAGCCCCAGTGGAAGTCGGGCAAAAGAATAGGGGAGGATGATACCATAGGTGTGGAAGGAGGATGGATACATTTGATATCCGGGGGGCATGGCTAAGGGGGGTAGGGACATGGGTTGGGAGGTGGTGTTAGTAAATGCCAGGAGCCTGGGAAATAAGATGCCGGAGTTCCAGGCCATGCTGTTTGAAGGAGAGGTAGAAGTGGCGGGGTCACAGAAACTTGGGCCAACCCTAGCCATGATTCGGATCTTAATGTGAGTGGGTACACAGTGCTGAGGAAGGATAGAAAGGAGAGCAGAGGGGGCGGAGTGGCTATGTTCATTAGAGACAGCATAGGGATTACTAGGGTGGAAGAGGCGGAGGGAAACGTGGAGGTCTTATGGTTCACCATGTGAACGCCTGCAGAAGGAAAGATCAAGCTGGGAGTGGTATATAGGCCCCCAGGGATGGGGGAGGCTCTGGAGGATTGTCTGCTGGAAAGCATTAAGGGCCAGTGTGGACCAAAAGGGGAGGGAGTGGTGTTGATGAGGGATCTAAATATGCCAGCGACTGAATGGGGAACCATGACTTCCACGGTGGCCAAGGAGCAGAGGCTGCTGGATGGCTTCCAGGATGTGTTCTTCACTCAGCACGTGTTGGAGCCTATGAGAGATGGGCGTGTCCTGGACATGGTTCTTGTGGATGGGGATCTGGTAAAGGATCTGGCAGTGGAGGATCCCCTGGGAGGGAGTGACCATGATACTGTCTGGTTTTGACTAAATGTGGGGAGTGGAGGGGATAGTTCTAGGACATTGGCTGTTGATTTTAGTGGGGGGGGATTTTAGGGGTATGGGTGAGATTCTCAAGGAGCATTTGAAGGGGATTACACCAAGGATGGATGTAGAAGGGAGATGGGAGGTCATAAAATGGGGACTTCAGGAGGGCATTAGGATCTGTGCAAAGGTAAAGAGTAAGGGGGCGAGGTCATGTAAACCGTACTGGTGGTCCAAGGAGGTTCAAGAGGCAGTAAGGGAGAAGAAACATAGAATTTGACGGCAGATAAGGACCGCTTGGCCCACCTAGTCTGCCCATTTTCCTACCTAACAGATAAGCTGCAGATCCTAGTTAACCAACAGCTTAATTCCTCCTACCCCCCACTAGGACTGCCCTATGCCTGTCCCATGCATTCTTGAAGTCCCCCACTGTTCTTGACCCCACGACCTCTTCAGGGAGGCTGTTCCATGCATCCACAACCCTCTCAGTGAAAAAATACTTCCTCACATTACCTCTGAGCCATCCCCCTTCTAAAGAAGGCCACCTACAGAGGATACAAAAAAATGAGAGGGGAAAGGGATAAGGAAACGTACCGTCTAGCAGCCAGACAAGTCACCTGGATGGTGAAGGGGCAAAGTCCAGAAAAGAGCAGCGAATGGCACAGGGGATATGGGCTGGGGAAAAGAGGTTCTTTAGACATATTGGGAAGTAGAGAAAAACCAAGGGCCAGATCAGCAGATTGAGAACAGAAGGGGGATGAGTGGAGGAGGCAAGGAATCAGGCGGAAGTATTAAATGAGTACTTTGCCTCCGTGTTCACTAGAGAGGGGGTTGGGAAATGTACAAAGTGGGAGCTGATGAAGTTAGAAGGGGCAGCAGGTAGGATTGTCAGAACAACAGATAAGGAAAAGGTGGGTTGGAGAGTTACCTCAGGGGTTTCATGTCAGGATGGATCAGCTAATGGGGGAGGGACTGATGATGCTATCCCCATTGGAGGGGTGTGCAAAGCCCTAAAAGCCCTAAAAAAAGATAAATCTCCAGGGCCGGATGGCATACATCTGAGAGTTCTATGGGAGTTGGCAGATGTACTGGCTGCACCTCTGGCGGATCTCTTCAATAGGTCACTTGAGACAGGGTGGGTACCTAGGGATTGGAGGGTGGCACATATGGTGCCCATACATAAAGAGCAATCGAGGGAAGTGCCAGGTAACTATAGACCCATCATTTTGACATCGGTGGTGGGTAAAATAATGGAGAGTATACTTAAGGAATGTTTGAGTGGGTTCTTGGAGGAGATGGAATGCCTGGATAGTTGTCAACATGGGTTTGTGCCAGGTAGATCATGTCAAATTAACCTTGTGGAGTTCTATGAATGGGTAACATCTGAACTCGACAGGGGAAGGCTTGTGGATGTACTGTTCTTGGACTTCAGCAAGGTGTTTAACTCGGTCCCTCACAATGGCCTACTGGAGAAAATGAGGTGGATGGGGGCAGGCCCATTGATGGTCAGATGGATAGGAAACTGGCTGGCTGGGCACACTCAGAGAGTAGCGGTTCGTGGGGAGATCTCAACTCCTAGAGGGGTCATTAGTGGGGCACAACAGGGCTCGGTGCTGGGGCCAATCCTGTTTAATGCCTACATTTCCAATATCAGGGTATAGGGTGTGAAATGAGTCTCTTTGCGGACGACTCCAAGATGGGTGCAGTGGTTGAGGGGGAGGAGGGGAGGTTGGCCCTGCAAAAGGACCTGGAGACCCTGGATAGATGGGCTAACACCTGGAAATTACATTTTAACTCCTCTAAGTGTAAGGTGTTACATCTTGGGTGGGGGAACCCCAAACATGAGTACACCCTGGGAGGGGAGGAGTTGGAGGCCATGGCAGGAGAAAAAGGCCTGGGGGTCCTGGTGGATGCCAGCATGAATAACTCTGAGCATTGTAGGAGGGTGGCAGTCAAGGCAAACAGGATGTTGGGCTGCATCATGCAGGGGATTACCTCAAGGTGCAGGGAAGTGATTCTGCCACTGTACAATGGTCTGGTTAGACCACACCTTGAGTACTGTGTGCAGCACTGGAGACTGCACTTGAAGAGGGCCATCCAGCTTCTGGAAAAGGTTCAGAGGAGAGCAACTAAAATCATCCAAGGTCTGGGGGAGTTGACATATGAGGAGAGGCTAGAGGAGCTTGGTCTGTTCTCATTGGAGGAGAGGAGGTGCCAGGGGGACATGATTGAGGTCTTCGGGTACCTCAAGGGAATCAGTAGGGTAAATCAGGAAGGGATCTTTAGGCTAAAGGAGGGTGGTATCACCAGAGGACATAGTTTGAAGCTGGAAGGAGGAAGGATGAGGGAGAAAGGAGGAGGAGCTATTTCATGAGAGGGTGGTGGAACCATGGAATGTGCTGCCTGGTGAGCTGGTTCTGGCTTCTACGGTGGAGGGGTTCAACAGAGGGTGGGACAGGCACAGAAAGAGGATGAAGCAGAGGTTGGCTTGCCCAAGGGGGGCTGGGATGGAGATCAGGAGTAACAGGAATGCGATAAGGGGGATGGCTTCGGTACCCACCCAGGGTTCTGAGGCACGAGCAGACTCGATGGACCATAAGGCCTAATTTGCCGGCGACTAGCATGTCAGTATGTTAGGATGTTAGAATAGATCATACGTTAACATATTACTGGAAGGTACTCCCAGATCCCTTTTGCTTTAAGTTCATTCAGGGAGGTTACACAAAATTACATACTTATCCAAAGCCCTATACAGGGAGGTTATACAAATTAAAAACTCATATTATCCAAAGCCTTATTCAGCCATAAATGTGAACTCTACCACCAGTTAACTTTTTTGCATTTGATTCATAACTTTTGCATTACTCATTATTCATATTGAAACATCACGGTAGAGCATGCACATATATTACAAGGATCTGGTGATACAGTGACACAGTTCACAGTTTGTTACACCCTGCAGTGCAACTGTTACAACCTAAGAAGGCTCACCCACATATTGGCTAAATGGTATGCACAGGCACAACCTTACCTTATAGTGTTAGAAAATATACTGCAGCTTGGCCCTGGCCCTCGGCCCAATGGTGATCCCCCTGGCTCAGTGGCTCTGCTCCTTTTGCTTGCTGGCTGATGGACCCAACTAGTCCCCAACCTCCCGAACCTCCACCCAGGCAAACAGCCAGAGCCAGCACATCCTTCACAAGTTCCGACCGCCAAGGAGATGGATCACAAAAAAAAAAGATTGCTGCAGGCAGCCCAGAAGAGGGGTACTATATTGCTCGGCATCTCTTAGTCTTTCTGAGTGAGCAGGCTCAGTCAGAGGGAGCCAATTAAAATATAATGGATACAAATTCAACCGAAAGTCACAACTCAAGTAATGAGTTGTTTCTGGCTGCTCAGGCTTTCCTCCGCTTTCTCACAAGATGCCGTCCTGAGATGACGCAGGAAAATGCACAGGTTTGCCGTGTAGCATGTCATCATCTACCCTACTCTACCCTGTGTCACTTTATAATTGGCTGTTGATCTGATTTAGCTCAATGACTTTCTTCGGTGATTGGCTGCACAAATGACAACACAAAAAGGCAGAAATAAGAGAAGTGAGAGTTTATGCTGATTGTCAGCATGGACTACCTACCAATCACTTCATACAGACCACAGACAGCAAGCGTACATTTTTTGAAAGTCGCCTTGATTATTGAGCCGAGGCTGAGCTGATCAGACCCCCGTCACCCAAACCCCCAACCCCCACCACCAAAGACTTAAAAAAAAGCATTAATTGTTTTCGGCCATTCCACTGTTTAAAATAAAATTGAAAATACATGTTTTTTTTAAGATTATTCACAGCTATTGGGGGGCACATGCCCCCTCGGGCCCTATGGGCATGGCAACACTGTCTGTGGGGCATGCCCTTTCTACCCTGCAAATTTCAGCCCAAAAGTCCTAACCATTTACTTGCAGTGAAGTGGCAAAGAAACAGCCCTATAATATATTGGCACGGTAGTGCCAGTATAGTTAGGGTTGCCAGGCCACTTCTATGTTAAACCCCAAATTTTGCACTTTAATAACTTCGCAACCATATGATTGCTGTCCCAAAGATTGTTATGAACTGTCTGGTACCACAGACCTCTGGATCTGGCAAGTTTCGTTCCGTCAGTGGTGCGGTTGCAGAGCAGCAGAGTGCCCAAAAATTTGAAATTTACTATTTAGGTGCAAACTCTTTGCTCGGATGTAAGTCCGAAATGGTTTGCAGGTCAGATCTGAAATTGTTAGGGCATATGGGGTCTGGTTCACTGATGTGCCTTTTGAAGGTTTGGTGAAAAAATATTAATCCGTTAAAACGTTATTAAAGTTTTAAGTTTCCCATTATAGCCTATAGAAAAAAATATATACACGTCTCAAAAGCACGTCTTGCTTTCACAAAAATAGGATTCTTTCACACTGCACTTTAATAACTTTGTTGGTGTTCTAGCAATTTGCATAAAACCTGGCAAGTATCCTCAGAGGCTAATTATCTCTTCATGTTATAAGTTCCATTCCATTTGGGTGTGCAAATCTGGAGATATGTAGTCCCAAAATGTGCACATCACCATTTTTTATCAAATTATTTAATTCTTTTGCACTGTGTGCTTTAATAACTTTACAGCTTTTGTAGCAATTTGATGAAAGCTGGCAAGTACCCTCAAAAACTAATGCTCTCTTGATATGGCAAGCAATGTTGCAGATGGGTGTGCAGGTCTGGAGATATGTAGTCCCAAAATGTGTACATCATCATATTTTGTCAAATTCTTTCTTCACTTCTATGTTAAACTAAATGTTTTTTGCTTTAATAACTTAGCAACTGTTTGGGTAATTTATATGGAATTTAGCATGCCTCATTAGAGACCAAAGATCTCTTGATATGGCAAGTTTAGTTCCAGTTGAATGTGCAGGTATGGAGAAGTCCCAGAATGTGTAAACACCATTTTTTGTCAAAAACGTTCTTCACTTCTATGTTAAACTGAATATTTTGCGCTGAAGTAGCTTAGCAACCATTCAAGTGATGTACATAGAATGTGGCATACCTCATTAGAGACCAAATATCTCCTGATATAGCAAGTTTCATTCCAGTTAAATGTGTGGGTGTGAAGATATGTTGTCCCATAATGTGTAAATCACAGCTTTTTTTGTCAAATGCTTTCATTTCTATGTTAAACTGAAACTTTTGTGCTTTAATAACTTTGCAACCATTCAAGCAATGTGGATGACATTTGGCATGCACCAACAGGGACCAATGATCTGTTAATTTGGCAAGCTTTGTTTCAGTTGCACGTACGACAGTGGAGATATGGTGTCTCAAAATATGTGTAAATTACCATTTTTGTCACATTCTTTGTCACACCACTGCACAAAAATGGCTTGGGAATTTGGTCTGAAATTCTCACGGTATATAGGGCTTGGATCACAGATGTGCCTTTTGAAGGTTTGGTGAAAAAATATTAATCTGTTCAAAAGTTATTCAATTTCAAAGTTTCCCATTATTTCCTAGGGGAAAAATTAGATGTGCCATGCAAAAGCACTTTTTGTTTTCGTGAAAGCTCTTTGTAGTGTCGCAAATGAGGAAAGTGTTTTCATGCTTCCACCATCTTGTGTTCAGTTAGCAACACGGAAAAAACTAAATAATTTAAAAAAATGCTGCCCCTTGGTAAACAGCAGCACTTGTGTTTACCTAATCATGGCCCAAGGATTCAAATTCTGGGGTCAGTTTGCTCCCAAAGTGCCTTTAAACTTGGGGATTTTGTACTTTCGTTAATTGCGACATTACTTTCGCAAATTGCGAAAATACATTTGTGAAATTACTGCAAATTACAACACTATTTCACAAAAGTGTGGGGGGTTCTGCTACAAATTGCAGAAGAATGACCTAGTCTTTCATGAAACAACCTCCATAGTGTCACAATTTGTGAAACTACTTTAAAATATACATCTATTTCTTTGTCACATCACTGCAAAGAAATGGTTTGGACTTTTGGGCTTTTTCAGGGTTGCAAGGGCTTGTCCCTCAGATGTGATTTTTGGTGGTTTGGTGGAAAAACGTCACTGTGTGGCACAGTTATAAAACTTTGAAGTTTTGAAATTTCCCATAGGGTAACATTGTGATGATTGGGGTACTTTTCGGAAGCTAAATCTTGAAAGCTCTTCAAGATATGGCTTTGGCATTATTCGCAGTTTAGTACACCTTTAGGTGTACTGTAATAACCTGTTCTGCATGTTACCAGGCCCTGTGAAAAAATAAAATAAAAATATTTGAATCCATTGTAATGAATGGGTCACATGTGACCTATACATTGCAAAATGCATGGGTTGGAGCAAAGGGCCCAAGACTGACTATGGACTCATGGGAGTGCAGGTCCCAGAGGGCTCTGCACTGCCATATGTAAATGAGGGACAATTACAATAGGTATGGCTGGGAGCACAGGGCCCCACCACTCACTACTTATGGGAGTGCATGGCTCAGAGGGCCCTGCATTTCCACATGGAACTAAGGGAGAATTACTACACGCATGGATGGTCTGGGCCCTGTGCTCCCACCACTCACTATGGAATGATGGGAGCGCAGAACCCACAAGGAAATAAGGGTACGATTATACTTTCTCATAAAGTAAGGAAATTAATTGCAAAAATCTTCATTAATGCATCAGTTAGGGTTCATATTAAAGCGACAAAAGTATGGAAATTTGGTGTTAGGGTTCCCAACCCTAACTCTGCATCCCCTTCCCCCAGCACACACACACACACACACACACACACACACACACACATATGCAAGCAGAGGAAGGGCAAGGCAATACAACCAGTCAGAGGCAGCCATCATCAGGCAAGACCTTGTGCTCCCACAGAAACATACATGTACCACACTGTGCCAGTGCCCTTCCAGCAAAATGTGTACTGCCACAAAATCATAATTATTGAACAGTGTATAAGTGCAGGGTCCTGTGGACCCTGCGCTGCCATAGAAATATCACCATTACATACTATGGGGACCATGCACCCCATATATATGCATCATTGTTCTACACATCTGTAGGAGTGCAGTGTCCTATAGAAACATAGAAACATAGACTTTGATAGCAGATAAGAACTGCTTGGCCCACCTAGTCTGACCATTTCCATACCTAATGGATAAGCTGCTGATCTTAGTTAACCAACAGCCAATTTCTTCCTACCCCCCCCACAAGAATTGCCTTACATCTGTCCCATGCATTCTTGAATTCTCCCACAGTTTTAGACCCCACAACCTCCTCAGGAAAGCTGTTCCATGCATCCACCAGCCTCTCTCTAAAAAAATACTTCCTCACATTGCCCCTGACCTGTCCCCCCTCAATCTTCAAGTTGTGTCCCCTTGTTCTTACACATCTCTATTTCTGAAAGATGCTACCCTCTTGGACTTTGTTGATTAAACTGAGGTACTTAAAAGTTTCTATCATGTCCCCCCTCTCCCTCCTTTCCTCAAAGGTATACATATTAAGCTTGTTTAGTCTCTCCTCGTATGGCTTCTCTTGCAGACCCTGCACCATTTTAGTTGCCCTCCTCTGGACTGCATCCAACCTGTCTATGTCCTTGAGGAGATGGGGTCTCCAGAACTGGACGCAGTACTCCAGATGGGGTCTCACCAACTGTCTGTACAGAGGGATGACAGCTTCCTGTTTTCTGCTGGTGATGTCTCTCCTTATACATCCCAGTATCCCTCCAGCCATCCTTACTACCTTCTCACATTGCTTGCCCACCTTTAGGTCATCTGATATGATTACCCTCAGGTCCCTTTCTATTTTTGTTGTTGTTACTACCTCCCCCCATTGTGTACTCTTCCCCATGGATTTTGTTTCCCAGGTGCATTATTTTGCACTTCTTTGCGTTGAATCCAAGCTGCAATACTTCTGACCATTCCTCCAACCTTGCTAAGTCCCTTCTCATCCTTTCCATGCCTCCTTGTGTATCAACCCTGTTGCAGTTCTTTGCGTCATCTGCAAAGAGACATACTTTTCCTTCCAGTGCCTCTGCAATGTCACTTATAAAGACATTAAAAAGGACTGGACCCAGTACTGAACCCTGGGGTACCCCACTAGTAACCCCCCCTTTCTTCAGAGTGGACTCCGTTTACTATTACCTTCTGTGTCCTGTTGTCCAGCCAATGTTTTACCCAAGCTACCACCCTGGGACCCACTCCCAGCTGGCTAATTTGTTTATTAATCTTTTGTGTGGAACTGTGTCAAATGCCTTGCTAGAGTCTAGGTAAGCCATGTCCACAGCCCTTCCCTGGTTTACTACTTTGGTCACCAAGTCAAAGAAATTGATTAGATTTGTCTGACATGACCTTCCCGCTATGAACCCATGCTGCCTTGGGTCCTGTGCCCCACTGGCCTCTAGGTACTCAACAATTCTTTCCTTCAGAAGTGATTCCATCACTTTCCCTACCACTGAGGTCAAACTGACAGGTCTGTAGTTTTCTGCCTCTGTCTTGCTCCCACTTTTGTGAAGGGTAATCACATCTGCCCTCCTCCAGTCCTGAGGTACCACACCATCCTCCCATGATTTGTTAAAAATGGTAGTCAGTGGTGTCACTAGTTTTCCTCTTAATTCATTTAGAATTCTGGGATGAATCCCATCAGGCCCTATTGCTTTGTCCACCTTTAATTTTAGGAGTTCTTTAAGAGCCCTTTCTTCTGTGAAAGGCATGGGCTCGACCCCCATATCCAGAGTGCTTCTGTTAATTGGATTAAGTACCTCCCCCTCCTCCTCTTTTGTGAATACTGAGCAGAAGTATTCATTCGGTGTATTTGCTTTTTCACTGCCCCTCACTGCCCACCCACCGTCCATTCTATTCAGCCTCACTATCCCTCCCTTTGTCTTTCTACACTCCCTAATGTACCTATAAAAGGTTTTATCCCCCTTCCTAACCGAGTAGGCTATCTTTTCCTCCATTTGGGCCCTTTGCTATTCTGACTGCCTTCCCCACTTCCTTCTGTCTTAACTGGTACAGTTCTCTGTCCTGCTCCTTCTGTGTTTCCTTATGCTTCCTAAATGCTATCTTTTTCTCCCTAACCTTCCCAGCCACCTCTTTTGAGAACCATAGTGGCTTTTTCTTTCATGTTGATTTGTTTATTTGCTTCACACAAAGGCTTGTTGCCTCTGTGATGGCAGTTTTGATGTTTCCCCATTGTTGCTCCACCCCTCCTTCTTGCCTGTTTGCTAATGCTTTTCTAAGGCACTCTCCCATCTTGCCAAAGTCAGCCGTCCTGAAGTCCAGTACCTTCACTTTTGAATGGCTTGACTCTGCAACTGAGTTTATTGTGAACCACACTGCTTGGTGGTCACTTGTTCCCAGATGGCTACCCACTTCTAGATCTGAGATCCTCTCACTGTCCCCATTTGAGAGTATGAGGTCTAAGATTGCTCCCTCCCAAGTGGGTTCCAACACTAGCTGTCTGAGGCATGCTCCCTGTAGGGCATCAAGAATGGCCCTACTCTTGGATATGGCTGCAGCAAAGGTGCTCCAGTTAACATCTGGCATATTCAGGTTCCCCCATCAACAGTATCTCCCCTTTCTCTGCCATCTTAAGGATGTCTTCTATCATTTCTTTGTCCATTCCCTCCCCTTGAGATGGGGTCTGTATACAACCCCTGTGTGGATTGTGGTGCCATTTCCAGTCTCTAAGGTGACCCACAGTGCCTCCTCTCCTCCCTGGTTACTCTTTTGTTCTGTTGCTTTTATCTCTTCCCTTACATAGAGAGATACTCTTCCCCTCTTCTGCCCTCCCTGTCTCTCCTGTAGGTTGTGTACCCTGGTATGTTAACATCCCAGTCATGGTTCTCTGTGTACCATGTTTCTGTGACTGCCACAATATCCAGGCATCCCTCTTCCATCAAGGCCACCAGTTCAGGGAGCTTGTTGCCCAGACTATGGGCATTGGTACTCATTACCCTCCATTTCTTGATGGCCTTACCCCTTTTAGCCCCATCCCTGTCCTTCTTGCCTTTGTCACTTTCTCCATTTACCCCCCCTGCCCTTCTCCCTATTGACACCTCTATGTTGGTGTTTACTGCACTTACTACCATGATTTGTGCCTCCCCCTTGGCTAGTTTAAATGCTTGCCAATGAAGCATTTAAACCTATCACCTAAGATCCTGGTTCCCCTCCTGTACAGATGCAGACCATCTTGCCAGTATAGGCCTGCATCACTCCAGGTGGGCGCCCAGTCTCCAATGAAGCCAAACCCCCTGAGCTCTGCACCAGTTTTTCAACCACTGATTGAATCCCATGGTGTGGAGCACCCTAGTCTCACCCATGCCATAGACAGGCAGCACCTCAGAGAAGGTTACTGTGCATGCTACTTGTCTAAGGCCCCTCCCTAACTCCACAAACTCTTCCTGTACTGCCATGCAAATGTCACTGTTTCAAGATGTCGGAGTGCAGGATCCTCTGGACCCTGCTCTCCAACCCATACATAATTTTGTCCAAGACACTGCCATGGCAGCACAACTCATACAGTTGGTGGATCATGATGATGGATGTCTCTTGTGGTATGTTCAGAGAGTTGTATGTTCTTTGTCTTACCGAATGATGGATGTCTCTGATTGGTTGTGTTGTCTTGCTCCTTTCTCTGCTTGCATGTGTGTGTGTGTGTGTGTGTTGGGGGAGGGTGGAATGCAGAGTTAGGGTTGGGAACCCTAACACTGAATTTCCATACTTCTGTTGCTTTAATATGAACCCCAACTGATGCATCAATGAAGTTTTTTTGCAATATCTATATATGTATGTATATATATATATATATATATATATATATATACTGTATATATATTGAGGGGAGGCAGACCATAGTGGTTAAGGGCACTGAGCTGCAAACCTGGCTGTGACCATGAGCAAGGCATTTAACTTTTCTGTGTTCTCAGGATGCACCTAGAAACAAGTCTTGGCTTACTGTGTCTTTTGTGGCCACAAATTGCTAAATAAATAAATATAAATAAATTGCGAGGAAAGCCAATAATAGAAACATAGACAATGATGGCCAAAAAAGACTAAAGGTTCATCTAGTCTGCCTGGAGTTCCCTATTTACCACAGAACCTATTGTCCATAAGGGATTTTAGCCATCCTGGTCCAATCCCCCTGCTCGCCTCCCTACTGCTTCCAACCTGAGCAACGATCATACACTTCACTCTGTCCCAGCCATGGTTGAAACAATTTACAGTCTTGGTGCCCACCACCTCTGATGGCAGATTGTTCCATGGCTCCACCACCCTTTCCATAAAATAGAACTTGCTCACATCCCTCTTAAACCTCCCTCTAACCCATTTCCACTTATGACCTCAGGTTCTTGACTCTACTCCTGCTAAATAGTTCCCCACAGATCAACTTGTTTATTCTCTTCAGGAACTTGAAGGTCTCTGTCATATCCCCCCCTCGCTCATCTAGTCTCCAATAAGTACATGTTCAGCACCTTCAGACATCTTTGTAAGACTTGCCCTGTTTGTCCTGAATCATCTTGGTCACCCTCCATTGCACCATCTCCAAATGGTCCCTTTGTAGATCTCTCTGCATCTCCCTGATCCCTTCTTCGCTATCTACTCTACCACAGAGCTTCGTGTCTTCTACAAAGAGATACAACTTTCCACAGATGTCCTCTCCAATGTTGCTGATGAATCATAGAAACATAGAAGCTGTCGGCAGAAAAGGACCTCTTGGCCCACTTAGTCTGCCTTAAAGTCCCTACCTACTCTGCTACCATAGACCCTAATTGATCTCTGGCCTTACCAGTCCATCTCTATTACTAAGGTCCCCCTGTGTCTATCCCATGCATGTTTGAAACCTGTTACCATTTCAGTATCCACCACCTCTGCTGGGAGGCTGTTTCAGATGTCCACCACCACCCTTTCTGTAAAGAAGTATTTCCTCACATCCCTTCTAAGTCTCCCCCTTCCAGCTTCATATCATGCCCTCTTGTCCTTAAGCATCTCTTTCTGTGCAAAATGCCACCCTCTTGTACTTTATTGATACCTTAGAGGTATTTGAATGTTTCTATCATGTCTCCCCTTTCTCTCCTTTCCTCTAGACAGTACATATTTAATTCCTTGAGTCTTTCTTCATAGGGCTTCTGATGCAGGCCATGCACCATTTCGGTTGTCCTTCTCTGTACTGCCTCCACCCGATCTATGTCTTTCCTGAGATGGGGCCTCCAGAACTGGACACAGTACTCCAGGTGGGGCCTCACCATTGATCTACACAGGGGTAACACTACCTCCCTCTTTCTGCTGGTGATACCCCTCCCTAGGTACCCCAACATTCTACTAGCCTTTCCCACTGCCTTATCACGCTGCTTTTCTACCTTCAGAACATCATGTATGATGTCCCCAGATCCCTTTCCTGATTTGTGGTTGTCAACACCTTCCCCCAAATGATACGTTACCCTTGGGTTTCTGTGCCCCATGTGCATAATTTTGCACTTTTTGGTGTTGATTCCCAGTTACCAAACCCTTGACCAGTCTTTGAGTTTTTTCAGATCTTCCTTCATTTTTTCCACCCCCCCCATTGTGTCCACTCTGTTGCAGATTTTTGAGTCATCCGCAAACAGACATACCTTTCCTTCCAGCTCCTCTGTGATGTCATTAATAAAGACATTGAAAAGGACTGGTCCCAGTACTGACCCCTGAGGCACCCTGCTGGTTACCTTATTTTCTTTTGAGTGAACCCCATTTACCACCACCCTCTGTGTCCTGTTACTTAGCCATCTTCTTACCCATTTTACTATCTTTGGACCCACTCCCAGGCTGCCCAGCTTATTTACCATTCTTCTGCATGGAACGGTGCTGAAGGCCTTACTGAAATCCAGGTAGGCCACATCCACCACTTTTCTCTGATCCACCTCCCTGGTAGCCCAGTCAAAAAACTCTATCAGGTTTGTTTGGCAAGATCTCCCTGTTATGAACCCATGCTGCCTTGGATCCTGTATGCTGGGAGCATCCTCCCTGATGCGGGGAGCGCGCAGCTTATTTAGACCCACAGATATGTGAATTATCACTCATTTGTCTCCAAGTTCAAAATTGCAGGTTGGATATGACATTTCATTTTTGTTTTCACTTTTCCTGAAAAGCTTTTGTTTTTGCAGAACAGCGTGGTTAGCAGAAGAAAGAAATGGTGACTTTGCGAGAGTGTATTGGAACGTTAAGGGTTCTGTGTGGAGTGATTTTTATTTACTGTTTCTTAAATGTGCAGTTGTCTGGTACTTTATGTGGTAGTTATGCAAAAATTACCCACAGCATAAAGTAGCAGCCGACCAATCAAAGTAGTGAAGTTTTAGACCTCATTGTATAATAGAGATTAATGTAGGGCTCTTGGAATGGTGACAGCCAATCAGATTGCAGCATTTCTGAGACTTTTTTTTTATAACAATAGCACATTGTCTCCCCTGTGGCTGCTCCCTGACACTGGTGTGTGCCGCAGGGGATTGTGGGATTCCACCTTGTGGCTTTGTTAACATTCCACGATTGGGAGATCAACCAAATTTCAAACTGCATTTAGAGAAAACAATGTTTTCCCACTAAAAGGGCAAGCCAGGGGCAACCTCACCCAATATGTGTGGGGCTTTCACATGCATTCTCCTTTATATATGGAACCTGAAGGCAGTGCTGCTTCAGTTGAGCTAAAGGAGCAACTCCACTCATTCCTCTCATAAGAGAATGATCAGCAGTAAAATTTACAAAATTATTGTGGTTATTCAGTGAAATCCTTGACCCCACCTCTTTGGTTAATAACTCTTCCCCACCAGAAAACTATTTCTACCTACGGTATGTTTCACTCAGTGATCCTCCCAAATAGCTGACCACCTTGAGAAACCCAAATTCTCTCATTGCACATAAACCATGTCCTCATCTCTGGACCAGACTGGAAGAAACTGCAATATGATTCTGTAAACATATGTGTTGTTCTACTGTACTAAGCCAGGTCTACCATATCTGTCTTCAGATCTTAACATTGGTATTAACAGAAATTATCGAAATGCTGCCTGTTTGCAGCCTAGCTAGGCTATAGATGCTGAAATGTCAGAATTCTTCTCATCCAGCCAGCCTGGCTGTGCTGCTAGTAGTGGGTTCTGCTACTATGTGGAGGCCCGGGTTTGCAGTGTGGATTCATAGAAACATAGAAAATGACAGCAGATAAGGACCGCTTGGTCCACCTAGTCCACCCATTCCCAGCCCCAAACCAGTAGAGTCACAGGACTGTTGTGAATGCAGCACTCTAGGACTCTGCAGTGAGGGTGTTGCTCACCCTGTAGCAATAACCCCTTCATGAACAGGAGATTAAAGTGGCCCACCATTGTAGGTCCACATGTGGATTTACACCCCCCCCCGTGAGGATGGTATGGTGAGGATGGGGGGGGCCTTCAGAGACAAATATGAAGGGGGGAAAAAATAGAAAATCCCAGGGGCTGTTTCTAGGATGCCAGACAGGGTTACTCTTGGACTTTTCATTTTCAGGCTGCCTAAGTGGTCATGTAGTCTAACGTCAGAGCTGTGAGGTTGGATCATCAATCAACAAAATCTGATTGGTAGCTTCCTACTTCACGTGGAAAATATGGCAAATGGCACACTCAGCATTCAGAAGCAAGTTAATCTCTTCCCTATCTTGGCACCACTCTTTGCTAACTTCATTGTCCTCATCTATATGCAATCACTGGCTGTACCTCTGATAGTCCTGCTTCACTACTCCATGGAAGTGTATCACTTTCCCTTTTTCTTTCTGCATCTTTCCTCACAGAGCAGTTTAAGTCAGTCAAACATATGTGCATTTGTTCTAATGACCATGGGGATGTGATCATACATCCCAGACTTTGGGCACACTAATGCCAGAGTTTCCAAGTGTCCTCCAACCCATTCCACCTGATCTGGGAAGCTGATATTTACAACTATGCATCCTAAGTAGGGATAAGCCTTGCAATGAGGACCCATACATCCAATTCCTGCAGGGGCAATAGAGGAAGATGATTTAAATGCTGGTCATTGAAGTCCTTGAATATCAACGTGACCTGTGACCTGCTATTGAGTACAGCCTGGATCAACTTTCTTTCAGCCTTGAAATATATCTCAGATTAGGGCCTGACTATTTGGCACACAAATGTTGTTCCCTTCACAGCCTTAATAGTGGAATGTGCAATATGTTGGGGGTGAGGGTCTTGCTGCTGGGGCTCCAGTGCACTCTCTTACTGGGGACCACTGTTGTTTTCTTGATTCATCACTTTCTGATTAACCTTCCATGCACTCTTCACATGTCTTCTGCATTTGGGAAGGTCTTCCGCTGGTGTCCGTATGTCCCTCCCACACCAGAAACAGATATAGTCCAACAGAGCCCATGCCCCATGCAACAGCCATGTCTCACTTCTCTCACCACCCCTCCAAGAGATAACATCCCTGTGAAGATGGTTCATTCCTCAGTGATGTTGGTGGTCCTTGACCATTTTTATATCATTTCCCTACTATCTGGGCTGAGATTTCAAGGAGTCTCCTGCGTATACATTGGTGCACTCCCCATTACATGCTGATGAACACTTTGATTGGCAGTCACTACTGACAATTGCTCTTCCTGCATGTGTACTTTTCCAACTAGATCCCTGTACAGGGGTGGCTGATTTATATGATCCTGGGTATCTGGTCAGCATATATTGCTTCTTCAATTAGCTGCTTCACCCTGATCTGATCAGTGGCAGCTGAATCCAAATTTAGCTTCTACTAGGCATTCTCAATCCTTACAATGGACTCTGACAACTTCTCCCCTTCTGTCTGTCTAAGGAGGGTCAGTTGCATCAAAACATTCCTGGTCTTCTCCATGCTTCTATACATGACTACAAGGTCAAATACTCCTCTGCCATGGCATCAGCCTTTGATGTTGTAACCAGCCAAAGCAGGACCCCTAAAACTCCCAGTCAAACGAGACATTTTCTCATGGTCAGAGCACTCCAACTTCTGTATCATTAGGGTTGCCTGCTCACTTCATGTTTTAATACTCTGCTATGGATGGGGTGGGTCTAACTCCCGAGAAAGGGCAGAGCATCCTGTACTAACCTAATGGGCAGGGTAAATTTTTTAGCAGCCATCCCAGAATATTCAACAACTACTCTGCAGAGGTTGCTTTTGACCCAGAAGGGTCTCACAGTTCCTTCAAGTTCTGGGCTATCTTGCCCTTCTTAGCAAACCAATTCTTTTCTCATGTTTTCCAGTTGGAGCTGGCCCCTTGGGGGATCAGTATCATTGCCACTCCCCCAGATAAAGAGTGGACAGTTGCCCTCTGCCCTCTGAAAAATGAGGGTGGGTGTCAGCGATAGGGTCCACCTCTTGATTGTTTTCCACAATGATGTTGACAATTTGAGTGTCCATCTACTATGTCATTCCCTGTAGTCTCTAATAACTAACCTCCGGAAGGTTTTTGTACAACATTCTGACAACTGCTCCTTTGCTTTGGTCATTGAGGAAATGTCATAAAAGAAATACCTTCTTGGAGTCCAACCCAGACATTTTTGCCACCTTTCCATTTCCTTGAAGGTCATCTTGCTTGCAAATAATTTTTGAACATTTGAAGTTTTAGGGAGGTAGAACTACTACTGCACTAGACTTGTGGTTCATGGGGGTGACTATTGGTAAATGAGACTGTATACCAGTGATGCCTCCAAAATGTAATTCTCCTGTAAGCTGGGCATCTTCCCAATTGCTTAGGGGCAGGTTGCAACTTATTCTGCAGTTGGGTTGCAGTGGAGTGGATGTTTTGGTGTGTTTTTTTTTTCTAGTTCACCAGTAAGGGAGGTTTATATTCAGATAGTAGAAATAGTGTAGTACTTCCACCCAGAGAAAGATATAAGTGGGCTTGGTGACTGGTCAGCACAACCCTGAGGGATGCTATGCCTGACCACCTCTTCACTATAATCACACCTCCCTCAGACCCCAGACAACTCCTTCAATTAGTATACACTGTTAAACTATGAAGGCAATAATGAGAAATGGCTTTTAACAAAACATAAACTTTATTTAGGGAAGCAACCCTAAAAGAAAAAAAAAGAGATTACCGCAAGATCCCAACAAACATGACCAGCCTTTGGTGCCCTACGCTGACATGATCAAATAAAAAGTTTTCCTGGGCTCCCATATAAAAATCAGTATGCAAAGAAACAATGCCACCACTTATCAATTCACTTCCCTTGAAGCTGAGCAAGCCCTGTTCTTACTCATGGTTTTGACCATGTGGATCCTACTTCACTTTGTAGGTTCCCTGGATCTCTGTTCTCTGTGATCTGCTTCAATTAGCTGGGCTCCATTTCCATTCTCCCACTTCACTCACTGCTTGGCATTTGCTGCACTGACTCCATCTGGAGGTTCACCTGGCTTCCTTCACTCATACCACTGTGTGTCCCTACAAGGCCTAGGCCTCCAAACTGTTAGGGTGGTTGCAATGTGATACCTGGCTATGGTGCCCACTAATGGACCCAGCAGTAGCCGGACTGCAGCTCCTTCTCACTCTCCCACCACTGCTATGTGCTGGCACTTTCAGCATCGCATTCTGGCTAGCACAACTGTCTCTCTTTTGCTCTCCCTAAGCAATCAGCTTTACTCACAGTGCATCTCATACAGATGCACAGTCCATCGCAGCTCAGCTCAAGCTCTCCTTAGCAGTTGTCCTTCCTCACTGAGATCTCCACCAGATCTGACCCACAGTCAGCACAGCCCTCTGCTCTTCTCTGTGAGAATATTCAGCTCCCATTGACTCTTAGGGCTATCAGTCAAGTTCAGGCAATCCAGGAGTTCCAAACCATAGTGGCTAATTGGCTGGAGAAGAGTGTCTGAATTACTTTGCCTTCTAACAGTTCATGATCCTCTGCAGCTTCCAGTCACAACCCTGCCAACTAACTAGCTGACAGTCAGTGTCAGGGGCACAAACACAGTGGCAGCCATGCTGCCCAGGAACAATTGCCCCAAGAGATTAATTTTAACCAGACTCCTGCCCTCCAAAGTCCATTGAGGCCCTGGTCCATTCTTGGGCAGGTTGGGCTTAAGTCTGGTTGCATTGCGGCAACAGTCTGTAGCTCCCTGGTCCATGGGAGTATACTCATTTATTTTTCTCCAGCAGTGGAAGATAGCCACCTTTGATGTGTGGCAGGAGTCACGATCCACACTGGAGAAGGAAGCATAGAAGAAATCTGAAGTCCTGCTGCTCTCCTCCTGGTTCCCCATTGAAAAGTTCCAGTTCAGGGGCTGGAGGGAGAGAAGGGAAAAGGTGCCAGCAGTCAAGCCTGACTCTGTGGCCAAATGTAAACCCAACACTTTTTGGGGGAAGGTTACACTTATTTACTGAAAGAACATTTTATCAGCCCTTTTCATTCCAATGCCTATTTCCCATTCAGTGTCAGAATTTGCCCTCCTCACTATCTTGTTGGCCTCCTTCATTTTGCTTAGTAATTCTGCCTTCTTCCTTTCTTACTGACTGTTTTTGTAGCTTTTGAAGGCCTTATTTTTTCCCCTCACAGCCTGCTCCACCTCTCTAGTGAACCACAGAGTCTTTGTAACCCTCTTGGTTTTCCCTACTGCCTTGATGCAGAGACTTGGGAATACCAAGATCATTTTCCTAATCAATCCCCACCTCTTTTCTACCACCACTACCACCATTACTCCTTCCACTCTCTCGTAGCATAGTACCAAAGTCTGCACATTTCAGGTCCACTGCTTTTCTGTGCAACTGTTTCCTCTCTGCCAGTAGCTTGACAATAACCCACACATTCTGGTGGGCATACCCAGTGGGTACTACACCATGATGTCCTTATACTATCCCTGTTACTGAGGTCTAAATCAAAATATGTCTCCCTCTCTTGGAGGTTCCTTGATCCTCTGCATCAAGAATGCATACTAGAATGCCTCTACAAGCAGCTGATTTCTGATGCTTGCTGCTAAAGTGGTCCTCCAGTCCATATCTGAAATGTTGAAGTCACCCATTAGCAGCGCCTACCTGCTTTGCAGTCTTTCTAATCTCATCTCCCGGTTCCCTATATACTGCCTCTTTCTGCGATGGCAGTATTTATACCACTCCTATCCTGATGCTCCTCTCCTCATCTGTGGCTACCTGAACCCACCCTGTCACTATAAAAGTGTCCTCTTCACTATCGTTGACCTCAGTGGCCTTCATGTCCTCCCTAATGAAGGGAGCAACTCCCCCCCCCTTCTTTCCTTGCTATCCTTCCTAAACTTTATGCACCCTGGGATAATAAGATCACAGTCATGGTTTTTGAGTTTCCCACATCTCTGTGATCACTACCAGTTCCAAGTGTGCTTCTGCCACCACTGCCTCCAGATCCCTGATTTTGTTTCTTAGGCTCCTGACATTAGCACACATAGCCCTCCATGTCAAATGATCCCACCTCTGCTTCCCTCCTCCCACACATCTTCCTCTCCTTTTTCCACTCCAACCCTACCCCTATCACACCCTGACCTCAGAAGAATTGACTGAGTGTCAATGTATGGCCAGTTAAGTGCATAACAGATGTGTGTGTGGGGGGGGGTGCTTCCTTTTTGTCCCGACTCAAGTGATATTCTATGAAAGAATGGCAAGTAGAAACTATGTCGTTGAGACCCAAGGACTTTCATCACCAGGATGAAACTGGGCAAAAGTAGGAGGGGACAAAGGTAAAGGTCCAAAGGGGAAGCACTGGGTGGAAGTTAGGGTAGAGGAGAGAAATATTAGGGGAAACAAGAATGTTAAAAAAAAAAAATTGTGCATCTCATAGAAAATATTTCTTGTGAACGAATAAAGTACAGTAGTAGCATTTGGTGGGAGCTGCTAGAGAATGCCTTGTGCCATGTATGACCTTTACATCTGCTGTACATCCTCATTGTGACTAGGGTAATAAGCAGTGAAAATGTCATGCTGATAGCTTCGATAGTTCCTGAGATATATTCTGTCACAAATGAAAGGGAAATTTATGGGTCTTATTTCAGGCAAAACTGAATTAATATTCTGGAACTATAGCTCAGAAACTGTTTTGTCTAAGAATTTGGAATGTAGAGAAAGTGCATGATGAGATGTACATTTTTTATAAACTTTAAAGTCAACTTTGTCATGCCCTAGCAGCTCATGCTACTTCATTCATTTGCAAGAAATATTCCCTATCAGCGGCAAGATTTGTCTTTTGACCAATTTTCACCACAGTGGCAAATTCATACATTCTGAGAAACCAGCAGTAGAAGGACCCTTCCCTGATGTTTAAACTAGCCCATTCAATCCAGTGCATTTCCTTCTTGATAGGGCTTGTACTAAGTTACTCACTAGCAAGAGTCCATGTGCTTAGTACAAAATCATAGCTAAATAGATGGCAACACCTTTGGTTCTGCATCCTTGAATTATTGCCATAGGATTTGTTTAAAGATCCTGGGGCACCATACACAGTTGCAGTCAGTGGTGGTGAAAACTCAGGGTTTAAAGAGGTCTCCCATTGTGTCACCACTTAAAACTGTCATACACATATTTTGTCACTGGGGAGGGGCCTTGCCTGGTGACAAAAATCACATTTTTACATGGGCAGGACAAATCCTGTGATCTGATTGGTCAGTTTGGGTCTTTACCCATTAGCAAATCCTGCAATGACCCACTGCAAAAGGACTAGTAAGATTCATTACCTGCATTAAAATCCTTGCACCTCAGGAATGTCACATGTGAGGGGACAGAGCAGTACAGTCTGACCCTACTCAAGTCAGGGGCAAGATACAGAATAAATTCAATTAAATTAAAAGACTGAGTTGGCCCTCAGACGTCTTCATAATAAATAGTATGAAGTAAGAGTGATGGCTACGAAAGTCCTGGCCCACCGCCTACGCCAACCAGTGGCCCACATGGCGATCACTCATATTAGACACCCAAATACTCGTCAGATGGTCTCCACACCAGCAGATATCCTAGAAGCTTTCAAAACCTTTTACACTAATTTGTACACTGCTAATATAAATCCTACCATAGGGTTACCACCTTTTAAGAAGCCCAAAGTGGGACATTGCTTACTGAAATATGACTTTTCGCAGGACAATATGTAACCTCAACCAACACAACAGATATTTTATCTAAATAATCAGATTTAAGACTAAGTGTTGCAGTTTTTTAGATGTTCCCTAGTGTTTCTAATCATTTTAAGGTATTTTAGTTAGGGTACTATAGTTTTTGCAGCATTTGGAGGAAAGTCTGAAAATATTCTTTTGTGCTATAATGTCAGGACATTTAGTATTTTTCATGTTTTTTTGCAGGACACAGCTGCATAAATCAGGACTGTCCTCCGAAAGTAGGGACATGTGGTAACCCTATCCTACCACTGAATCTATCCAACAGTATCTGGGTTCCGTAACCATCCCTACCCTCTTGCTATTCCAACAGCAATCTCTAACAGCTCCAACTTCTGGAATTTATAACAGCCATTAAAAACCTTAAGAATTACAAAAGTCCAGGACTGGATGGCTACACAGCAGAATTTTATAAATATTTAAAAAACATTTTATGTCCACTGCTTCAATCTGCCTGTGCTGGGTGTTAGGCAAGGGAGTAATACTCCCTACCTGGAAACAAGCTACTATGTTGGCTATTCCAAAGCCAGGTCTTTATGTGCATCCTATAGGCCAGTTTCTGTCTTAAATATTGATTATAATATCTTCACATCTATAATATCCAAATGGATCAAATTTTTTTAACCACTTCTAATTGATGGGAACCAGATGGGATTTGCCTCCTCAAGACAAACTCAAGATAATATTAAGCGGACCCTCCACATCCTACATCAAGCCACCTGGTCACATTATCCATTTTTGCTTCTCAGTTTAGATGTGGAGAAGGCTTTTGACCAGGTGGCGTGGCCATTTCTTTTTGAAGCGTTGAGTCAGTTTGGATTTCCTGCACAATTCGTAGATATGCTTCAGGCTTTATACGATCATCCTACAGCATATATAAAAGTTAATGATCAGCTTTTCTCTACTTTTATATTAGCACATGGGACACGTCATGGTTGCCCTCTTTCCACTCTCCTATTCACCCTTTACTTGGAGCCTCTGACACAAACTCTCCGTCAAAACCCAAGCATAACTGGAGTATGCTTAGGACACGAGGAACACAAGTTGGCTTTATATGCCAATGATCTTCTGATATATTTAATTAACTCAGACCAGACTCTTTACTCACTATGGACCTCCCTTTCACAATTTGGAAAACTTGCAGGATACAATCATAATATGATGAAAACAGAACTCTTTGCCATCCATTAAGTCCCTTCCAAGGAAATGCAACAATAATTTCAATTCAAATGGTCCCTTTCCTCCTTTAAATACTTAGGAATTCTTTTATCTTTTTTATTTGAAATTTTTTTAGCCAGGAAAAACACACTAAGCCAATGCTTGTTTCCAGGTGCATCCTGGGAGCACAGGGAAGTTAAGTGACTTGCTCATGGTCACACAGTATATGAGTGGTGTCTGTGGGAATAAAACCCAGTTCCCCAGGTTTGCAGCTCAGTGCTCTTAACCAAATATGCTATACTGCCTATACTGTGGAGGCGCATGAAGTGTGTGCACTTAACTGCAATACATCTATGCTGAATTTGTGTAAGGACCTTGACATTTGGTCACATGTCCAACTTTCTTTGATTCAAAGAATACAAGTACTTGTATAACTTTACCCAGGTTGCTCTACCTAGTTCAAATATTACCAATTATGCCCCTCCCTCATATTTTTAAACGTGGAACAAACTTATTGCGAGATATATTTGGCATGGTAAGAAACCACGAGTCTGTTATGCTGTTTTACAGCTCCCTAAATGAAGTGGTGGCCTGGCTTCACCTAACCTAACCCTTTACCAGGAAGCAGCACAACTTCATACCATGCTATACTGGTTAGCAGATGGCTACACGGCACACTGGAAAACTCTGGAGTTAATAGAGTGTGATCTTCTCCACCCAGTAAAGACATTGTTAACAACCCCCCCATGACCATGCTGATAATCCCTACACAGCAAATATGCTTTGCACTTGATTTCAGACACTGCATAAAAAAGAACTGAATCCAAATAAATATAGATTTTTAACCATTTCTGGGACCCCAGTTTTGTTGCCCTCTTTCATGGATCTCAGTTTTCAGAGATGGTCACAATTAGGCCTCCGCTATTGGTTTCAATCACTACAAGGCTCAACCATTAGAAGCTTTGCGGAATTAGTGGCTGTTCACCATTTACCATCAATGCAATTTTTCACTGTCTCCAAGCCAGGGATTACCTGAATTCATGGATACAGGCTGATTTACTCTGAGGGGACACCCCCTTTTTGATGTCATTAATGAAACATAAATTGATGGGGGAAGATATTACCAAACATTTAATCTGACAATGACACCAAGCCCTGCAGTCCCTCCAGACTGATTCTATTAGTCATGTTAAACGGGCTTGGGAGAAAGATTTTAATATTGAGCTTAGAGACCAACAATGGCAAACTGGTCTGAATGCAACTCATAAGGTAACCTCCTTCTATCTTTGGCATGAGTTTACCTGGAAAATGCTTATAAGGTATTTCATCACCCCAGCCAAGCAGGTGAAATACCTGTTGCATAGAGGTGCAGCCTGCTGAAGAAAATGTGGGACCTCCCCGGCTACACTGGGCCATATAATGTGGTCCTGTCCTGTCTTAGCTCCTTTTATACAATGAATAGTTTTGTTGACTTGAGTTTCTAAGTCTCTGCCAAAATAGGAAGTTTTTCAATTGTGCTTGTTTTACATGCGCGTGTATAATTTCCCCTGTTATCTTCTGTTTACCTAGTGTATTGCATTTACCTTGTATTTGTTCCCTGATGTATTGTTTTGCTTTATTCTTGTGCCATCTCTATGGCCCAGGTCGTTCCCGAAAATGGTCCTTGGATCAGTGCACCAACCCTGTCAACAAATAAATGAATGAATAAATAAAGAAATACAGCAAGCTCTGGCAGAGCTTTTGGACTCGAATTTAAAACTGGACCATTTGCTTTTTTCCTTTTTGGAAGCTTCAAAGATTATCACTCCCCGGATGCACGTCAGTTGTTTAGTATTTTAATAGTTGCTGCTAGGAAACCAGTTACAAAATCTTGATTAGCCCCACATGCTCCTTCTATAGAAACTTGGTATAATCTAATTTGTAATATTTATCAAATGGAGAAGATCACAGCTAACCTTAATCATTCATGCCCAGCTTCTGAAATCTGATGGTGCAGATGGGTGGTATGTCTTATGAGTAAAAAAAAATGATTTTGTCCCATAATGTATTATTTGATACGTACAGTATTGTACTGATTCCACTGACTTATTAATTTATAGAGTATTTAAATCATTTTGCTTTTTCTGAAATGGTGACAGATGATTCTATGTTTTCAACATTATTTCCTTAACTGTTCCCTTGTAAAGGATGACTCACTGAATGTTTGTTTTAAGATGTCCCTGTTGTATGTATTGATTATATAACTTTTCAATGAAGAACTAAAGTGAAAAAAAAATCCTTATACCTGCCTCTCGGAACTTTCACTTATTAAAAACTTTCAAATGGCAGCCATTTTTTCCCTCTCTAAAAACTTTCAACTGGGCCTTAATAAACTGAAATTCCCTTAAATTAAATAATTGTCATTTTCCCTTATCACACCCTCATTATACTCATATACAAATTTAAAACATGAGTTTCTATTCAGTTTTATAAAATGGGTAAGGAAAATATTGCATCCTGATTGACTAGGACCTGTGTGTTAAGAGAGCACAATGCACGGGTGAAATAAAAAGTGCTGGCAATTAGGACACAGCACATTGAGTATATATATATATATATATATATATACACACCTTTTTTTAAATTCCTGACCGCTATTACAAACATGGCATACACTTTTAATCACAAAAATTCCCCTAGGCTCTAAAAATTAAACTTTCTCAAAATAAAAAGAACCAACAAAGTGATTAAATGTTCTGTTCCTTTATTTTGCCGTTCTTACACAAATATGCACATTAAAAGTAAGTACTATTCACAGTTTTATTTTCTGGAGCTTCTTTTCTGATCATGCCTCCCCCCCCCATACTTACCTGCTTTCCAGGGAAATCTTTGCTGCTTTCTCCACCTCGGAAACAATTGAATGCCTGGGTTTACTGAGGCCTTCTGTTGTGTGTGTTTGTGTGGGGAGAGGTGAGCATTCAGCCAGTAGAATTCTGAAGAAGTTTGAATTCCTGCATTCCAGGATAAACAAACATCTCATATACTGAATGTGTGGATAGACTGAGGGTTGACAGCTGGACTTCTGTTTATCAGTTTACACAAGAAAATACCTGCTTTTAATAAAAAAACACATGTCTTTGATAAATAAAACCCTGCTTTTAATAAAAACAAAGTTGCATTTTTTGTTTGTTTTTTAGATTTTCTCAGTTTACCCATTTTATAAGCACAATAAGACTCTTTGAGGTGAGCATTGTGTTGGCAGACGCCTGTGGCATCATGTCTTACTACATCGCTGGGCATGCATTCTGCCAGCATAACACACATCCTGTTGTGTCTTATTGCTAACTTATTTAAACATTCATGGCATATGCATTTGGGGAGGAGGAGTGAACATTCTGCCAGCAGAATTTTGAAATCTTGTGTTTCATGGTAAACACTCAAGGTGTGTTTATTGGAGGAGGTGAACATTCAAGCAGCATATTGCAGAATTTTGAATTCTTGTATTCAGTAGTAAACAATCATTCCAGCTGTTGAATGTGGGGAAAATTGTATAAAAAAGAAACAGGGTGGGAAAGGGAGGCAGACCCTAATTGCTTTAAAAATAATTGTGGTAGTTCTTAAAAGCACATTTACTAGAACAAGGAAAGGTTGGACCTGTTCAGGAGAAATCACCTCCGAGACACAAATACTCTACCCCCAGCTGCCCAAAACTGCTGAATCTGGGACTATTTTATTAATTGACAGATGCATCTAATCATTATCTATTGCATTTATAATCGAACATTTAATTAAAATATTTATTTTTTGTTTTAGTATTCTTCACAGATTGTTCCATTTTATAATTACAATAAGGTACTCCAGGGCATAGGTTATTGTGAGAATTATTCATTTATCATGTGGTTTAAGGCACAAGGCACTCATACAAGGCATGAGAAAATCCCACAATGACCTACATCCTGACATGCCCTATTGCTTAAATCCAAATTTGTCCACCAGATGTTAGTGGGTGCAAGTAGGGTTTTTGCCTAACATGCTGGCATGTGTCACTCACAGATATCTGGGCATGGCATAACACCAGCTGCATGGTGCTATACTATGCCCAGAGGACATAGCTCAAGACATAGCCTCCTCAATGTTCCCCTCTCCTGTCCATCCAATATGTTTTGGCCTCCTTGTAGGTCATGGCCCATTTCATGGTTTGGTCATCTTTGGTGGTCCAGTGGCCCCATCCCCAACTTTCTCTTACTGCACATGGGCTGCTCAGACAAAGCCTGCACATTTAAAATGCATTTTCCTATTTTTCTCATTCTTCTCTTAGTTAAAAAGTATTTGTCAATACCAAACATACTTGCTTGCATGCTGTTACAAGTTAGAACAACAGTATCTTGAGGCAATGGGCAGATCTTTCTTAGCCCCAGTAGTCATTCTTTTGTGGACTTTGGGTTCCACTGGACTAAAGCACATAGGCCCCCATATTCAGAGCTGTCCACCTGTGCTGCAAGGTGATAAGTGCATGGATGGCTCAGGAGCAATATTCAGACAATTAGGGCACTTTGATTGGAACACATTAACTGTTGAATATAGGGTCATATTGGCACAGCACGTATTGACTTGAAACAGCTGTTTCTATAGTACACATGATTGCTCACTGGCAATCAGATGGTGATCGGCTGATGTGATGAGCCGAGGGCTGTGCAGTCACTACTGCTGTAGTTTGGTTTAGGTGTCATGAGAAGGGGGGCAGGGAGAAAGGTCCTGAGCATACAGGTCAAGAGGGAGTGAATGCCCTTACAGGGGTGATCACTAGACCACCAGGAATGTTCCATGCAGGTACAGACAGTGGATTGGGGATGGGGGGGCCAACAAGACCACCAGGAATATTCAAGACAGCTACAGGATGGGTGATCAAGGTGGGAGATCACTAGACCACCAGGAATATGCAAGAAACTACAAGATAGGTAATTAGGAGCAACTGTGCATGGAGATAAGGGCAGGATTTTGGAATGTTAAATAGTGCTACAATAAAGACTGTCTAGCACTGTCAAAACCATTGAATATACTGCTGAGCCCAGTATGCATGGAGACCCTGTGTTTGTATGGGTGCAATAGTAAATTTTGTTGCGCTTGTCAGGTCAGTTCAGTGCACTGGGTGCCTTTGGATATGGCCTCTGCCTGTCGGCTGGCATTGTTCACAGTTTGCATGGCATTAACCCAGTTAGTACTGCACTAACCATTTCAATATGGGACCCTATAGCTTAAAAAATTGGTGAACATAATAAAGAATATCTTTGTAATTTCACTGTTTCTTCACAAACTTTGTTGGTTTTTTTTTACATTTTGACCCCAATTTTCAACATAGTCTTCTTATGACCCTACATTATGATCAAGACAGGTGGAATTTTTAAAATTCCCTTCTCGCTATTATAAGACATTTTGGAACACTTTTTAATAGAAGACTGCACGCAGGCCATCGGTCTCCACATCACAGTAGCCACTTTCGTATCTCATATTGGAGGGGGACCAGTCTCAATTGTTAGACAAAGTGCTGTGGTGTGCTCTGTTAGATTTCAGGGCTCAAGTTTATGACTATATTTCCTACTAATGATTTGTTTTGCTGTTCATGCCTACTGTGTGGAAAGAGGTTGTGGTTGAGGTTTGGGAGCTTGAGGGGAAAATAGGAGAGCTAGCCCTTTTTTTACATGTGTACTCCTGGTTAATAGCAAACTGCTGTTTTCATTTGAATTATACCTTGATATTCTCCCTAATATACTGATATCTAGCCTTTGAAGTGGCTAGCTTTTTCTTCCACCTTTACAGTGACTTGTATACTGGGTTATCTTCACTCCTACTGTGAAAGATTACGGAGTCACCGATTATTGTATATCAATTTTATTGGTTAATAGAAACATAGACATTGATGGCAGATAAGGACCACAAGGCCCATCCAGTCTGCCCATTTTTTCTGCCTTATGAATGTGCCATAGGCCTGTACTCTCTCAATGGCCTATCTTTTCATACTCATCTGTATTGCTCACTTATGCCTATCCCATGCCTGTTTGAAGCCCTGCACTGTATTCATATCCACCACTTCCTGAGGCAGGCCATTCCATGCATCCACCACCCTTTCTGTGAAAAAGAACTTCCTCACATTATTCCTTAATTGGCCTCCCTCTAATCTCATGTTGTGTTCTCTTGTTCTGCTATTTCTCTTATATTGAAACATGTTAGACTCTTTTGCCTTGTTAATGCCCTTAAGATTTGAATGTTTCGATCATATCACCTCTCTCCCTCCTTTTCTCTAGGGTATGTCACAAACTCACTCAGCAGGTCAGGCCCACTGCTCCCACAGTGCCAACCTCCAAGTGCAGTCTTGTGAACAGGAAACAGAAACATGGTAGCTCTCCTGTCTGTTTTGTGGGTTTGAATTGAACGTTGGTCTCAGTCTTGGAGGGATTCAAACTGTGAACCTCTTGCTAGCGTACCCAATGTACAGGCTCAGATAATTCTGCTCTTCGGGGGGGCCAGATATCTTTTGCCTATGGGCACCTAACCAGGTGTACAAAATGAACCCTTAAAACTCTATTAAAGACCTCTGAATAAATTCTTACCTTTTCCCAGTTTGGTAAAACCAGTAAGCTTCGTACAGTGTCAACTTTAACCATGTATGCTTCACTTGTTAAGAAAAAGAATTTCAAAAGGCACACCAAGTAGTCTCTAAAGTAGAGGTTTACTTAAAAATAGATAAAAAAAAATGTAAAATGTAAATACAGAACCATATATCACAAAAACATACAATCATTTAAAAGAACAAGGGTTAAAAAAAAGTGCAAAATTCCTACCACCAGACAATTAGACTAGTGTATCTAATGTATCTCTTCTAATAGTGCTGATAGACAGATGTTGTTGTCAAGAGAGTACGAACATGTGTGTCTTTACAGGTCACTCACAGCATAATTAAAAACACTGTCTTGAGCTTGCCTTCTCCATGATGTCACCCAGCTCCTCCTCTGTTTATTAAAAAATTATACAATCAGGATGTCTATCCAGCAGGAGGTAAATTAATAAAGATGACCTCAGCAAAACTCATGTCCCCACATGACTTTCTTTAAATAACATCTCAAGTAGCTCTTCTTCTCAGGACACATCAAAGAATCTTTTATGACTTTGCACTAAAGCGTCATAACCTGCTCTCTTCCCCTAGACGTTATAAAAGTTTTTGATTTCCCATCCTAACGCTGGCAAGCTACAAATACATTAGATAAACAGGGGATCCTTAATTTAGGCCTCTTCCGACCTGTAATTATCTCTTGGCCTTCCAGGTAACACCCTGCAGTCAAAACCTGGGAGGGGGATGTCATTCCATAGGCTGATTCAGCATGTCTCAAGAGAGACACTCAATAACACATTTTTATATTACAAAAAGCATGGATTAATGAGAACCAGCTATACAAGCATCACAATCCTCCCTACCTAGACTGAATTTGTGAGCTCTATCCCCTGCATGTGTTGAGCTTCCCAAATCAGTTCACTCCTCCTAGATGCGACACAAGCCATCTGAGTTATGATTTTTGGCTCCAGCCCTATGTAATATGGTCATATCAAACCCTTGCAAAGCAAGACTCCATCTTAGCAATCTACCATTCATCTTTCCCATTTGCATCAGCCAAACCAGGGGGGTGTGGTCAGTCTGTACCACAAAATGCTGCCCATACAAGTATGGCTCTAATTTCTTTAGGGCTCACACTATGGCAAGACATTCTTTTTCCACAGTAGAGTATGCCTGCTCCCTGGGAAGTAACTTCTTACTCAGATACGCTACAGGGTGATCTTTCCCTTGGCTGGATGTCTGACTCAATACTGCCCCAATATCGACGTGGCAGGTGTCAGTCTGAACTATAAAGGGTCTGCTATAGTCAGGACTTGTCAAAACAGGAGCACTGCACAGTGCCTCCTTCAATCTGGTAAAGGCTTCTTTACAGGCTGGTCCCCAGGTAATTTTCTTTGGCATCCTTTTCTTTACCAGGTCAGATAGGGGAGCAGCCAGGGCACTGTAATTGGGTACAAATTTTCTATAGTACCCTCCTGTCCCAAGAAAACTCCTGACCTGCTTCTGCATTTCTGGTCAGGGCCATGCCTGGATTACCTATATCTTTATTTGGTTAGGACGGAGCTGTCCTCAGCCTACCACATGCCCGAGGTATGCCACCTCTCCCATGGCCACCTGGCACCTCCCGGCTTTGACAGTGAGCCCGGCCCTCTGTATCCTGCCCAGCACTTCCCTAAGGTGGCATAGGTGTTCCTCTCAGCTGGCACTAAAGATGGCAATGTTATCCAGGTATGCCACAGCATACTCCTCAGCACCATTTAACACCTGGTTCACCAAAGTTTGGAAAGTGGCTGAGGCATTCTTCATTCTGAAAGGCATTACTTTAAATTCAAATAAGCCTATTGGAATGATGAAGGCCGACCTCTCCCTAGCTCTGTCTGATAACTCTACCTGCCAATACCCCTTGATCAGGTCAATGGTTGTAAGGTAGGTCGCCCCTCCCAACTTGTCCAGGAGTTCATCCATCTGGGGCATCAGGTGGGTGTCTGACTTCATGACTGCATTCAGTCCATGATAGTACACACAGAAACAAGTGGAGCAATCTGGCTTAGGCACAAGGACTACAGGTGAGGCCCAGGGGCTGTGGGGTCTCTGGATTACCCCCAAATCCAGCATCTCCTCCACTTCCCTCCTAATGTCCTTTTGAACAGCCTCTGACACCCGATATGCTGTCTGCCATATGGGCGTCTGTGTCCCTGTCTCCACATCATGAGTCGCTAAGAGGGTTAGTCCAGGCTTGGTGCTAAACAATGCGGCAAAGTCTGTAAAAACCTCCCTTACTTCCTGGATCTGGTCCAGGACCAGCTAGGGAGACAATTTTACTGCCTCCACAGAGGACTCCCACTTGCTTTCTTCCAGCAAGTCCAGAGGGGGGTCTCCTTCTTCCGTCCCCTCGAAAGGACTACACACTGCAAACACCATGTCAGCCCTATTTGCATATGGCTTCCTCATGTTGACGTGGTACATCCTTTCTGTCTGTCTTTGTTCAGGTAACTCTATAATATAGTACATGTCATTTACCTTCCTAACCACTTTGTACGGTCCTGCCCACTCAGCCTGCAGCTTGTCTTTCCGGACCGGAATAAGGACCATGACTTCCTGACCCACCATGTATGAGTGAGCTCTCACTCTGCAGTTGTACCACACTTTTTATTTCTGTTGGGCAGCTACCAGGTTGCTCTGGGCTGTCCCCACAAGCTCATTCAGCATTTCCCTAAACTTAAGGACGTAATCCACTATGGGAGTTTCCTGGGTGGCATGCTTGCCTTCCCAGTCCTCCCAGATCAAGTTTAGGGACCCATGTACCCGGCATCCATATAAGAGTTCGAAGGGGGAAAATCCTGTCTACTCTTGGGGCACCTCCCTGTATGCAAACAACAGGTGGGGAAGGTATTTTTCCCAGTCCCTCCCATACTGTTCAGCAAATGCCTGGAGCATTGACTTCAGGGTACCATTTAATCTTTCCACAAGCCCATTGGCTTGAGGGTGATACGGTGTCATACATCTCTGCACCACTCCACACTTCTCCCATAAACATTTCATCAGGTCCGACATGAAGGAACCCCCTCGATCGGTGATAACCTCCTGTGGAAACCTAACACGGAAGAAGATCCCAAGTAAGGCATCTGCCACTTTGTCCATCCTCAGTGAGGATAGGGTGAATGCCTCTGGGTACCGGGTAGCATAATCCACCACAGTCAGGATGAATCTCTTCCCTGAGGAGCTAAGGGTATTTAAAGGCCCCACAATATCCATTCCCACCCTCTGGAATGGCTCCTCCACTATGGGCAATGGAATTAGGGTGGCTTGGATTTTCTTGTCCACTTTCCCTATTTCTTGGCATCAGTGACAAGACCTGCAATACTCCTTCACCTGCTGGGTGAAGTTAGGCCAATAGAATTTCTGGGCCAACTGCTGGGTAGTGCACGTGATTCCCAGATGACAAGACAAGGGAATATCATGTACAATCTTGAGCAACTGCTCACAATACCCTTGGGGAATGACAAGCTGCCTGCCTAGCACCCCTGCCTCTGTCTGCACAGCCTGAGTATACATAAGTCCATTTTCCTAATAAACCTTATGTCTGCCATCACCTCCCTGTGCCCCATCAGAGTCTGCCAAAGCCCTCAGCTTCTCTAGACTAGGGTCACTTCTCTGAGCAGCTGCAAACCCCTCACACATTCCCAAGGCATGGGACAGGTCCCCTTAAGTCACTAAACTAGTGTCCCTAGCACTAGCATCAGGACACTCAGGATCACTGTTAATCCCAACCCTCTGACAATGAGTCACCCCTCTCTCTTCAGAGTAACCCTCCATAGCTGTGTGATTAACTGCTACTGGGGACATTTCTACTCCCTTTTCATTAATCTCCCCATCTGGAGACACAGGCTGGGGAACCAGCCTCTCAGTGGTTTCCACAATGGCTTCTGTGGGGTTCAGGGAACTACAATTTACTCTTGCCACTTGGCTACGGGTAACTGTACACACCATCCCTTGTTTGAGATTGTTGTCCAGGATCACATCCACTGCTAAGGTTTGGGCTGCAGCCACCTGTTGCACAGTTCCTCCTGTTTCACCCCAGTCTAGAAGAACACTAGCAAGGGGCAATGTTTTCCATTCACCAGTAAAGTCCTGTACAGTGATGTATTTATTGGGTATAAGCTGACCAGGCTCTACTAGATCCTCCTTTACCAAGGTCAGGGAGGTGCCTGTGTCCCTTAACCCTTACATCTGTACACCATTCACCATGACTGGGTGCATGTGTTCCTTCATGTTCACTGGCATGCTTCCCACACAAACAACCCACTTCCTTCCTAGCACCACCTTGCGTATTATTGCTCATCCATTTGGGACACTGTCTGGCAATATGCCCAGTTTCTTTACACAACCAACATTCATTTCTTTTCTCAGAGAAATCTTTTCTCTGAAACCTGGGGCTAACTGGTTTTGGTGGCAGCAGTGAGGGTTTTAGCTGCCCTGAAGGTGTGCTTTTCCCTTTCTGCACTGCCACACTCACCCCATTTGCTTTCAGAGCAGGTCTGCTCTTGGCATAGCGGTCCAAGAGTTCAGCAGCCTCTTGCACTGTTTTGGGATCTCGGTCCTCCAGCCAGGTTTTCAGCTCTGCTGGGCATCTCCAGAAAAACTGTCCTAAAAAAATCACATTTTCAATTTTATCAACAGAGTTTGCTCCAATTCCTTCCCACTAACATTTTAAAAACTGACTTTGTTTTGTGACTAGCTCCTCATAGCTCATGTCAGGGCTTCTCCTGAGCTTACATAATTTAGCTCTGTATGACTGAGCAGTTAATTCAAATTTCTTTAACAGTGCAGCTTTAAGTTTGCTGTAATCATCACTGTCCTCATTGTCCATTTGACCCAATGCATCCCGAGCTTTCCCAGTAAGTAGCATGGATAGCTGGAAGCTCCAAGACTCCCTAGGAATTTTAGCCTGAATATAAATTTTTTCAAAAGAATTTAAAAAGGCAGCCATAGACCTCCCCCTCTTTAAATTCAGTTATGAATTTGGTATTAAATTTGTAACCCAGTCCTGTAGTCCCAGTTAAACCCAAGCCACTTACTTGCTCTGGTGCTGCTGGTTGGAGTTGTAGCTTCTCCAGTTCATGTCACCTCTGGCAATCACACTCCTCACGGTCCACCTCCTGCTGTTCCTGCTCTGTCTCTCAGCATTCTCGCTCCCTCTTCTCCTCTGCAGCTCGCTGGTGCTCACGCTCCTCACGGTCTGCCTCTCAGCATTCTCACTGTGACTCCCAGTCCACCTCCTGCTGTTCACAGTCCCTCTCCCTCTGGAACTCCAGCTCCATTCTGCACAACTCAATTTGCAGCCTGAGTACTTCTGGATCCAGGATACTGGTGACCTTCCCCTGCTACTGTAGCCCTTCACTGACAGTGGCCCTGTTGCCCTCCTCATCAGATCTGGACACTGCACTGGCCACTAGCCTTGCCACACTCAGGGTTCAGTCCTTTTCAAGTCACTGTCTGTGACTCAGTGCTCTGGGTATCTGCTACCATCAGGGCATCCACGAGGTTCTGATTGCTGGCTTTCACCTTGAACGGGACTCCTCTGTCCACGCACAACTGCTTTAAGTAGTCTACAGTGTGCCTGCTTTAGTTGGAAGCCATCTTCTTCCCTAACTATGGCTACTCTGATTTGCACTTTAGAAAAAAATTAAAACGGGTAGGAATTTGACTGTACGCCAAGTGATATAGTTCTGTCTCCTTTTTAAAAATAAATCACTGCCTTTTTCTTTCTTTTCAAGTGAGCTGACAGTCTCAAGCTGACACACTGAACAATAAAAGCTTGTAATACCAAACTTATGCACACCGCTGCCAACCAATCTGTCACAAACCCACTCAGCAGGTCAGGCCCTCTGCTCCCACAGTGCCAACCTCCGAGTACAGTCTTGTGAACAGGAAACAGAAATGGGGCAACCCTCCTGTCTGTTTTGTGGGTTCAAATCAAACTTTGGTCTCAGTCTTGAAGGGATTCAAACTGTGAACCTCTTGCTAGCATACCCAATGTACAGGCTCAGATAATTCTGCTCTTCGGGGGGGGCAGATATCTTTTGCCTATGGGCACCTAACCAGGTGTACAAAATGAACCCTTAAAACTCTATTAAAGACCTCTGAATAAATTCTTACCTTTTCCCAGTTTGGTAAAACCAGTAAGCTTTGTACAGTGTCAACTTTAACCATGTATGCTTCACTTGTCAAGAAAAAGAATTTCAAAAGGCACACCAAGTAGTCTCTAAAGTAGAGGTTTACTTAACAATAGATTAAAAAATGTAAAATGTAAATACAGAACCATATATCACAAATACATACAATCATTTAAAAGAACAAGGGTTAAAAAAAAGTGCAAAATTCCTATCACCAGACAATTAGACTTGTATAGCTAATGCATCTAAAGTATCTATGCATCTAAATGTATATCTAAAGGGCTAAAGTGGGGAAGGAAGGGAGCAAAAAACAATGCAGTATGGGTACAGTGCATGCCAGGGATGACGGTGCTGGAGGCGAGGCATCGTATTCCTTCCTGGGGTAAGCAGCAGGATGAAAGGACATAGCTGGTGTTTCACCTGGGCACAAATGACTTGGAAGGGAACAGTCTGATGGAGGTACAGGCAAGGTTTGAGGAACTTGCTAGGTTCTGAGGGAGCAACACTGTTTTTCCTTCCATTTCCTTCTCTGAGGTGCTGCCAGTACCAAGAGTAAGCACACCCAGAAAGGAGAAGATAAGAGCATTCAACAATTGGCTACAAGGTTGGTGCAGTCAGATGGGGTTCAGCTGGATAGGTGACTGGGGCTCTACATAGGAGGAGGAGGGGCTGTATGCCCAAGACAGGCTGCACCTGAGCTCTTCAGGGGCAGCTGCACTAAAGAGTAAACTGAGGGACTTCATGGCAAGGAAGCTCAATTTAAACTAAATAAGGGGTGGTGGCTAAGGACAGGGCCAGCCTTACATGAGGCAGAGCAGAGAGGCTATCAGCCTCCCCCCAAGTCACAACACTCATCAAGGGAACACTTAGCAGCAGGGAAGCACGGGATGGAGCTACATGTTGGAGGGCTTTGGTTGCAAATGCCAGGAGCCTGGGGAACAAAATGGGAGAACTGGAGGCCACCATGATGGAGGAGAACCTAGACATTGTAGCAGTGAGTGAGACTTGGTGGAATGAGCACTATGCCTGGGAGACAATGATCCCAGGGTATCTTTTGTTTAGGAAAGATCAGGAGGGGAATGGGGGAAGGGTTGGCATCATATATCAGGGAAGGGATTGGGGCCATGGAAGGGCAGGATGAGGAGGGGGAAACAGAGATAATGTGGGTCACCCTAGACAGAGGACAGGGGGAAAACTTGCTTGTTGGGGTAGTCTATAGGCCTCCTATGCAGTGGGAGAAAGGGAATAGACACTTTGTAGAATCAGTAGCGAGGATGGCATGGAAAGGGGAAATTGTGCTAGTTGGGGACTTAAACCTTCTGGACATCAACTGGGAGGCCCAGACAGCAATCTCCGCAAGGAGCAGGGGCATCTTAGAGGCTCTTCAGGGCATATTCCTGCAACAAAGGGTCAGTGAGCCCACCAGGGGTGTAAACCTGTGGGATGTGGTCTTCACAAATGGGGACAGTGTGGAGGAGGTGGAGGTGGGGGAAGAGCTTGGCACCAGTGACCACAGGGCTGTCAGGCTCAGGGTGAGAGCGGCCAGGGAGAGGGTTAGGACAAGAACCAAGGTAATGGACTTCAGAAAGGCTGACTTTCATGGAATGAGGAAGGTAGTTGGGGAAGAAATGTTGAGGATAGGGGATGTGCAGGGGGTGGAGGAATTATGGGCAGCCATCAAGAGAGGGGGGTATTTAAAGCCATGAACTCATATATAAGAAGGTTAAGAAAGAATAGAAGACAGAAAATACCTCTATGGTTCACTACAGAGGTGGCGTTAGGGGTCAAGGAGAAGACTAGAGCATTCAAGAGGTACAGGAAGACACAAAAGGATGAGGACAGGGAAACCTACAGGGAAAAAAGAAAGGAGGCTGGGCAAAAGATAAGGAGGGCTAAGGAGGCCACTGAGGAGAGGATAGCAAAGCAGGCAAGGAGGGGGGACAAAACCTTCTTTAGGTATGTTGGAGAAAGGAGTAGGGCACCGCATGGGATTGGAAGGATAAGGAGGGAAGTTGAACAATACTGGAAGGGGACTTTGAAAAAGCAGAAGCATTAAACAGCTATTTTGTCTCAATCTTCACAGAGGAAAGGGAGGGTAGGGGACCAGGAAGGGGTGGGAAGGGTGACAGCCACAGGCAGGTGGCTGTGGCATAATTCATTGCTGAATGAGTAAGGAAAGAGCTTGGTAGACTTAGGGTAGACAAGGTAATGTGGCCAAATGGAATACACCCAAGAGTTCACAAGGAAGTGAAGGATGCACTGGCATGGCATCTGGTGAGGCTGTTTAACTTGTCCTTGGTCACAGGGGTGGTGCCAATGAACTGGAAGAGGGCAGAGGTGGTTGCACTACATAAGGACGGCGGAAGGACGAGGTCAAAAACTACCATCCTATTAGTCTTACCTCGGTGGTGGGGAAGGTAATGGAAACACTACTTAAGATCAGGTTTATACAAAGGAAAGTCCTGTCAGACTAACCTGATAGAGTTTTTCAATGGGGTGACACAGATAGTGGACCAGGGAGGAGCAGTGGATGTGGCCTATCTGGATTTCAATAAGGCCTTCGACACCATTCTGCATGGTGGAATGGTACATAAGCTGGACAGACTAGGGGTGGACAACAGGATCACCAGGTGGGTGGAAAACTGGTTGAAGGGAAGGAGTCAGATGGTGGTGGTAAATGGGACACATTCCAGGGAACGGGGTGATGACCAGTGGGGTGCTACAGGGGTCAGTGCTAGGACCAATACTCTTTAACATCTATGTTAGTGACCTAGCAGAGGGTCTGGAGGGATGGGTGTGCCTGTTCACAGATGATACAAAGGTCTGCAATAGGGTGGATTCACTTAGTGGGGTGCAAGCCATGAGGCGGTACCTGGAGATGCTGGAGAGGTGGTCTGACACCTGGAAATTGAAGTTTAATACACAAAAGTGCTCACTGATGCACCTGGGGAGGAGAAATGGGAGGGAAACTTACTCCCTTGGGGGGTTGGTGATTAAGGAGAAGGAAACAGAAAGGGACCTGGGGATTATGGTGTCGTGTGACCTCCAGGTGGGCAGCCAATGTAGCAGGGTGGTGGGAAAGGCAAATGGAATGTTGGCCTGCATTGTGAGGGGTTTTAATAACAGGAAGAGGGAGGGAGGTGCTAATGCCATTATACAGAACCATGGTTAGGCCGCATCTGGAGTATGGGGTGCAATTCTGGAGGCCTCACCTACGCAGAGATGTTGAGCTGATGGAGAGGGTGCAGAGAAGGGCAACCAAAATGGTACGAGGGATGCAGAATGTATCCTATGAGAGAAGATTGAGATGGCTGAATTTGTACCCTCAGGAGACTAGGAGGGAGAGGGGGGACATGATTGAGACCTTTAAGTATCTGAAGGGAATAAATAAGGTAGAGGGTAACAGCTTGTTCAGATTGAAGAAGGGAGTGAACACAAGGGGCCATAGCCTTAAACTAGAAGGTGGGCAATACAGAGGTAATGTCAAGGGGCAGTTTTTTATGGAGAGGGTGGTGGAGGCCTGGAACAAGCTGCAGGAGGAGGTAGTGGCAGCTGAAATGGTGGAGGGTTCAAGATGTCTTGGGATAGATTTAAGGGGTTGGAAAAAGAGGGTGGAAGCATAACAGAAGGGGGGAGGTAGGGTGTTGGGCAGACTAGATGGGCCGTGGCGCCTTTCTCTGCAGTCACATTTCTGTGTGTGTACCTGTGTATCTCTTCCAATAGTGCTGATAGACAGATGTTGTTGTTAAGAGAGTCAGAACATGTATGTCTTTACAGGTCACTCACAGCATAATTAAAAACACTGTCTTGAGCTTGCCTTCTCCATGATGTCACCCAGCTCCTCCTCTGTTTATTAAAAATTATACAGTCAGGATGTCTATCCAGCAAGAGGTAAATTAATAAAGGTGACCTCAGCAAAACTCATGTCCTCACATGACTTTCTTTAAATAACATCCCCTCTTTGATCTCAAGTAGCTCCTCTTCTCAGGACACATCAAAGAATCTTTTATGACTTTGCACTAAAGCGTCATAACCTGCTCTCTTTCTCTAGACGTTATAAAAGTTTATGATTTTCCATCCTAGCAGCTGGCAAGCTACAAATAAGCTAGATAAACAGGAAATCCTTGATTTAGGCCTCTTCCAACCTGTAATTATCTCTTGGCCTTCCAGGTAACACCTTGCAGCCAAAACCTGGGAGGGGGGGTATCATTCCACAGGCTGATTCAGCATGTCTCATGTGAGACACTCAATAACACATTTCTATATTACAAAAAGCATGGATTAATCAGAACCAGCTGTACAAGCATCACAGGGTATACATATTGAGCTCCGTTAATATGTCCTCATATGTTTTCTGATGCAGTCCCGGCATCATTTTGGTTGCCCTTCTCTAGACTGCCTCCATTTTGTTAATGTCCTTGTGCAGGTGCTGCCTCCAGTACTGCACAGTACTCCAGATGTGGCCTAACTAGTGTCTTGTAAAGAGGGATTATTACCTCCCTCTTACGACTTGTGATACCCCTACTAACACACCTCAACATCCCTCTAGCCTTACCTACTGCTTTAGTTGTCTGCTTGGATGATTCAGGTAATCTGTGATGATGATGCTCAAGTCTCTTTCTTCCCTTATGATTGCCAGAAACTCCCCTCCTAACCTATAGGTAGCTTCAGGGTTTTTCTTCTCTATGTGCAAGATCTTGCAGTTCTTTGCATTAAACCCCAGTTGCCACTCTTCCAACCATTTTGCCAGTTTTTCCAGATCTCTTCTCATTCTGCCCACACCATCTGGATCATCTACTCTGTTGCAAATCTTGGTGTCATCTGCAAACAGGCAAACCCTACCCTCCAGTCCATCTGCAGTGTCGCTAATGAAGATATTGAAGAGCACTGGCCCCAGGACTGATCCCTGAGGTACCTCACTTGTGACTTGCATCTCTTCTGACTGTATACCATTTATCACCACTCTCTGTTTTCTGCCTGCCAACCAGTTTGTCACCCAGTTGACCAACCTTTGACCCACCCTGAGCTTACCCAGCTTATTAATCAATCTTCTATGTGGAACAGTATCGAAAGCATTGCTGAAGTCAAGATAGGCGACATAAACTACACCCTCTTGGTCCACCACTCTGGTTACACAGTAAAAGAAATCTGTGAGATTAGTTTGACAGGACCTTCCTGTTGTAAACCCATGCTGTCTTTAATCATGTGCTCCATTGGATTCCAGGTGTTGCACTATCATTTCCTTAAGGAGTGCCTCATTAATCTTGCCCACTACTGAAGTAAGACTGACTGGTCTGTAGTTCCCTGCTTCCTCCCTGCTGCCACTCTTGTGGAGCAGGATCACATGAGCCCTTCTCCAGTCTTCTGGGACTGCTCCTGTGCTCAGAGACTCACTAAACAGTTCTTATAATGGCTCTGCAAGTTCCACCCTTAGCTCCTTTAGTACCCTGGGATGTGTGCCATCAGGTCCCATTGCTTTGTCCACCCTGAGTTTAGTGATAATGGCTTATTTGATGTATCTGCTGTTACTGTTTAGTAGCTTTGTATGAGGTTGTGGGTTTTCTCTCACTTCATTGGAAAACAATGAACATAAATTCAAAAAATGGCGATTTCACAGAGCAACTACAAAAACATAATACCAAGGGGATTTGAAAAATTATACCTATCATGTTCATGAGGTGGAGTAACAAAAGGGTTATGTTGACAATTTGGGTCCAAAATCATTAAAATCACAAAGTTATGAGGAAACATTGAGAAAATGCAATATTTCCTTATAACCTTGTTGTTTTGTTTGACACTTTGACTCCAAATGTTCAACATAATCGTTTTATGACCCCCACCTTATGATCAAGACAGGTGAACTTTTTTAAATCCTGTCTGAAAAGTGATTTTGAAGAGCAACCATAAAAGCAAGTTTTGGAGGGGATTTGAAAAATTTAATAAATGAATGAATTTATTTATATTTCAGCAGAATAGGACAACTGAACCATTAGGCCAATTTACAGAGTCATTCTGCATCAAGAGACAAGTTACAATACAATAAGTGAAATAAAATACATATACAAAGACAGAAGATACACTTAAACAATACTTATCAAAAACATTATAAACAAACTCTGGTCAGAGCCAGCATGGATGCTCAGAGTGGCGAGACCAAGTAAAACAATACTTGGATCTCTCACCCGTGCCACAGTTTGCCATACCTAAGATGGTGGCCATGACAGAACTGTGCATGTACAATACTCGTGCATGCGCAGTTTGATTCGATGGCCATCTTGGGTACGGCAGTCATCACTTCCGCAGTTGCAGAAGAAAAAGTAGTGACCTGCAAGTGCCCCACAAAGGGGGTATGTTTATGCGGCCAGCAGAGGAGAAGGGCTGCTACAACACAACAGAGTGGAACTGTGCCACAACACTGTGGAAGCACGTTGGAGAGTGATCCGGTCACGTGCTTCCACAATGCTCCTAAAAAAAAGAATATTAGCAATACATCTGTGGTGCTCCGCCCATGCAGCTATAAAAACAACAAATGCCATGAAGCGAATTAAGTGCAATCACACATGAATGGTGTTCATTTACAAAGAGCACTTTTGAACCGAGCCCTGGTTGGCACTGACTGCAGATAAAGTGAAAGTTGATTCAAAAAGGAAAGCTGCCACATATGAGAAGACATTTTACCATATCTTGTATGAGACATTGGCTCTTTTAGACTGTCACAGCCTGGTTCTGTCTCAGAACTCAGTCTGCGCTGTGCTACCTTCAGACACCTGAATGGTCACCTTGGTGTGCTACCTCCACACAGCTTGACTTTCATTTGGGGTATATTTAGGACTGAATCCCACCTGTGCCACTACTCACACAGTACATTGCCCTTTCCCAAAAGGCAAATGAGCCATCCCTTTAGACAAAGCTGGAAACATATTGCTTATGATACAGTAACTTAGTAGCCTATCTCTTTGGAAACAGATCTCAGACTTGCCAATTTACCCCAGTTTATCCATACCTTAAAAGACTCAGTCACAGAAAGCATGAAGCATACAGTTGCATCCACGGACACGGTCAGATATTTCCTGAAATTTCTGTGATAACTCTGGAGAAGTTCCCTGACTGTCTGTCTGCAGTACCACTATGGGCCACTAGAGAGAATCTCTTTAGATATATCATAAAATATCTGGAAATATCTGAATGTCTCTAAATAACATTTAATATGCCACAGTATTTACATATGTTTCAGCATTATACACACTGAAAACTATGGGTAATACAGGATACTAAAGAAAAGAAAAAATAACACATTTGAAAAGACAGAGATCACACAGAAAAACTTCACTAAATTTCTAAGCATTAGAAGCTCACCCCAACTGGGCTCTTATGAGTTATGGCACACTTGAACACATGTGGCTTGATTTTCAAAGACCCAAGAATGCCACAAACCCCCTAGTCCACTGATTGTATGGTGCACAGGGCTAGCAGCATTCTGCCGGCCCACAATCAGGATTTCCAATCCCGAGCACCAAATATTAGAAGTTAGACCACCTTTTCCTTGGTCTAACTTGTGCCGTTTGGGGGACCCTTTTTATGGGGCTTGTGCCAAATCTTTAGGGCAAGCTGCCGTAAATTGAGGAAACTGTTGCAACTGTGCCCAATGTGCTACAGTCGGGTGCAGTAGCATCAAAGGAGTTTGGCACAGCTGCACCAAAAAATGGGTTTGACAAAGGGCTTGACACAAGCCCTTCATCACCCTTTTGAAAATCAAGCCCATGATGTTACAGGCCCGGATTCCCAGCACATGTCTATACAGAGAAACATACAACAGAAATATCTTTGACTAGCTGGCCCACTACCCTGAATTATCGACCATGCCTCTCTGGCATCTCTCCCTAAACCCTACTCTAATTTCAAAGCCCACCTCCACTACAAAACTAGACTAAATCAGATTTGTGTTTTCACTTTGGCTTGCATTGTTTCTCCAGCTCACAGCCTAGCAGGGTACCATCTGACTGGACCAGCCATTCATTTACGGTAAAAAAAATAGCCTCTTTTAGATAAAAGGGGTCTAGTCCTTTGATATTTACCCAAAACAAAAGCCTTTAGATGACAGGAATGTTTGCTGTCCCCACCAAATTTCTGTGAGAACCCAGGAATGCTCACACAAAAGACCCTGGGACTGCAATACAAGGCAGTTTCCAGTTCTCCCCATGCAACCCACAACTAACAAATTTTACAGGCAACATAACTAGTAGGAGAAAAACATTTTCCTCGGTGTTTGCTACATAGACCTCAGCCAGAATTGTCCCATGGTGTATGTTGAGTGTTTAGGTGGATTAATGTGTCGGAAAGGTAGTTGGTAACAGCATGCTTCATGCAATTATATGAAAGATTGCAACATATTCTCTCTCTCTCTCTCCTAATTGTTAGAGTGAGCCATTCTGTTGTAAGTAAAAGATAGTGGTGGATTTCACTTGGAGGACCCATAATACCCACCAAACATCTAGTAACTTTATAACATACCCCTTCAAGTTTTAAAGGAATTGCTTTATTTGAAGACCCAAATATTAGGCAACCATAGTCTATTTATGCAATAATAAAAGCAAGTACAATCCTTTTCTTAGTCACTAAATCCAAACAATGCCTATGTCTTTTAACTCATCCATTTTCTTACAAACCTTTGTGCATAGCTGGTTTACATACTCTTTAAATTTTAACTCCTAATCAATCCATCATACACCCTGACATTTATAAGTAGAAACAAGTTCAATTTGTGTTCAATCTATGGCTTCAATATAAGACTGGTCATCCCAAGTGAAATTCCATACTTTTGTGAGCTTCAATATCAAATTTTTGCTTTACGTCATAATCAAATTATTTTTTATTAACTACACTTGAAGACTTCTAAAGTCTCTTTGAAATTTTTGTAAAATCACAAAAGTATTTCATGCTGATGTTAAAAATCATGGTATCCTCTGCATACATTTTAACTTCTGATGAAGTAAGCGTTTTTGGCAAGCTATCTATAAATATGATGAACAGCAGGGGTCCTAAATTTGCTCCTCAGTACATCCATTATATTTGATTGAATACCATCAGAACTAATCACCTAAAGGGATACAGCCCCCTGAACAGGATGAGGGGAGATACACAAATGAGAATTGGTTTTTAAGGTAGACAGGGGAGCCAGATTGCATAGTTTTCATGACCAAAGTGGCAAGTGTCAGATTGTCTTTGAGGTCAGTAGAAAGCCACTTTAGGGAGTCAAGGACCAGGCAGTGGTGTGCATCAGACCTGCTCCCATAGGCAGATTTACAGATTTTGTAGTATAGGGCATACTTTTTTACAAAGTGGATTTACTGGCGACACCAGATGATGCAGTTCTTTTTGCACACAGCAAAGATATTGATGGTATCACCCAATCACTCAGCTCCTGCTTTTCCAGGCTCTAGGATTGTTTTTTTTTTTTGTGAAAAAATGGTCCTTAATTTCCCTAAAACCCAGTCCATGCTATTCGGGACTAGGCATAGCCTAAGCCAACAGCTTAATCTGGTTCAAGGTCAGTCGGCATTCATCTGTATCCCCCTCCCCCGGGTCGTGCCTGAAAATAGGCAGGATTTGTCTAGTGCACTTACCCGGTCAACAAAAGCTAAAATAAAAAATAAAAAATAAAATAAATAAATAAAAAATAAAATAAAAAATAAAATAAGCTATATCCCTCAAGTTCTCCATCATTACTGCAAATAGCTCTCTATTAGTAAAGACCATGTCCTTTAAGTACCTTGGTGTTCACCTCACTCCTTCAATGCCTTTTGCATCCCATATCTAGCACACTGCATGACTTCTTCACCAGAAATTTGCTTCTCTCGACAGAATACGCAAGTACCTAATACTTATTGCCAGAATTCGAATTGCAATGGCAAACCTCATCCCCTCCCTCGATTACTGTTGGTTGTCATCAATGCTGCCAATAAATCCACTTTACAAAAAAAGTATGCCCTATACTACAAAATCGGTAGATTTGCCTCTGGGAGCAGGTCTGATGCACACCACTGCCTGGTCCTTGGCTCCCTAAAGTGGCTTTCTCCTGATCTCAAAGCCAATCTGACACTTGCCACTTTGGTCAATTAAACTACGCAATCTGGCACCCCTGCCTACCTAAAAAAGCAATTCTCATTTGTGGATCTCCCCTCTTCCTGTTCAGCAGTAAACAATAACCTCATAGTCCCCTTGTATCAATATGGGACAGTGTTCTTTAAGCTACCATGATGCATCTATTTGGAATTCCCTTCCTCCACGTATCAAAAAATTCCCTACCATCCCAGCCTTTACAAAGCTCCTAAAAGCACACTGCTCCTCATCTCAAGCCTGCCTCTGCTTGCACTAATCTATTCAATTCTGCCCACCACCCCTTACTACCTCTGCTGTCTACTCCTCGACCCCCTTTCTTATCCCCTTACTTTCCCCCCCCCCTAGCTATGCACTCAACATATCCCCAACCAACTATGCACTTAACACCCTATTTCCCCACCCATAATCTCTCGTGCCTTCCCTCCTTCCACTAATCTCCACCTCTCCCCCACTTCCACCTTCCTCTCTCAAGCTCCATTGTGTCTCCTCACCTCTCAATCCCCTTGTGCTGTACATCTTCAAAAACTCTTTTGATAAGTTGTTTGATGCTGTTATTTCTCTTCGCATCCCTACCATAGGCCGGATGCTTGGTATCATACTTGACATGCTGCATTTTCTCCACTGCCCAACATATTTTCATTTACTAGTTTTCTAGTACACTACTGCACTCCTCTTTGTACCCAGATCAGACATATTAGTATATATTCTCAGGCTTGTGATGTTGTATCATATTTGACATCTTGTATCTTTATCTTTTCCTGTTGTATTATATCTTACCCCCTTGTATGTGTTATTGCACCCAGGTCTTGACTGAAAAAGCCACTCACCCAGTCAATAAAGTTTAAATAAAATAATAAAAACAGAAGATAAACCACTGCACAGCACTGGAACTCACTCCCACACTGATCAATTTTGGGTCAGTAACTGGTGGCCCACAGTGTCAAAGGACCTTGCTTAACTCCAGAACTCCACTGCTACCATTAATTGTTTATTTTCAAGACCGAGGGAGACAGTGTTTGTGAAGTCAAGCAGAGCTATTGTGGTGGAGTGGTGGGGTCTGAAGCCAGACTGCTGAGAGAAGAGTAAATTATGATCAGTCAAATAAATGTAAAATTGCTTGTGTATTTCTTTTTCCAAAATCTTTGAAATTAACAGCATGCAGAGCATCCAATCCCAGTCCACTGGCCAACTGCTGCTCTGATGGCACCCCTCTCTACACTGTCAATACATTTCAGTACCTTGGCATTGCCCTGGACCCTGCCCAGGATCTCTGCTCCTGTATTTCTACATTGCCAAGTCCACAGATTCCAAATTAGGCATGGCCCCACCACCACTTCCTAACTCCTGATGCACTCAAGACCATATCCCAAGGCAGACTCCTCTCTTACATCCAATACAGCTTACTTATCCTCACAAATGCCGCCAAACCTTGCTATATAAATGGGAGGTTACTTACAATAACATCTGTCATTTTACCCTCACCTCCCCTGCCTGACACATCATTGCTCATTGTATTGCACTCTGGGCTGGCTCTCCCCCTCTGCATCATTCTTCTATGCCCTAGGATGCTTTGCTTTCAAACTTCTCAGGTCCACCTCCCTTATCTCACTAGTACACAGCACTCGCCCCATCTACTCACTTCGCTTGATAGACACTGTACCACATCCCTGGTTGTTCCAAAATGCATGACTAAACTGGGCAACCAGGCCTTCTCCTCATCTGCCCCAAAGCTGTGAAACCCCAACCCCACCAATATTTGCAACTGCCCAACCCTGTCTGCTTTGAAGGCTCATTCCCTTCTATCAACTGCCTGTACATGTACTTAGCATTTTACTCTCCACCAACTGCCTACTAAACATTCTTCTACACTATGCAGTCAAACTGCCCAGTTCATCTCAAGTTTTTGCTATTAGCAATAGTAGACTACACTACTGTTACTTCCCTATGGATAAATTAATGTATTCTTTGATGCTTTGTGCCACAATAATGTCATAAAATGTTTTGTTACATGGCTGTCTTCAATGTAATGTTCATTGTTATAGTCCTCTTTCACGTTCTTGCAATTGCCACATGTATTGCTCAACTATTTGTCAATTGTTGTTTTTTCTTGCCTTGTACTCTCCTGGGTCATACATGAAAATAGGTATTCAGTTGTCTAGTGTACCCATGGTTACCAAAAACAAAATAAATAAACAGCAATAGAGCATTTTTTTAATGCAAAAATTATACCTCTCTTGTTCAAAAGTGGGGTAAAAAAAAGATATGCAGAAAATGTGGGTCAACAATATGCTACAAAGCTATGTTGGGTGGTGATATGCTGCTTTGCTGGCTGATGGTGGTAACATGAAAGGATGCAGCTGCACTGTGATAGGTGCAGCTGCATCCATTGATATGTGAGAAGAAATTCCTGCCATTCAGTCAGCAATGCAATGTTAGCAGTAGACTTGCCAGCATTGAGTGTTGACTCACAAACCTCCTGCAGGCTCAACTGCATTGGCTGAACAGCAAACATCTCTCCAGCCCTTATATTGTCTGAGTAGCCCCAATATGTTTTGCTTGTGCATGTGCACAAGCAAACAGAAAATGGGGGTAGTTACAGTAGTTGCATGTTTCAGCTGAAAAATGAGTAAGTGTGGCACCACTTGTATGTTCACCCCATTCGTCACATCCTCAACTGGTTTAAATTCTCTAGTTTTCATAAGGAGAACTGGCCCACCGATGCAGCAGTAGCACTAATGCTTGCAGCGCCGATGACTTGAGTTCAGAAGCAAACTTGGGGCATCGGAGGATCAGCCAGGGGGAGGAAGATCCACTGTTCATGGGACTGCTCTCCTCTTGTTGGGGTGGGGGGCCATGGAACCCAACACATGCCTGACTCCTAGTGCAGATTGGGGGAAGGCAGTCCAAGGCTACCAGATGTTTATGGAGGTGGGCGTTGATGCACATTGTGTGGGAGCAAGCGGCGAGCATCGTGATGGCACTGCATGTCCACACTCCTGGGGAAAGCACAGGAAACTACCATCCAGTAGTTTGACACTGGTCACCTGCAGGGTGTGCAGCAGATAATCCAGGCCTTTCCCAGTGAAACCAGATCCTGCTTGATGGAAGGGTTTGGTAACCCCACCAACCCTGCCGGGGGGTGGGCAAGCCCTTGAGGCACACATGAGCAGGTAAGCCCTGAAGGACACCAGGATTGTCAGGGCTGGGGTGACTGGTAGAAGAGGGCAGGTCTGACATGGATTAAACAGATACCTGAAAAAAGAAAATTCATAATGAATTGCAGTATTACAGTTCTGTGTCATCAGTGCAGTCTTGAATTTTTTTCTATCCCAGGCCATGCTAAAGTTGAGGTGCAACACATCCACTGCTTGGGCCTTGTCCACTGCCTCCGTGACCTAGTCAAAGAAGTTGGTCAGTTTAGTTTGACAAAATCTTCTTGCTACAAAGCCATACTGACTCCTGTCCAGCAACCCATTTGCTTCCAAGAATTCCACAATTGTTTTCCCAAATAATGGTTTCCAGCAGCTTGCTTATGCTTACGTTGAACTGACTGGTCTGTTATTTTCCAGGTTCATCCACATCCCCACTCTTGTGAAGCAGCACCCTATTAGCTACCCCAGTCTGCTGGAGCCACCTGCATCTCCAGTGAACAGATAGACAGATTTGTCAATGGGCTGCCAGCATCTACCTCACCTCTTTCAGCACTCTAGGGTGCAACCTGTCAGGACCAAATGATTTGTGCACATTCATGGTTTGATGAAGCGCCTTTGCACCCTTTCTTCTCAGACTGGTCCTAACTCCAACCCACTCACATCCCTCTCTTTGGCCTGCATGCCACACTCCGATAGTGGCCCCCCTCATCAATGGTGAATTCAGAACAAAAATAATCATTCAGTAAATCAACCTTTTATCCATCCTCTTTCACCTATGTCCCTTCTTTCTTCAATCTAATTATACCATCCTTAATTTTACTTTTTTCCCTAATGTACTTAAAGAAGTTTTTTTCTTCCTGCTTGACCCCCAGCTATTCTCAGATCTGTGATTGCTTTACCTTTTCTTACCATTATTCTGACTTCTTTCAGAAAACCCTCCCTATTGGCTTTGCTCTGTTCCCCCATGTAGCATCAAAATGACACCCTTTTTGCTCTTACTGCTTTTCCTACCCCTCTATATAATCATAGAATCATAGAACGTGACAGCAGAAAAAGACTACATGGTCCATCCAGTCTGCCCTTACCACCCCAGACTACCACCTTCCTCCCTGAGAACCCACCCCTCCCCTGTAGTCCTTTATGACTGTCCCAAGCCATCTTGAATCCCAACACTGTTTCCACCCCCACAACCTCCTCTGAAAGTTTGTTCCAGGCATCCACCATCCTCTCTATAAAGAATCACCCCCTCATGTTCCCCCTGTAGTTACCCCCTTGCAGTCTCAGGCCATGTCCCCTAGTAGTGGTGTCCTTCTTCAGTTATAATAAGCACCCCGGACCCCCTTTGTTTAACCCCTTGACATATTTGAAGGTCTTTATCATGTCCCCTCTCTCCCTTCTAGTCTCCAGGGTGTATAGCCCCAGCTCGCAGCATCTCTGTTCATATGGTTTGCCCTTCATCCCTTGCACCATCTTGGTAACTCTTCACTGAACCCTTTCAATCAGGTCTATGTCCTTGTGCAAGTGAGGCCTCCAGAACTGAACTCTGTACTCCAGGTGCAGTCTCACCATAGCTTGGTACAGGGGCACTAGAACTTCTCTCCTCCTGCTGGTGATTTCCATACCCATACTAACCAGCATCCCATAGGCCTTCCCCACTGGCCTAGTACACTGTTCCCCCACCTTAAGGTTGCTAGAGACTACTGTACCCCGATCCTTCTCCTGCTCCATTGCCCTGATTTCCTCCCCTCCTATTTATAAATAATTATCTATAAGCCAGATCAGCTCTTCCCAATCCGCCTCATGCATGATGCCATCACCTCCATTATACCCCTATTTATGACATCCCATTTGGCTTCTGCCACTTCCACTTCCACTCCATTTACCCCTACCAGCTAATCTTCCAGCATTTCCCCCATCTTTTTTTCCTTTGGTAACCAGGTAATGCCCACTAGGCACAAGTGACTGTTTTCAGTGGTGACACAGGAGCAGTGGGGAGGTTAAGTGACTTGCTCAGAGCCACACAGTATACACGCAGAGGTTGTGGGAATCTAGCCCAGGTTTGCTGGATGTACTAAGCTCATTCACAGCTCCTTACACTTACCTCTAGTGCTATACTGCCAACCTGACTCACCTTGCTATTCTCAGATCTGTGTCTGCTTTACCTTCTCTTACTACTAACTTTCCAAAGTCTGCACTTCTGAATCCAAAGCTACATTTATTTATTTTCAACAAATATGTTTATTCATTTTAACTTTTCAGTCCAGTAGATACCAAATATCAAAGCATCAAAGACCAGTAATTCAACAACATATGTGATACTGAGCAAGTAATATGGAGGTCAGAAACAAAAAAGTACAGCTGGAGCATTTGAGAACTCTAACAGGCTCCCAAACTGAGAGACAGGTACCAATAAAAATAAAAACAAAAACAAAATAGTCCCATGTTAATTGTGATAAGTATCTGAAAATCAAAAGGTGAAACAGTCCAAGCAGTCTATACATAGTAATTGCAAGGGATCCCCCAGGGTCCCCTTGGGGTGCCTTAAGGGTCTGAAGACACTCCAGCCTTTCAGTTCCACCAGTTTGCCATAGATATTATGGTGGCTACCCCTGCTTTGTGGGCTCAGAAATGTTGAGGTACCTGGGTTCTTTTAACTCCTTTCTTGTTTTAACGGATTCATATCCAGGGTTAGATTAGAAACGTGTGTGGTGCATCCACCCAGAGAAAGGTTAAAGTGAACCTGGTGTAAGAATGGTACAACCCAATAGGATGATAGCTGTCTCTGGTTGCTTGTGTTGTCTTGCCCCTTTCACTGCTTGTGGGGTGGGGGGAATGCAGAGTTAGGGTTGGAAATCTTAATTTTACATTTCCCTACTTTTGTTGCTTTAATCTGAACCCTAAATTGTGCATTAACAGAGATTTTTGTAACAAATTCCCTTTCTTTTTGAGATATCTACAATGCATACATTTATTGCATTCTCTAGGTTTTCACACCACAATACCAATACATGTCTTCAGTAATGCTCATGAGATTACTTCATTCACTGTCCATACACTATGACATCTCATGTTTACTCTGTAGTGTACAAATCTTGTACCTTTTTTAGAGTTACAACTCTTGTAAAAGTCGATATGTCTTTTAGAAATACTAATTGAGTTTTCCTCAGGAAACAATGTACGATATCATGTTCATGCTAGCAATACAATTTATCAACTATCATATATCTTCACAAACTGTGAAACAAGCAATGAACATTCATTTATAATGTATGAACAAAGATACAGACCACAGGATATAAGTTTAAAAAAAAATATTTGAAAAAATGGCAATTAAATTAGTACCAAACTGAAGTTGTGTTCCTGTACAGGGCAAAAAAACCAAGTACTGAAAAAAAGATCAACAATAATTGCACTCAGAACAGGAAGTCATCCAAGAAAAATAGAACACAGATGACTGCTGCCAACATATATACAGTATGACTTCTCTAAACTATTTACAGTATATTTACAAGGATGTACTTGGAAAATTCCTCACTCAACTCCTTAATAAAGGAGATCCTATGAAAAAAGCAGGAACACAAGATAACCAGCATACTAAGTGAACCATTCAAACTTCCCCTCCCTTGGGTACACCCCCACCCCCACCCCAAGTATCATTTGTAGTGTAGTAGTACAGTGGGTGCTGCTGCATGTGAGACATGACACCAAACTACTTTCATTCATATGCCTTTATAGCCACTAAGCACACAGTCAGATAACCTATGTACTAGTATGACATATTTCAATTTTTCTTCCATTTAACAGAGACAAGTGCTTGAAGAAAAACTCTGTAAAGACAAGCTGTTAATCTAAAACTGGTTCATGACCACATGGTTATATATTGATTTCCTTCTTTTCTTTTATTTTTCCAAACAGAAAAGTGTCAAAACTGTGGACAGATGACAAGGTGCTTGCCCTGGTGAAGTCCATTGAAAGTTATGGAAAACATGATATCATAATGAAGGGCACCAATCTTCCACAATGGAATCTCTGGAAGAAAGTGACTGGCTACCTGCAGGAGAAGGTGTGCAGCAAGGATCCTGACTCCTGCCATTGCAAGTGTAAGTTGCTGCAACAACATGTTATAAGCCGAAGGATTCAGGTAATGTCTGGGTGAAGGAAAGGGAGTGGTTCCAGTGGCCCCCACTATGTGGAACAGTGCCAGAAAGACAGAGTGGGATGATAGACACAACAGAAGTAAGTACAGGTACAAAATGCAGCCACTTCAGAAAAATCTTTGTAACATGAGTGACACTTGCTGATATGTAATATGAGAATGATCATGTTAACAAGTAGTAAGTAACTGCACAGTAATGCTATGTAATAATTATGTTAATTAAATTGTTTCATTGTCATTAAGTGCAATCCATGATATGGGAGTGGGGAATGGGGAAACATATACCATTAGGTGGATGATGCAATTAGGGCACTGCAATTACAGTGATGGGAAAATGTCATGAGTGATAGGGGTGTTCGAGATTTAACAGTGCCCTTCACTCATGACATTTTCGCCATCCATACTGTTCACCTCTCATCCACTCATGCCTGGACTCGGAGGTGATTATATATACTGTTGGAAGTGTGGAGAGCGAAGCCCCCCTCAAAAACTAACCCTGCTCCACTAAAGTCTATTGTCTACAGAGCTGTCTTGTGGTGGAATGTGGGGCCATGGTCACTGTGAGTGACATGTTTCTGGTGCTCCAATTTATGGCAACCAGATTCATGTCGCACCACAGTGGGCGAACTGTGGGGAAACATGCCATGACTAAAAGGTGAGTGCAGAACAACATATTGCTAGTGGTTCTCAGTGTCAACCAACTTATTCCCTTAAACTGAATAATAGTCTGTAAGAATGTCCATGTCAGGGAGGGGGGCTATAATATTACATCTCTTCTTTACGACTGTGTGCAGAGTATGGGGGCACAGGGGGAGATATTTTCCTGTGTGGCTTGGAAATCTTGCACATATAGTGAAATTTTCTGTAAGTACAGAGGCCACCTGTTTATGCCATGCTGTCTCTTACATATGTAGTATACATAAAAATGTTACATTCAAACACACTTGCCTTATAATATGTCTTTATATCTTCTCTCTGGTTCCATGTGATAACGGCGATTGTGGAATAGTGATCACTGTTTGGGTGAGTGTACATCATCAAAAATGAATTACGATGGTGTACACTCTCAACAACTAGAAAACCAGTATATGGTTTTCTATTTTATTTGGGGGGCTGCAGAACCCCCATACCCCCTACTTAAGGATTCTCAACTCCAGGGAGGTGCATGTTGGGGGGGGGGATTTCTTAAAAAAAAAAAAGAAAGTTGACTGCCAGCACAAAAAAATATGTGATACTCCGGACTGAACCGTGCACCCTGCACACCTCAATTGACCACCCTCCCCACCATGCTAGCTGACCAGCTCAGCAGTTGCCTAGAACACTCCCTCCCACATACCTCCCTTCCCCTACATCTCCCCCCATGTGTGTGCTCGCACATACATACGCGTATACTTCCCATCACCCAACATCACCCACCCAGGTATCTGGTCGCTACCCTGCCAGGTAGCTCTGTACACAGGTGCTGTGACTGAGTCGCTCTTTTTGAAAACGCTCAATCTCAGTCACCATGTACATGGTATACCCTTCTCTCTTATTGCAGAACATAATGGCTTCCCTGCTATGCCAAGAGGCAGAGCCTGGCTGGAACCAATCCCAGCTGATCTGGTGGAGGAGGATCCAGTTATTCCTGATGAGGACATTATCATTATAAAGAAGATGGTATGTAATAAGTACACAATCATACTTAATATCATTAGTCGTACCTATCATATATTACTATCTACTGAAGCAGTCTCTGTTATGTTTCTGAGACTGCATGTCACAGTTGTAATGTAACATAAATGTAACAAGAAGGCAAAGAGTAGTGTGAGACAGAAGACTTCCACATAAAACCTTATAAGTATATGACTTGTAGTAAATTAACAACTTTATGCAGGTTATAACTGGAAATTATGCTTTTCTTTAACAGAAATGACAGTTCAAGTGTATATCGTATGGTTTCTTTGTTTTTGAAAACTAGTACAACATACTGTGACTGTGAACACAGTTTCATACTTGAATTTGCAATTCATTATTTCAACAGCCTTGGTTCCCACACACACAGCTCGCATAAAACAGTACTTACAATGATTACAATTGTGTAAATGTGAGTGGATAACAACAATATACAAATGTATCATACTGTACAATATCATAAGGAAAACTGTTTGTATTCTTCATATAAAGCAATATATTTAACAGATGATGTAGGTTACAGAGCCTTGCAGTAGTAAACTCAACAGCATAGTGGACTATGGCATACAATAGAACCAGAACTTGAATGGCAACAGTATGATAAGTACATGTTATCATGTTACTAAATTGTTGACCTTTCATATCATAGTTAGTAATAGCAATTTTTTGTCTTTTGGTGAACAACTATACATGAGAAAAGGTGTGCATCATAGAATATTGCAGTACTGATGTTAAAGTAGCATATCAATCAATCAATCAATCAAATTCTGTATTTATCCAGACGAATACGATTGAGCAAGCTCATTTACAAGGTGGACCTGCATTACACACGTCAAGTAACAATGCATTTATATACAGACAAATAGACAGTATATGCAAGAGTACAACAGTACAGGTAGGCCTGCAATAGACAGGATAAGTAAAATTACATTTTGGTTCAGGTAAAAGACAGTCAGTAAGGGTATACATAACAATAGGGTGGCAAGTCAGTAAAAATTTATACCAGATACAACAACATACATGGTTTAGTATTCCTGTAAGGTAAAGGCATTATAGTCCAGCGAAGAGGTTAGTTGAAGTGGATGCTATGTTGTAAAGAGACATACATAGTCAGTTTAAAAGACCCAGGCGATCAAGGGGGGGAGACATGTGTCAGGAGAAGTGGGCAGCCAGTGGGGGGGGTCTGGAACTGGGATAATACTAGAGCGAAGGAATGAGATGCTGTGGGTATACAAGGAATAGGTGGTTGAGGAGGTGAGATTTAGGGTGGTAGATAAGTAGGTGGCTCAGGGACAAGTTTTGCACTGATACAAGAAAGAAGGAGGATGGGAAAAGCAGGGAGGATGTATAAGGGGGGTAAGTAAGCTAGGATCATTGGAAGCAGTTGCAAGCTTCTGTAATGTATTTTGAGTATAAGGTCTTAAACACAGTGAGACTAACAGGAGTTCTCAGTTTCAGTGATTTCTGTAGCACATTCCAGAGCTAGGATCGTTGGAAGCAGTAGCAGGCTTCTGTAATGTATTTTGAGTATAAGGTCTTAAACACAGTAATACTAACAGGAGTCCTCAGTTTCAGTGATTTCTGTAGCATATTCCAGAGTGATGGTAGAACGAATCCTATGGCAGCTCTCCCAAAACGCATTAGGGCTTTGGGCACTTTCAGAGAAATCAGTGAACAGCTTCTTAGGGCACAGGTTCCAGGCATATTGAGAGTCAGGCAATCAACAATGTACTGCGGAAGTTTGCCAGTGATAGCTCTGTATGTCCAGAGAGCCACATTTTTATTTTGTCTGTAGTATAGGGAGGTCCAACCTATGGCTGCATATAAAGAGCAGTGATGGGTGGAGAAGGGGAGACCAGTGATGAAGCGCAGGGCTATGTGGTAAAGTATGCCCAATTTACCGAGGTATGAAGCAGCACATTGGCTGTATATAAAGTCAGTGTAATCAATTAGGGAAAGGAACGTAGATTGAACTAGCTGTCTCTTGGCCTCTGTAGTTAGTAGGCGGTTTAACCTGAAGAAGAGACCTAGTCTCTGCCTCAGTTTTTTTAACAAATCCTCCAGGTGGTCTGCAAAGGAGAGTTTGAAGTCTAGCCAGACCCCCAGGTATTTGAATTTTGGCACAAATTCCAGGGTTTCTCCTAGGAGGGTGGTGATGGGGGGTAGAGCAGGGTAGGCTGCATGGTTAATAGGTGAAAATAGCATCGCCTTTGTCTTTTTGGTGTTAAGTAGCAATTTTTTACTAAGGAGCTGGTATTGAAGTATGTTGAAGTCAGCTTACAGGCAGTTTCAGGAGTTGTGTGACTTAGGTAGATCACTGTATCATCTGCGAACAGATGAATTTTTGCCTCATTGATTCCTGAGTCTATATTGTTGATGTAGATGGCAAATAGGAGTGGCCCCAGGATGGATCCCTGCAGGACGCCTCTTTTTAACAGATTTGAGGGGGAGAGTTCACCTTCAGCCTTGACCTGTTGGTGTCTATCAGAAAGGTAGTTGTGGAACCAATGAAGGAGGTAGAATCTAGACCAATAGCTTTTAATGAAGAAAGAAGGAGGCTGTGGTCGACAGTGTTGAAGGCCTTACTTAAGTCTAGAAAAATGGCGCAGACAAATTTTTTGTTCTCTAGCTCTCGCTGCCAGTGATTTGTCACCTTGGCCAGAGCCATGACTGTACTATGTTCAGTTCTGAAACCAGATTGCATTGGGTTTAGCAGGTTAGTATCATCTATGAAAGATTTCAGCTGGGCATTCACGATTTTTTCCAGAAGTTTTGATAGTACCGGGAGAAGGGAGATGGGCCTGTAGTTGTTTAGATCACAGGGGTCTCCTGATTTAAACAACGAAATAACATGTGTGGTCTTCCACAGTTTGGGGAGGGTCCCTTGAGAAAGGGACTAATTAAATAGATGCGTAATAGGTACGACCAAGACATGATAAGCAATCTTTAGGTAGTATGGATTGAAGGTGTCAGTGCCAGCACTTTTTCTGGTGTCCAACTGGAGGAGGAGATCTTCGACCTCTTTTAGTGAGGCAGGAGAGAATGAAAAGACTGCATCTGAGGGACTAGATTCTGAAGGTTGCGTGGTAAGCTGGGAGCATAGGTTACATGAAGGTGAGTTATCAAAAGCTAGCCCTGCAGTAGCAAAGTGATTGTTGAAGGCTTGTAGTATCTCTTTATTGTTGTTGATAGTTACATTGTCAGAAACAATTTTTGAGGGGAGAGTGTTTCCTGTGGTATTACCAGAAAGTTATTTTATTGTGGACCAGAAATTGGTAGGGCAGTTGAAGGTAGTGTCGAGTTCAGAGCGATAGAAGTTGGACTTCGTTTCCCGAATTAGCTTTGTACAGTGGTTTCTGGCTATTCTGAAAAGATGCCAGTCTTCGGCTTTGTGGGATTTGCATGCTAGCTTCCAGAGCTTGTCTCTTTTTGATAGCGCTGCCTTGATGTCTGCTGTAAACCAACGGCACTTTCTAGCCTTTATGCAGGTTTTGACTAAGGGTGCATGGGTGTTAAGAGCGCTGGATACAATTTAGTGGAAAATGGCATATGCTGTTTCTACTGATTTGGCTAAATAAAAGGTCTGCCAAAGCAGGGAGGCTTTCAGGTCATTGATATATGCAAGCGGGTCAAAATTCTGTTTTGATCTTTTGGTAGAGAACTTTGCTGAGGCTGTTGGTTTAGGGACTGCTCTTATGCCAGCAATAAAACATTGGTCACTAACATTGGCAGAAAAGATCCCAGCATGGGAGAAGAAATGGGGTTTGCTTACTAGAAGTACATCTAATAGTGTACTTTTCGTAGGGTTTTTCTTATTGATACAAGTAGGTTCATTAATAAGTAAAGTGAACCCATGAGAGTCACGGAAGGATTTAAGTGGAAGAGATGTGCTTGACAGCCAGTCGTAGTTAAGGTCCCCTAGTATAATTGTTTCCATTGTGTCGGTACTCATAGTAGATGACAGGTGGGACAGGAGCTGTGACCCCGAGGACGGGGGTCTATAACATCCTATGACACGGAAGGCCATTGATGTAGATATTTCAATTTTTAAGGACAGGCATTCAAAGTGCATTGGCAATGATGAAAATGAGGCAGCGACCAAATTTGTCCTTAACATAGATGGTTACACCACCGCTTCTGGTTAGTCTATCGGCTCTGAATAACAGATAGTTGGGGATATTGACCTCTTTGTTTGGCGTGGATGGATGAAGCCAGAATTCAGATATAATAAGTACATCCGGCTCCATGTGGACAGCCCAAGCCTGTATTGAAGTGAGTTTCTTTATGAGGCTACACACATTAACATGCATAAAGCTGATACCTTTATACTTCATGACTTCGGACGGTGAAGGAATTGCTTGTATAGGACCAGGGTTAAATTTAACATTACCTGAGCAAAGCAAGAGGAGGAGTACAACTTTCCTCAGGGCAACAAGTGGTAATTTGGAAGAACTAAGCCTTCTTTGGCTAGTGGAAGTATTGGTGTAGGAATGCAAGGACCTATTCTTTGTACTGTTCAGTCCTAGTGATACACATGCTAAGACCCTAGCCGTATGACACCAGTAGATGCAGGTACTGGGCCGAGTAGATAACATTCCTTGGGTAGGTAACAAGATGCCGGTGGCTGTCCGAGAGGGAGACTCAGCTGAAAGTGGGTACAACAACTTGGGGGCATAGCACGAGTTGTACAGGGACTCCATGAGTAGACATTCTTGTGGTAGGGGATACGAGTCCTCTTTGGGGTAAATTCCATCTGGCGTGCACCCTAATAAGGGTAGGGTGCATAAGGTGGTAAATAGGTAGAGCCAGATTGCAAGTTCCATGGTTAAAGTCTGGGGGTCAGAAAGAGAAACAGTTGTAAGGGTTTAATCTGGGCAAGGTATCACTAGGTAAGGCTATGCGCCACGGTGTCTGAAAAGGGATATAGGTGCCGATACCACTTGAAGGGAGCAAGGAGATGTTTCTATGGCACAGCGACTACAGATAGTTATGAGAAGTCGTAAACCTGATCTAAGAAGTATCACCAGCTAAGGCTACATACCACAGAGTCAGCAAAGGGATGTAGGCACTGAAACCACTTGTAGGGAGCAAGGAGAATTTACTATGACACAGTGACCAGGGACAGTAATAAGTTATGGTATGGCATATGGTATGTAATAGCATAGAACTGTTACTTCAAGGGCAACAATATAATAAGTATGTGTTATTATGGTACTAAAGTGTGTGTATATGTATTTGTGTGTTACAGATGATGATGCAGACAGAGAAGGCACCAGTGGGGCTACAGAGTGGCACACAGTGGGAGGCAAATCAACAGCTACTGCTCCCTCTGTGCCTCCACTGCTGGATGCTGGTGGCCAATCAGAGTGTCAGTATGATGAGGATGAGCCCCAGCCTGGTCCATCTGCTACATCCAGCCCTGCTGCAAGATGCCATTCTCGCACATGCTGACACAAGTTAACTATCATTTAGTCATGACCTTAACATCTATGTATTCTTTTTGTTTCTCTACTTTTTGCTGTGTGTGTTGTTTTTTTTTTCAATTTTACTACTGCCTTTACTTGTGTTTTGGACCAATCCATACCACGCATCAACCAAGGTAAGGTGCTGGATAAGAACATACTTATTTTTGCATGCAAATTGTACATGGCAAGAAATTGTTTTTACAGCTGGTTTCTATCACACAACTCATTACACCACCTAAAAAGAGCACGTGCTGCATACGTCCTGTAACAATCATTCAGTAAGTACATAAATCGTCAAGTACACACTCTTGTGTATATATATATATAGGGGTGTTCGACAACAGGACATAAAATGTGAATTCTCATTCATTAAACTGATACCATATCAAGGTATGACATATAGGTAAAGAAGTACATGCTGTCATGTAAAGCCAAATATATAATGCCACTTGCTGTGTCTTCACTGGAATTTTATGCAATATCATGTACTTAACAGTAGCTGACAATACACCCCCCCCGCACTAAAAAGATAAAAGAACAAAACTGCAGTTCCTTACTTCAGTTGCTGTACTGTATGATGCACACAGTTACAGACTGAAATGTAGACCTTTTACCAATAGATGGTTAATAATGAGATGTTGCTACCATGCATAACGGATGAAAAAGTATTGTGTGATTTAAGCTGTACACAACTGTCTGAAATGGCCAGAGTAAGAAATTTTGTAAACACACCAAAATGTTACCATACCATAGTATAGTATAGGTGCTAATCAAATAATGTATCACTTTGACATAGTCACGTAGTGTTTCTCACTGCATATTTTTCCCTTCCCATAGATCTGCCAGCTCACTGCTATAGGCTGGTTGCTGTTAAGGGAGCCAGATTATGCTATTTATTAAAGCACACCTGTATTCCCTTCTGTATTTAAATACAAATTACAACATACCATCCATCATTGGTAGACAATGCTGTGAACTATATTTGAGACATTTAAAGAAGAAGAACAAGAATCAGCATTTATATAGCGCTTTTCATACACAGTGTATCCCAAAGTGCTTTACAAGCAATGCTAGACTGGTAGTGAAGTGACTGACTGTGTAGTGGCAGCCATATCACACATCAGCACCCACACACAGCCTGGACAAGTGCATGAACCATTTTTATAATAATAATAATAATAATTTTATTTTTAAAGCGCCTTTCAGATTTCAAAGCGCTGCACAATCATACAAAAATACAATCCATACAATTATCATTATAATACAATATAAGACATTCATAAAACCACAATTTTATAAACAGATCACATTATACTATAAAAAGGCCATGTGATACAGATGGGTTTTAAGGCCACTCTTAAATTCCCACAGGGAGGTGCACTGCCGTAACCGACGGGGTAGAGAATTCCAGAGAGTGGGAGCAGCATAAGAAAAGGCTCTACAGCCAGATGAATTTAAACACACTCTCTGAATCTCTAGCAACCCCTCATCGGCTGAGCTAAGCAATCGGCCAGGGCAGTAAGATACGAGAAGGTCTTTCAGATAAGCTGGACCCTGATCGTGTAGGGCTTTAAAAGTCAATAAACAGACTTTAAAGGTGATCCGCCACCGAACCGGAAGCCAGTGCAGTTCGCGCAGCACCGGGGTAATATGACAAGACCTACTGGTTCCCGTCAAAACCCGGGCTGCTGTGTTCTGCACTAGCTGAAGGCAGCGGATTTCAACCCCAGAAAGCCCAAAATACAGGGAGTTGCAGTAGTCCAGACAAGAGGACACAAAGGCATGGACCAACATAGGTAACATGTCAGACGGAACAAGGTGTTTCACTCTAGCAATATTCCTAAGATGGTAAAAGGAAGTCTTGATGACTGCTGGCACCTGTGAATGCAGTGTCAGCCTGTCATCCAAGATAACCCCTAGGTTACGTACCTGTTCAGAGGTCAGAAGTGAAACACCCCCAAGAAAAATTCCTGACGGTGCAACAACAGGCGACCCCTCTATCCGACAGCCCGGGTCCACCACCAAAACCTCCGTCTTTTCTGCGTTTAACTTCAGCCAGCTGGAATCCATCCAACCCTGGATTTCTCTCAGACAGCTGTTAAACACTGAGGTAGCTCTATCCTGGTCAGGAGCAAAAGACAGGTATAGCTGGGTATCATCTGCATAGCAATGAAACCTCAGCTCATACCGTCTTATAATGTCTCGAGGCAGCATATACACTGAAATAACATGGAGACAGCACAGAACCCTGAGGCACCCCACATAACAAAGGTATAGGGCCAGAGGAAAAAGCCCTGACACAACCCTTTGTGATCTCCCAGTGAGGAATGAGGTAAACCATCGAAGGATGGTTCCCGATATTCCACAAATCTGCCTCAGGCATGCTAGCAACACCACGTGATCCACGGTGTCAAAAGCTGACGAGAGATCAAGAACTAAGATAGAATGTCTCTTCTGGTCTCTCGCCCTCAAGAGATCATTAAGCACCCGAACCAGCACAGTCTCAGTGCTGTGTCTTTTATGAAAACACGAATGGAAGGGTTCGTAGATGCCATGGATGGCTAAGTGGTTCTCCAATTGGGACGCCACTACTTTCTCAATCACCTACCCAATAAAGGGAAGGTTTGAGATAGGTCTGTAGTTTGTGAAACAGTTGGGGTCCAAGGTAGCTTTTTTCAAGAAGGGTGTCACCACCTCCTCATGCAGGGAGCTAGGAAACTCACCTGATTCTAAGGAGCACCAGACTATTTGCACAAGGATTGGGCCGATGATGTCATAACAACCCAATATTAGGGAAGTCGGCCCAGGATCCAAACTACAGCTCATAGGGCGCACACCATGGATAATCCTCATGACATCCACAAAGTCTGGCCTGCTGAAGGAACACCAGGAAGACAGAGGTACTGTGAACTCATGCTGTTCAATGGCATCCCCCTTAGAAGCCACTGGATGCAAATCCATCCTGATGTCAGCCACCTTATTAGCAAAGAATCGAGCGAGCTCCTCACACTCTAATTGCGAAAAAGCTTTCCGAACTTGAAGACAGGCTGGGTTGCACAGCCTGTCCACAGTTCGAAAAAGCTGAGCGGTCGATTCTGGCTACTGCAATCTCCCTGGACAGGAATTCTGCCTTCTTATGGGAGATTGCAGATTGATAGACAGAATAATGGTCCATCAATCTAAGGCGGTCGCATCAAGGGTGGATCTGCGCCAGCAGCGTTCTAATCTTCTCCCCTGTCTCCTCATCTCCCTCAGCATCCCATCAAACCAGGGCACCTTGGGACAAAGGGAGAGGGGGAGTACACGAACTGGAGCAATAGTATCCAGAGCCAGTGTAACAGCCTTATTATAGGCTGTCACCACAGTCTCCGGACTACTGCTCGCCAACGCAGGGGACAAGGGGTCAAGAACCGCTGCAAGGCCCTGGGGTGTAATATCCCATAAAGGGCGGTATCTCGCCATCTCCACAGGGGTAGACCTTCTCAGGGGGGTACTAAAATTGAACCTCACCGTGTAGTGGTCCGACCAAATGACTGGTTCCACCCCAAATCGAAAGCAACAATCCCAAGGAGAAAGACTAAGTCCAAAGAGTGCCCAGATTTATGAGTAGCGGTGGAAACCACCTGTGTAAAGTCCAAGGAAATCATTAATTGGAGGAAGTGATTACCAAATTGTGAGAGTTCATCGTCGATCCAGGAGTTGAAGTCGCCGAGAACCATCAATCTGGGCGACTCAAACGACATGTCGACGATGAAGTCTGCCACTTCCTGTAAGAACCGTTTCCCATCTCCTGGTGGATGGTAGATGAGTACGATTCGAACGCCAACACCCGCTACCACTGTGCACTCAAAGGACTCAGCCTCCCCTGTAACCACGCTCATGAGGTCCAATTCTGTCTTGAAACAGACTGCAACCCCCCCACCCCTGCGGTCTAATCTTATGGGAAGGGGAATGTTGGCCAACACAACGGGAATTTGCGAAGAGTGCCCTGGGTTCTTTTACTTCCACCTGGACACCCACCAGGACAACACCAGGATGGGTAGAAGGGACTTTGGTTTAACATCTCATCCGAAGGATGGCACATCCCAGCAGTACAGCACCCCCCAATATTGCACTCATAGGCCAGCATTTTAGGTACAAGTCCAATACCGGTGTGGGACTGTGTGTGTAAAAACATTTTTTCCTTTTGTAGTTAAAGTAAGTGTAACTTATGTACTGTACACAGCAAAACAGTTCTTTCTCAGTGTGACAGGAGAGTCAGCCAGTTATGGTAATATTGTATGGCACAACTGTGTAAACAATAAACACAATGTTCTGAAGTATCCCTCAGACATATAAAACCCTTTTTGTCTTGTCAGCTCAAAAACACTGCAACTTAGCTAATTAGTATAACTCTTTTTCCTCGATGTAATAGCACAGTCCGCTACTTCTTATGTGTTACTAATTAGTAATGTCAATAATGGTGGACATGCGCACAGTATTGACATGATATGTACTATTGTAAATGTCATAGGTTCTTCAGGTACAGGTGTAGAGCTGTAACAATGACATGCTTGCCATATTGTCTTCAGAATCCCAAGTAGTCAGTGCCTATCAAGAACAGCTTACCACAAGAAAGCACATCAACCCACTCATAGGATGATACAAACTTAGTCCTGTGTCACGCAAATAGTTACACAGATGAGAGTGTATGGCCCACTATCCACAACAAGCATGTGTAGCCATCGAGAGATTTGCCATGGTGACCGTTTAAACCTCAAGAGTGAAGCTCGAGATGTTTTGGTCATCATGGCAACCTCAAGATGGCAACTCATGCTTGTTGTGGATAGTGGATCATACACTGTCTTTTGTAGTGTATGGTCACCATCCACGGTATGCCCCATGTATGGTGTTACCAACACAGCGAACTACAACCCTGTTGGCAAAATCAACACTTTGCCGACAGGATGCCTTGTTGGTGTGCCCGAGACAGGGGCACACTGTCTCCCAGTCCTGCACCCCAACCCCGAATCAACTACTACTGGAGTTGATAATCCTAAAGATGTGGGGGTGGTGGGCAGAGACCCCCACATGGGGAGTTCAGGTGGTGAAGCCCCCGATAAAAAAATGGACCGGGAGACACACAGGAATCAAGTTAACTGCAACTTGCAGTCGACATGATTCCTGTCGGCGTGATGCCAATCGACAAAAGGGTTGTCGAACTGGCATCGTAGAGCCTACATCCACAACAAAAATGATTCTCTTTTATTTAAATATCAATGCAGTGTCCTTACTTTGTCATTTGATTTTCACCACCACTCTCTTCTGGGTCCAGTGTTCACCACTGCAGCTGTCTCTAGAAGACCAGAGGTTTGCACAACGTGCATGTGCGAACTTGTTCCAAGTTGTTGTGCTGCATTAGCTATGTAGCTAGTGCAGCACTGCAAACTAGCTGACATAGCTAGTGCAGCACAACAGCATTATTCGAGGGATGGATTTCCTTCCCCAACAACGTTCTGCCATACACTATATACTGTATTGATTTGATTTTTTGTGTTTTGTATTTTTTTTGCATTTCACTATTTCTTATGGAAATAGGTATTCCATTGGAAAAATCAAGATTGTTTGGATGATGAAGTTCTGTACATGAACATGGTATTTATCTACTCAGCAGCAGTGGTGATGGCATACTCCAACACATTTCATTCTGTCCCTCACCCTTGCAGCCAGCTTTGCATGCTGAGTTTTGTAGCATATCACTTTCTCTACTGGTTATACTCACTACCACTAATAACTATTGCATCCCTCCTGCATTTTGCATGTTCTTTTGCTATGCTAGAGCAATACTTCATGATTCCAGTGTGCAGACTGTTTCTTCATTGCATAACATGAAACAACACTGGCGATGGTGATGGTCACATAAAGTAGAAATGGTTAAAACATGCATCCTTCACGGTTACTAAAAAGCACCATGGAGTAATTATAGCATTTTCTGCCAATGCCTGAATGTGCTGTTTCTTCACAGGAAGCACTATAGCAGTATTAAAACTTATTTAACAGTAGAAACTTTATTTGTGATTTGTAGCATAGCCAGAATGCAATGTTGCTTCTTAGAAAGCAGTATAATTGTATTTAAAATATAGTTAACAATTGTAAATGTATAACATAGTACATTGCTTTCACAGTACTGCTTCTCCTGTGGTCAATTGAATCACCACACTGTTACTTGAGATACAAGTGCTATACCAGCAGAAAAAAATACGCTTTACTCTTGCAGCTTTAAAAGATTGTACACCACTTTAATGATATTCCTTGTATTGACAGGTTAATGCATGTATGGACAGGAAGTAATGACAGTTCTAACAATGTGCAAATCACAATATACAGTACGTGCTATACTTATTTCCTTCCTTTTCTTTTTGTTTGTTGTAGAACATCAAGCAGCAACCACCAGTGGTGGGCAGGAGTTCCATCACCTCATAGAAACAATAAAAACTGTATCTGAGTCTCTCACGATGGTACTGGAAAATCAAAATGAAATGCTCGGCACTATGTACCATCATGAGAGATTCGAGTGGCAGACTTATGAAGCCCTGTGTGCTCTCCAGAGCAGCAATGCAGTCCTCAGTCAGAATATTACTGACTTCTGACAAAGTGTTAAGGACCACGTTGCTGCTCAGGAGACCACACAGGGCATACATGTGATGGTAGAGCAACTGCATGAGACAAACAGGCTATTGCAGTAGTGGGAAGACTAGGCCTTCACAGTCTGTGTCAATGTACCTCATTAGGAGCAACAGGATCCTCCAGCAGAGCCCCCGTTCATGTCATTGGAGAACAGAAAAGAGACTGAACCATCAGGTCAGCCCATTCATGTTGGACATTGTCTGTCAGCAGCAGCTTCCACTTGTGACTTCCTACAGGAAGCTAGTCACATGTCCTCATCATAATGTCACAGGGCAGGTGCTTCCTCATCTGATAGGGAAAAAAAGACTTTACCAAAAACAAGAATTTTTGATTAAAAGAAAAAAGATATAACAAAAAAAATAGATTTTATTATGTTCTACTTTTTTATAAATATGAATATATGAAAACAATTATTTTTGTTTGAATGAAAAAATATTTTAAAAACAAGGAGAAAAATCATATTTTTCTTTATGTGTACATGATTTTCTTTTTTTATATGAATATAAATCTTTTTATGTTTCATGTAATGATTTCTTTTACAAAAATTATATAAAACATTTTATTTTTACATTCAAAATTAGTGTTCCATGTCTTCATGTCTACTGAAAATAAGTTTCTATAAAGTTTTGGCCGATAACTTGTTGGTAAGATTTGGTGATGCACAGTTATGTATGTTTGAAGACATGTCACAGTGGAGTGATCACTAGGGTTCAGAACGCCAATGGATACCCCACCACTGATTAGGGAAGATTCAATACAGCCAGAAACATAATATTTTCCCCTTGCTGCTTGGGGATGGGGGGTTGTTAAACTCACAGTGTTATTCAAATGTGTTTTGGGTTTTGTAGGTATAAGTTGGTCAAGTTTTGTTGATTTGCTCTGAAACTTGGTACAACTGCAGTCCAAGAGAAGGTACATATTTGGTGTATTTTTCTATGATTATTAGACTTTACTTGTTGATTTGGCATCATACTGAAGCTGGGAGGTAATTTTGGGGTGCTGTGTGCACCCCATAAATTTGTGTGGGGGTATTATGTGTTAAGCTTGTAGTACTCATTGAATCCTTTCTTTTGATATACAAATTGTCCCCTAACTCAAAGACTTGCAATGTCATCCTATGGCAACTTGGGAGGTAATTCTGGGGTGCTGTGTATACCCTATGAATTTGTGTGGGGTTATTATGTGTTAGTCTGGCACTACTCTTTGAGTCCTTATTTTTGATATGTACATTGCCCCTTAACTCCAAAGACTGATGAAGTTATGGCTTGCTAAAGTTGCAATGTTATCCTATGGGCACTTGAGAGGAATTTTTTAGGGTGCTGTGCACAGCCATGAATTTCTGAGTGGATATTAAGTGTTAGTCTTGTAGTACTCATTGAGACCTTTCTTTTGATATATAGAATGCCCCTTAACTGCAAAGACTGTCAAGGTTATAGCTTATTTATGTAGCAATGTGAAAAACATTACCTCCAACTTCTTTCATATAAACCAATTCTCTTTCATGGAATTTTTGTGAGCTCATGAAAGAGGATTTGTACATACGAAAGAAGAATGTGAAAAAAATCTTAGTCCAGCTTCTTCTTTCATATGAACCAATCCTCTTTTGTGAGATTTTCATGACCTCATGAAAGACTATTGGTTCATATGAAAGAAGAACGTGAAAAAAAGTCTGATTTCTTCTTTTGGATGAAAAATAATCAACTTTCGTATGGCCCTAAAGCTCTTGCGTGAGCCATACAGAAAATAAAAAAAAAAATTGTCTCACAAAAGAGGATTTTTAAAATGTTTTAAAAGAATATTTCTGGGTCCTTTTTTGAAAAACTACTTCCAGAATCCAGCTAATTTATCAAGATACATGTATTAGTGTCTCTGCAAGATATAATTTTGTCGGTTTTGAAAAATAAATGGAAACAAGATAGCTGCCATAAGAAAGAAGAATTTCTCTCACAAAACAGTATTACCTCCCTCACAAAAGAGAACTCTTCTTTCCTATGGCCAAATTCTTCTTTCATATCACACACCTATCCTAAAAACCCTACTGAGCATGTTCAGAACCAAAATGTCAAATCCTTATAACTCTGGAACGGATTAATATTTTTGCACCAAACCAATGAAAGGCACTATCCTGGGGCAAGATCCTTCTACCCTGAACATTTCACAACAAAATTTCAAATGATCTGGGCTGTAGGCAATGACAAAAAAACAGCTAGTGCATACTTAGAAAAAACCTGGGTTTTACCTGTATCCTAGTGAAGCCACTGATTTGAGCTATACAATGGATCACTGAAGGCAGGGATAGTATCTAGGGAATATAGGACAAAGAATATAGTTACCCTGCACAAGAGAAGAAGCAAGGATGAACCGGGGAATTACATCCATGTCTGTCAGATGTCCATAGTGGGTAAGCCACTAGAGAACATTATAAGAGAGAGGCTGGTATGTTTCCTTGTGGCAAATGGTCTTCAGAACAAAAGACAACATGGTTTCATGGAAAGTGGTTGTATGGCAGTTAAAATGTAACATGAAGTACAAGGTACTGCACAATGGGGTAACAAACACAACAAATGAGTACAGAATGGTGGAGGTAGTAACAGAAAGAACAGAAGTGAAGGACTTGGGGAATTAATTTCAGACAATCAGAAGACAACAACACATTTGTAAAGGCAAATATGTTGTTGGAGAGCACAGGAAGGGGATCAACAGCCAGAGAAGAGAGGAGCTTCTACCAGTGTATAGGTCATTGGTTCATCCTCATCTAGAATTCTGTGCATAGGCGCCAGGTTGTATGGGCCCCTGGGGCATGGGACCCAGCAATATTTTGTGATGTGGGCTCTGCCCCACCAATATTTTTGTACCAGTTTATTTTCCTTTTTTGGGGGGGAGGGGTCTGAGACCTGCACGGTGGCATGTGTGCCCTCTGAATATGATAATGGGCAGTTAGTATACTCTCCAGAATCCCCATCACTGATTGGCTGCTGCTTTAATTTGAAATTGGCACCATTCATTTGGGTAAGCATGACCAGGGTGCCGGCACAATGAGAGATCCCCCTATCCCCTGAGCAATCCTACCGAGTACCGATCCTCAGAAAATCATTGGTGGTCTGGCAGTGACATTCAAATTTGTTGCCAAATTCCTTTGTGTCCATGCACCCAAAGAAGAGAGATCGAATTCTGATTGGGCGACAGCCGGCAGGCGGGCTTAAATTGAGGTGGGCAAAGCAAGCTGGCGAGACGATGCATGGAAGATAACCTTCTGAGTCGGCATGACTTGTGAGTGCCTGTTGGTGAGGAGGCAGTGCCATTCCAGAAGATTCAAAAAGAAGAAGGGCAAGGTCGGTGGCAAGAAACAGAAGAAGGTGAGGAATGGGACTGAACCGTTTGAGAAACTCAAGCAGGCAGAGAGCAGAGGGTGACAGACGGAGGTGGGCCACCGGGAAAAAGTATGTGGTGTGCATGCTGACTAGCCCCAGGTCAGAGTTCGTCATCTGTGGGCTGTGAATGGGTCGGTGGTCGGTTGGGTAGCCAGCAGCTGCTGAAGAGGACAAGGAGTCAGGGCCCAGAAACGGAGGTTGAGGAGTGGGCCAGTGAGTCACTGCCAGCCCAGAGCAGCTGGGACTCTAGACAGGAGAGAGAGGAAGAGAACTCTCGGGACCAGCAGCAGCAATCTGCCACTAAGAGAGGCAGCACTAAGCAGCCAGCAGCAAGAGGAGAGTGAGAGAGCGAGTAACCCCGCTCCCCCAACCGAGAGAGCCAGCAAGCCCTGCAATGATTGAAGTCCAAGCACTAGCCAGGTAAGATGCGGCAGGGACGGGATGCATTGCAAAGGGGGAGCCGAGGAGAAGAATGGAAGGGAATGGAACTGTGACACTTGGCACTGTCCAGAACTAGGGAGAAGGACTGTAGAAGTGGGGAACTGTCATAAAAATGTTAAGAGGTGGTGGTAAAAGTTGGGAACTGAGTTCCAGTGGGCTTCTGCCCAATTTAACCTCTGTGGTGAAAACTAGTAGTAGCAGGGTTGGACTGAGGTACGGGGGGGGTAGCTGACACAGGTGTCCTGGAAAGTTGACACAGGGGCCACCCACCTACCTGGATTCCTGGAAAATCAGTAGGGCCCAGGATGACAGATTCCTCAGTATTCCACATTGCTATGATACCCTAGTCCTCTGTTTGCATCTTGCATTTACTTACAAGGCACACTTATTTAAAAAAAAATAATAATACAACCAAAGATTTGAAAAGAAAGTTTAAGAGGTTGTCAGGGAGCCCACAAAGCCCACCTGGAAATTTCCAGGCATCTTGGTGAGTCAGTCCAACTCTGATTGACAGATGGAGCTGCCTGCAGTTGACTGAGGAATCTGCTGTTTATAGGTAATGGGTATAAATGTACAATCCTATTCCTGCAGAAGAGAAGGGCACAAAAAACAAGAATTTTCTTGGGATATTCAAAACTCCTTGCTATTACCTTATTATAAGTTCTCAGAAATGTGGTTAAATGTATTAGTAGTGCATTAGGAGTACTGCTGATCTGCATCCTGCTGAGGCCATGGGTTTGAATCCCAACTCTGCTGCCAGGTGGTCAGGCTGTTACCTTAGTAATGCACAGATGAGATGATTACCTTACTGAAGTAAACTAAGTCGTCATTCTCCTCAAAAATATATACAGAGAGGGCAGATACCCACTGGTACTGACTTTTGGAGGTAGTGGTAGTGGTCACAGGTGTCTGAGCGATTTGCGTGCCAGCGAACAGCATGCTTTAATGTACTGCCATTCCTTGAACTGTTTCATAAAAACTAACACCACCCGGCCATACCCCCAGGTCACTCCATTTTACCAACAATTCATGTGGGACTGAGTCAAAGGCTATGCTTAAGTTCTGAAACAGCACATCCATTGTCTAGCCTTCATCAGCTGCATTTTTGACCCAGTCCAATAAGTGTATCAGATTCATCTGATAGGACCTCGCCTGAAGAAACTTGGCTGCTTGGTAAGGCTCACTAGGCACAACTGCCTCTTTTCAGGGGTGACCGGGGAGCTTTGGACTGGTCAAGTAACTTGCTCAGAGTTACACAGTTGTGGGAATCAAACCCAGGTCTGCAGGTACCAAGCTCATTCACAGTTTGTTACTCTAACCTCTAGGCTATACTGCCAGCCCAAGTAAGATGGTGTGAGTTGTTTGAGTGTAAAGTCAAGGCAACACCATGGAGCCTTGCAGATTCACAGCCTTGCAAGCAATCAAAGTTAGTTCAGTGCTATGCAGTCATGAAGTCTCTGGTTCTATAGTCTGAGTGCATGTTCAGTGGTCGTTCAGGTGATCATGTCTGTGTTCTGAGGGATCCCAGGTCTGCTTCCTTCCTGGTGATTGGCGTTATTGTGTTCAGATGATTTTTGCATTTGGATGGGATTTGTTTGCTGGCCGTGCTCTGACTGGTTTCTTCCAAACTTGCACATACTTAAGGAGAACTACTGGATAGGCTGAAGCCCCAACTGCTGCAGAGATCAGGGCTTCACCTTCAAAATCCCCCTGATTTTTATTTTCACAGAATAGACCTAAATGCCATGTGTATATACACATGACATTTAGGCCTATTCTGTGGAAAATAAAATCGGGCATCAGAGATAAAAATATTAGTAAAGTTCTGTACATAGACAGACCAATGAGGAAGGGGCAGTGGCATATCATCCTCCCACGGTATTTGCAGCGAGATCGTAAGAGGTGACCATCTCCATATTACAACATGCCTGCTGCACTTGAGCAGGACTCGATTTTTATGAGCAACTGGGTACAAATGTAACAAATTTATTTTGGGAACAACAAGGAGGATTTTGAAGGTGAAGCCCCGATCTCTGCAGCAGTCAGGGCTTCAGCCTAGCCAGTAGAACTCCTTTAGTTTCAGATCCAGTTCCTGGTAGCTCCAGGTTGCATTCTCGTTCAGGGATAATTCCCCCTTCTGGGTCATTTTCCATTTTCCCTTCTGGGCAAACCCCCCAAATCAGAATGCCAGAACAGCACAGAGATTCTGTAACCCAACTCGAAACAAAGTCGAGTGCTGCAAGGAACCACAGCTGGGCTATGCAGTCATAAGTTCCGTCCCACAAGCTTTGCAATTTAACTTGTGGTAATCCATGGGTACAACTATCAGATATACTTCCGGGCACTGCACTTATTATTTTTAAAATGTACTATACAACAAAAATCATCTTGCTCAGGATCCCAGCCCTCCATGGCATGGGGGGGGGGGGAGCTTGGCACTAGCCAACGCCAGGAGTTGCAAGACCAGAGAGTAATCATCAGTTATAGCTGCTTTCTCAAAATATATAAAAGCAGATTCTGAAGCTATTTTTAAATGATTCATTGCATAACAGTCCAGCCGTTTCTTTTTTCATTGCTTATATGAGGTTTGGATAGACAAATCACAAAAAAGAACCCTTGCAGTTAGTGTATTGCTTTGCTGTGTTGTGTTTTGTAGTATATGAGTGCTGGTTAAAATGGAATTATAGTATATGTCAAATTTCAGCTGGGAAGAAGTTTGAAAATTGATTTTTGAATATTATTGAAACTGCTTTTACTGATACTGCACCTCTTGCCATTGTTTTCAGTCTGGGTTTAGTCTCATGGACTTTTTGTTCTGTACAACATATTACAGTGGTTTGGTGCTAGCCTTGCCTAGAAATTCTACCAGTAGTTATGTTTTGTTTCTGTACTTATTGCAGGTAAAAATGGGCAAACTGCTCATCTGTTTACAAGTATAACAAAATAAAATAAACGTCCCTGAAATGGTCCAGAATGGCAATAGCAAGAGATCAGGTTTTTTTCCTGGCAGTCTCTTGCTGACCTTCCACTATGTAGAATATCAGACCACCACTATTAGTACAGCGCAAAGTTATAGAGAATACTGGGTGCTTTTGTCGTGTGCTTGCTGCACTGTACTGTAGCTGCAGAAGGCTACTTTTGTCACATGTTTGCTGTTTTGGTTTTGTCAGGTAATTTGAGTTGTGGGGCTCTACCCCTACACCCCCCCTTATTTTTTTAATGTGGGGGATGAAGTCCCCCAACTCTAGTAGATCAATAAAAAAATAACCAACTGGCCAGTGTGTGTAGAGCATACCATAAGTGGGAAAATGGTGTAACTTGAGCGCTACAGTAATAGCAGAGATCTGATGCTGGTCTGGCTTAATCCTCCTCCCCCCCCGACCCCCATGTATAGGGGGCTCTGCTCCCATAGAGCTTACAAGGAGAGATTGAAAGAGTTACTGTAAACATGTACACACTGGAGGTGAGAAGAGAAAGAGAGAGAGAGAGAGAGAACATGATTGAGACATACAGATACCTCCGTAGGGTCAACAAGCTGTATAGCAGGGAATTGTTCAGACTTAGTGGGAAAAAAAACAGCAGGGGCAACTCCATAAACCCGGTGGGAGGCAAACTTAAGAGGGATACCAGAAAGTATTCTTTCACAGAAAGAGTGTTGGAAGGGTGGCATAGTCTGCTGAAATAGGTACCTATACAAAACCAATGGGAAGAGTCAAGCATGGGTGAGACAAATACACAGCCCAGGTAAATATGGCATCAAATGGGGAAGAGGAGGGGTCGGCCCACCAGCACAGCAGAAGCACTACTACTTGCGACACTGGTGACTTGGGTTCGGGAGTGAGTCTGGATCACTGGAGGGCTGATCGGGAGAGGATGGTTCAGCATCCCATGTAAGCTACCCCTCTGGTATGCCCTCCACACAGCAAAACTTTTACAACAAACAAGTCGATGCTGACAACATCGACAGTTCGCTGTAAAAGTCTGCCCGGGCCCCCGGCACTCTTTCCCCCGGTCCTGTACCCCTTCCCCAATTCATCTCCAACTTGGACTTGATAATCCCTAAGTTCAGGGGGTGCAGGGGGCAGAAACCGCCACTTGGGGGGTTCAGGAGGCAAACCCCCCGATGAACAGCAACTGTTTCTCCAGATGGATTTATGTCAACCACAAATTGCGATCAACATAAATCAGTCACTGTAATGTTGGTCGACAAACAATTTGTTGAACTGGCATCATAGAGCCCTTCCCTCCTATGGGTTGGGAGGGCTCCTGTACTCTACTGCACTACTGCCACTGGGCTGACCACAGGAGCCAGTTCAGGCTGTAGCCAGCATCAGGGAGGGGTGTCAATTCTCTGATGCTGCTGCATTAGATGCATTCCCCCATGATGCTCAACAGTAAGGAGAAACAGGGAAATTTCTCTTAACCACTCAGAACGCTGTTCTGCTGCCTTGCCACAGGTCCCCCACCACTGACCGTGGCTCTCACTCCCCAACCAAAATTGAACTCTGTCCTGGGGAAGGGGATTTCCCCAGGCAGTCCTTCCCACAAGGGGTCATCCACGAAGGACCAAGGAGCAAGGTAAGTCCCGGAGAAGGTGGGTGACAGGGCTGGACAGGGTGGCGGACAGAAGGGTGATGGTTGGGAGTTCAGGGGACAAACAAATACGATGATAACAAAAAAAGAAAAAAGGGGGAGGGGAGAAGAGGTGTGAAGAGCCGCTAGGGCTTCTACATTTGAGCAATAATGACTGAACAGCCGGTCATTTCCTGATGATTAATGACCGGCTGGGGGGAGGGTGACCTGAGGTGCAGCCGAGAGCCAGCTACACCCAGGTGGTCATTAATTGCCAGGAAATGACCAGCTGTGAGGTCATTATTGCAATTATAAGTTTAATCGCAATAATATTGTTTTTCAGAGGTTTTCCTATTTTGCTTTTTTCATGGCAGCACATGCTGAGACTGCTGTGTGCTGAGACTGGTTCCTCTCATTCCATGTCGGAGCAATGGTGACTTGCTAGCGTGTCGCAGCAATAGTGACCTGCTGTGGCTTAAACTGATCATGATACAAGTATCACTGTAGTAATTACTCAGAAGAATGCAAGAATCTTCACCTTTTTTTATGACAGCAGTGTCAAGAACAGTTCTTGTATTGGCACTGGTGCTGTCAGCATAGGGTTGAGTGTCACTGCCATGCTGGGCATTTCTAATAGATTGCAGACCAGCACAGTAGCCAATCAGTGAGCTAGTTTAGCTCATGAATAATTAGACTCATAATTCCAATTAGTTAGGTAGGACTAGACAGATACGATGGGCCAAGTGGCCTTATTCTGCAGTAAAATTATATGCTTTTTATGTTAAGATCCCCTCTTTGTTTCAGTTAGTTAAACCTCTTCTTCAATATGCTGTCCAAGCAAATGTGTGCCCACTGCTCCCCTCCATTCTAAACTGGGTACTTGTTTACACAATTATTTTTTTAAATGAACTGACAACTACCCCCAGTCCCCTCACAAATATTAAACCATTTGCATGTCCAATATTTTGTATAACTCATTGGATCAGTGTTCTATTTTTTTTTTTTTTTGTGATATACTATGTGAAAGCACAAAAACAAACATTTTGAAGTGAAGTGGAAATGATTTCATGGTTAGAAACATGTATTCAAAATACAGAAATGGCAGTGTAATGCGAAAGACTGAAAAATGAGTGATCACATGGAAAGATGGACATTAAGTATTCATATTTATTACAATTAGGTATGACAGAAAGCAAAACCAATACAATTCAACTGTATTTTTGTAGCATCTTTCAATGTCAGTGTACAAGACACTTAGCAGTAAATAGCAATTAAAATGCTGTTATTGACATACCAGTGCAGTGTGGTACTGTGGGTAATACAACTGAACTAATGGAAGTTTTTGGTTTTTTTTTACAATTTGTTTATCCAGATTAGAACAGCTGATATGGGACCTGGCTTCTACCCAGTTCCACTGTTGAGATTCTGAAGTAATGTGGAGGTCAAATGAAATGCTAAATGTTGCCCAGTGAGTAAATGGCTGTGATGGGATTCAAACCTGGATCACCTGGTCCTGAGCTTTGTGCCCTAACCACTGAACTACACTGCTCTAAATTATTATCTTCACATGCTTAATCAAGGAAGAGTAGGGTCTGCAAGAAAGTGTGCATAAAATTCTGTGTTGCACATACCTACCCATGTTTTGTTTTTCATAACTACTGTCCAGAATTTTTAATAAGGAAGGGGGTTTAGACAGCCATAGAGACAGCTCAGTTATATACACACTCTCCAGTTGGCTTACACTTCAGGACAGGCAAAAATATCATTCTTGCCTGTTGGTTAAAAAAAAACTTCTGGGTCTCACCCTTGCTGCAATCAGTGACGTTCTTTCCCCGATCAACAATAATTACTCCACTAGGAGTATGTCCAGACAAGCCCTTGAAGTCCCTTTTTGTAAAATGAGTCAGGGTAAATGCTGGTTCACTGCCCAGGCTGTCTGATGGATGAATGAACTCTCTGAATCCCTGGTGGGACTCCCCAACATTTCACTTTGTAAGAACTCCCTAAAAAAAGAGCTCACAATGAAATATGCCTGCTGTTGTTTTAAATGACTAATTACCCTTTTGTACTCAATCAATCAAAATGTATTTGTATGGCACCTTTCCAATTACCAAGGCACCACACATAACAATAAAACAGCTACAGCGCATCATTACTAACTTTAAATAGTATGAAATACAAAACCAATAAAACAACAGTATATTATTCAGGTTAATTCCCCAAATGCTTTGGTCCAAAGGAAGGTTTTTAAGGCCTGTTTAAAACCCACCACTGTCGCGCTCTCACATATCTGATGGGGTAGAGAATTCCAAAGGGTGGGGGCCAAATGAGTAAATGCATGGGCCCCAGAAGATTTTTAATAAACCCTTGGAACCTCTAGCAACCCCTCGTCAGTCGAGCGAATTATTTTGCCTGATTTCTCTGCTGCTATACCTTTGTCTGTAACTCCAATATGAAAACCGCCCGATGTTGCTTTAAATGACTGATTTCCCTTCTGTACTGTTTTATATGACTAAACTCACTTTGGCAGTATGCCTGATTTCTCCATTGCTATTACCACTGTTTGTAACTCCAAAATCTGCACTGACCAGGCTCAACTTGAGCTGGTGTGTGCATATTAGTGTAAATTTGTTTCATAATCCTATATTGATGTGGAATCTTTGGAAAAGAGCACTTGTGCTCATAGGTGTTATCCGAATTTCTAATAAATAAATATAAACTCATTGTGGGACTCATAGTTCAGCTATACACACTTCAACTTGCTTGTTTATCAAATGTAAAAATTCAGCTACTTTTTTGAGAAGGTCTCTAATTGTTTGAAACAAGATGCAGTTGTGGTACTGGGGCATATAGCTTAGCCAGTGCAAGTTCGATTGGCAGCTCATGGTTATAGATGACCAGCTGTAACCAAAAATTACAACAAGGTTATTTACCTATGGTGAAGACACCGTACTGCTAAAGAGGGTGAGACACCTTGTGTGTCTTTCTTGGTGTGACCGTTTAAAAAAATAATCTCTTGAAAATGTAATTTTTGAGGTACTGTACCTGCATTGTGGGACACTTGAATGTTTTTTTTTTCTCAGTGTCATCATTTAAATCTTCTGCTTTTTCAGAGAAACTGTACTGATGCACAGGGTCAGTTGCCATGTGTGTCTTGCCCAGTGCAACCATATAAAAAAATTCAGCTCTTGAGCTATAATTGGGGCACTGAAGCTCTGCTCATCTGAGGGCTCCTTGTATCTGTTCTCCCAGTGTCACCATTTAAATACTTATCACCTTACCATGAGCAAAAGAACAAATGAAGGTTCAGTAAACAGCAGTCAACTGGACAACACTGATAGTCCTTGTGCTCCGGCAACAGCAAAAGTACCATCAGGACTGAAGCAACCTAGATCTGGCTATATTGTTAAATCAAAGAATATAAGTCAGCTGTCTAAAAAAACACCAATTAATGTTGTAGTAAATAAAAAACAAACTTATTCCACTTCATCTGGCCACCAGCTAACATTTCTACACCCAGTACTAGTTGTAGTAATGGTAGTAATAGTATCATATGTACTGCAAAGAAGCTTGTGCTTGGAGCTGGCCGGTGATTGGACATTCCCTCACAGCTCAGCCTGCCATTGGTCGAGCCCATCCTGGTGGCTATTTCAGACTGCCTTGGTGCCCTTTCTCCAGCTGTCTGTACTCACACCAGGTACTACTGTATTTGTATAGTTGTATATTTTTTTTGTTAATCTGCCTAAAGTCTGCTTAGGAGGTAGTGAGCTTTTGTATTACCTGGTCTCTTGTGTAAAGTTTAACTTGCCTAAAACCTACGTAGGATGTAGAGAGTTTTAATATTACCCAACCTCATGTGTAATTGTTAATTTGCCCAAATTCTGATTAGGTGGTTGAGAGCTTAGTATTATAGTTGTCTCCCCCTAGCCAGACAATTTTTATTATCTCCCGCTAGCTTGTTAATCTTTGTTTAGTGCTGCTGCTGTAGGGACTTGTGGCTTAAGTTAAAAACCTCCTGGCTGCTACTTGTCCTCTGCTCGTGACTCCATACTCTGCTTTTCCCTCTTTCCTGCTCATCTCCTTCCCCTCTTGCACCCAACTCCTAGCTCTACGATTCATTAGATACCTTTCATCCCTGATATCTCTCTCTCTCTCTCTCTCTCTCCCAGCCACCCTCAGTGCCACCTTTCTGCCCCCTACTGTTACTACTTGCCACTCAAACCTTATTTAGCTGATCCCCTCCTAAAACCCCAAATCTCCCTCCATTTGTCCAGATCCTCTGATATTCTGACCTGACAACCCCCCCATTATTTGCTAGCTACCACACTCCTTGTCATCCACCTTCTCCCCGTTCTAATTAAACTGCTCTCTAATGGCTCTCCCTCCCCCTGCCTTTTGTCCTCAGCTCTAAGTCCTCCCACCAATTTGAGTGGAGGCGCCAGCACTAGCCATTAAATTAATCTCTTGCTTTCCCTCTCCCCACTCTTACAGACTGCCACCCAGTGGGCAGCGCTGCCACCACCTCGGATCTCCGGCATCCACCACAGGATTTCAGCACTCCAGCCCTCACCCTCCAAGCCTGCAGCCGAGTGGGCAGAGCCACCCAGCATTCCTCCAGTGGCTCTTTTCACTGGTTCCAGCCCGCCCACCCGCCAAGAACTAATTAAGGTATGCTCGCCTCTGACAACTGCAGCATGTAGGCTACTAATTTCACTGGCTCTGCTTGTGCTTGAAGCTGGCCGGTGATTGGATGTTCTCTCACAGCCCAGCCTGCCATTGGTCGGGCCTGTCCCAGTGGCTATTTTGGAGTGCGTTGGTGCCTTTTCTCCAGCTGCCTGTACTCACACCGGTCACTACTGTATTTGTATAGTTATATTTTGTCCCACCTCACCCAAGTCACTCATTTCCCGGTGCAACCTGGGGGGAAGGGGTACAATAACAGTGAGACATTAAACATTCAAGTTACAAGATCAACATTAACATACAGTTGTAAGGCAGATGTTTCAAGCAGTGTTGCAACAGTGTTGGGCATAATAGGTAGAAAGAATGGACAATAATAAGTGCCAGGTTAATAAGTAAAGAAGTGCTTATGTGAAAGAAAAGGTGGAAAGGAGAGGGAAGGGTGGGGGGAAGGGGAAGAGTCGAGTTCATGCTGCATTCAAGTTACAAGATCAACTTTAACATACAGTTGTAAGGCAGGTGTTACAAGCAGTGTTGCACATAATATGTAGAAAGAGTGGACAATAATAAGTGCAGGATAATAAGTAAACAAGTGCTTATGTGAAAGAAAAGGGGGAATGGAGAGGAAAAGGTGAGGTGGGGGAGGGGGAAGAGTTATGTCCCTGGAGACTCCTTCAGGATGCAAGGAACCCTGCAAGGGGATTGGGGGGACCAGAGAAAAGGGGCTAGGCAGTGTCCCAGGGAGACCCCTTCAGGATGTGGAGAACCCTGCCAGGGGGCTATGGGGCTAAACAGAAAGGGGATAAGGCTATAGAGATTTAAAGAGGGAGGAGAAAGAGAAGGAAGAAGTGTGAGTTAAATGCTAGGAGACGGAATAGGGCCTAATCCAAGAGAGGACCTTTCAGGATGCAGGCTACTTTGTCAGGGGGTTGGAGAAGGTCAGTAGATAGGTATTAAGAGAGTGATAGGAGAGGAAGAGAGAGAGAAAGAGAAAGTGAGAATTGAATCATTGAGGGGAAAAGAATTCGCACCTTTAGAGGGGATGGGGCCTAATCAATAGTCCATCAGGATGCATGGACCCATGGGGAGCATTTGGGTCCCTTACATTCTGTGAGAGATTAAGGGAGGCTAGTAAGGGGGAGCAATTTAGGGAAAGGGGAGGAGAGCTAGAAATTTGGAGAGTGTGGGTGCACAGGGTAAAATTAAGGTGACGGTAGAGGGGTAGGGTTTATCCAGGGCTTAGAGGAGGGAATTAGTGAGAGACATGGCAGGAGCAGCTAGGTGCAAGGTAATTACTGAGGGCAGAGCTGATGAAGTAGGTGGAGGATGTGTGCTGGATTTGAGGGGGGAGGGAATTTCAAATTTTTGGGAGGTGGGGAGAGTAACCGGATTGGCCCATTAGGGTGGATCTGTGGGGGACTACCAGGGTGTAGGAGTCAGTTGATCTAACGGAATGGGATAATGGGGGTTGTTATAAAGCAGGAGGTAAGGTAGGAAGAGAGCTCACCCAACCAGTGCTTGGAGGTGAATTTAGCACAGTGGAAGAGTCACCTATTTGTAAGAGAGGGGAAAGATAGAGCACGATAAAGATCGCAGTGGTGGGTGTGAGGGGGGCATCCCGGGCAAAGCAGCAGAAGGAATTGAAGAGGGTCTCCAGTCTGGCCAGGGAGTACTTAGGGGCAGCACCATAGACTATGTCACAGTAGTCAAAAATGGGCAGTATCATCTTCTGAACAAGTTCACATCTAGCCGTAGGAGGAATGCAACTATACTTTCGACACAGGGCACCAAGCCTGGGGCGCAGTTTTTTCTGGATAGCATCAATTGGTCCAGAGAAGTTTAGTTGCTGGTCCAACCAAACACCTAAGTACCTGAAGGAGGATGTGTTCTCAAGTAAAGTCCCATCAAAGGTGTGGAAAGAGGGTAGGGAGGGAAGCCTAGAGAGTTTCTGCCTAGTGCCAAAGGTCATGAAGACAGACTTCTTGGCATTGAGGAAAAGCTGATGGTTAGCAAACCAGGAATGAACCATGTTGAAGTCTTGCTGTAGGCTGGTCGTAACCTCAGCAGGACAGAAGCCAGATGCATACAGGACTGTATCATCGGCATACATATGTATAGCGGAGGAGGGGAGCAAACAGAGGAAAGGTTGTTTAAGAAGATGGAGAATAAGAGGGGCCCTAATATAGAGCCCTGGGGGGATGCCAGTGCTAATCGGGAGGGGAGGGAAGGGGAAGTGGCGCCCAAGATCTTAACTGATTGGGTTCTGCCAATAAGGTAGGCCTTAAACCAGTTTGTGGTACAGGGAGATAGGCTAGCTGCCGGGAGTGAGTCAAGGAGAAAGGAGTGAGAGACAGCGTCGAAGGCCTTGGCCAGGTCGACATAAATGGCAGAGGTAATTTGGCCATTGTCCATCCCGGTTAGGATGGATTCTGTGAGTCATAGGAGAGAGGTGGTGTTTGGGTGATTTTTCCTGAAACCAGACTCGAAAGGGGGTGAAAAAGGAGGTGTCAGATAGCAAAGAGGTGAGTTGGGAAAGGACAATGTGTTATGGAAGCTCTGCAAGGGTAGGGAGGAGAGAAATGGAGTGCTAGTTGCCAGGCGATGAGGGGTCACCCCCTTTGGGACCGAGGCAGTAGAGACTATGAGATTTAGGATTATTGAGAGGGGTAGGCAATGGCTGAAGCAGAGAGGGAGAGGAGTTTTGGGTTGAGGCCATCAGGGGAGTAATGACCAACGGGGAAAGAATTATTGATGTCTGGGTGAAGGGGCAACTAAGATCTAATGATCACCACATAGTGTGGTTCAGCATACAGAGCGGGATTTGGTCAAGTCACGCTAGGGTGAAGGTTTTCGATTTCAAAAAGGCAGACTTCGCTGAAATGGGGAGAGTTATCAAAAATGCCCTGGAGAATAGGGGGACAGGAGGGGGGTGGAAGAGCGGCGGAAGAACCTAAATGGAGCCATACTGGAAGTAACAAACAAATGCATCAGATTGGCATCAAAAGGCAAGAGAAGAAAAAGGCCATTATGGTTCTCAAAAGAGGTAGCAGAAAAGAAAAGGGCTAAAAGGGCAGGGTTCCAGAAATATAAGGAGACCCAAAGGGAGGAGGACAGAGGTATACCGAGAGTGTCTAAAGGAAGCAGGGAGGGAGTGAGGAGAGCAAATGCACAAACTGAGGAAAGTTTAGCGCAGACAGTAAAGAAAGGGGGCAAGAATTATACAGGTACATCAGCGAAAGAAGGAAAACCGGGTCGGGGGGGATGAAGACTTAAAGGGGAGGAAGGGGAGTGTAAGGAGAGAGACATGGATAAGGCAGAAATACTGAATAAATACTTCTGTTCAGTATTCACAGAAGAGGCTGAGGGACAGGGTCCACAGCCAAGCATCAGATGCCATTGGGGGGAAAGAGCTGGACAACAGTCCATTCATGGGGGACAGAGTCCTGCAGGAACTCATTATTTGAAGGTGTACAAAGCAATGGGACCAGATGGCATACACCCAAGGATAATACAGGAGCTAAGAAGAGAGCTAGCAGAACCTCTGGCAGCATTGTTCACTGAGTCACTTAACACAGGAGAGGTGGCAGAGGATTGGAGGAGGGCACATGTCATCCCTCTACACAAATCAGGCAGTAGAGAGGAGGCGGGCAACTATAGTTTGGTCAGCCTCAGCTCGATAGTGGGAGAAGATTATGGAGGCGCTACTTAAGGAAAGGATATTGGGACATCTAGAAGCCATTGGTACCCAGGACCCTAGGCAACATGAGTTCACGGTAGGTAAGTCATGTCAGACAAATCTCATAGACTTCTTCAACTGGGTGATGAAGGAAGTAAATCAGGAGGGTGAGGTGGATGTTACCTACCTCAATTTCAGCAAAGCCTTCGACGCTGTCCCACATAGGAGGCTGGTTAACAAGATTGGTAGTCTGGGCATGGGAGACAAGGTGGTAAACTGGGTTAGGAACTGGCCAATGGACGGGAGACAGAGGGTGGTGGTAAATGGAGTACAATCTGGGGAGATGAGTGTGACCAGTGGAGTACCTTAGGGATCAGTCCTTGGACCAGTTCTGTTCAATGTCTTCATCAGTGACATTGCAAAAGGGCTGGAAGGTCTGCCTGCTTGTGGATGACACAAAGATCTGTAACAGGGTGGATACTCCTGAAGGGGTGGAGAAAATGAGGAGGGACGTGGTGAAGCTTGAGAAATGGTCTGCAGAGAAGCAACTGAGGTTTAATTAGAAAAAAAGTGCAAAATGATTCTCCTGGGACATAGTAACCCTGTGGAGAACTACAAGATTAGGGGGTAAGAGTTGCTGACAGTCACCAAAGATGGGGGTTACTATTTCAGATGACCTGAAAATGTCAAAATAGAGCACAAAGGCAGCAGGGAGGGCCAGTGGAATGCTTGGTTGCATAGCAAGGGGTATCACCAGTAGAAAGCGTGAAGTAGTGATGCCATTGTACAAAACCCTGGTCAGACCTCACATGGGGTACTGTGTGTAGTTCTAGAGGTCACACCTTCAAAAGGACATTAACAGGCTGCAGGCAGTCCAGATAAGGGCAACTAAGATGGTACAGGGCTTGCACCACAAGACTTATGAGGAGAGATTAAGGGACCTCAATATGTACTCACTGGAGGAGAAGAGGGAGAGAGGGGACAATAGAAACATTCAAGTATCTCGGGGCATAAACAGGGTGCAGGGAAGGGAATTGTCCAATACAGGAGGAGTACAAGAATTAGGGGGCATGACATGAAATTGGAAGGTGGCAGGTTAAGAGGGAATGTGAGGAAGTTTTTCCTCAAGGAGAGGGTGGTGGACACATGGAATGGTCTGCCAGAGGAGGGGTTGGGAGCTGGCACTGTGGTTGGATTTAAACATGCATGAAACAGGCATAGGGGAACCATAGAGGTTAAGCGGGGAGAGGGTCAACTGTAATCAAGTACAGGACTTATGGGCAGACTGGATCGTCCTAACGGTCCTTCTCTGTTGACAATTTCTCTGTTTCTATCATGAGAGTTAGAGCTATTATCCCTGTGAGTCTGGGGCTCCTAGCTCTGAGGGAAGTGATTGATGCTGGGCCTGGAAGTCGCAGGGCAATAGTACTGGAAGTCACAGGGTAATAGGCATGTAAGTCACATTGAGAGGGGGCCCAGCATCTCTACTCAGGCTGACTCTACTGAATCATGTGTAAGAATTGTACCTCAGCCCTCTGGCTCACAACCAAGCCTATGGAAGTCTCTACACTGTGGGAGCATCAGAGGACTCAGAGCTATCATCCCTGTGAGTTTGGGGCTGCCTGCCCTGAGGGAAGCAGTAGAAGCTGGGCTGACTCCACTGAATCCTGGGGTAAAATTGGACCTCAGCCCCCTGGTAGACAACCAAGTCTATGGAAGTCTCTACACTGTGGAAGCATCAGTGGAGTCAGAGCTATCCTCCCTGTGAGTATGGGGCTTCTAGCCCTGAGGGAAATGGTAGATGCTAGTCCTGGACGTCACACAGTAATAGGCCTGGAAGTCGGGAGGGGAGGCCAACATTTCTACACAGGCTGACTGCACAGAATCCTGGGTAAGAATTGTAACTCATTCCTTTGGCTGAGAACCAAGTATATGGAAGTCTTCACACTGTGGGAACATCAGTAAAGTCAGAACTATCATTCCTGTGATTTTGGGGCTCCTAGCCCTGGGGGCATTGGTTGAAGCTGGTCCTGGAAGTCATAGGGTAATAGGCCTGGAAGTCACAGGGGGGAGGCCAGCATCTCTACCCAGGCTAACTGCACTGAATCCAGGGAAAGAATTGTACCTCAACCTGATCGATGACAATGAAGCCTGTGGAAGTCTTTACCATATGGGAGCATCACGGGAGTCAGAGCTATTATCCCTGTGAGTCTGGGGCTCCTAGCTCTGTGGGAAATGATTGAAGTTGGGTGTGGAAGTCACAGGGCAATAGTCCTGGAAATCACAGGGTAATAGGTCTGGAAGTCATAGGGGGAGGCCAGCATCTCTAGCCAGGTTGACTCTACTGAATCCTGTGTAAGAATTGTACCTCAGCCCTCTGGCTCACAACCAAGCCTATGGAAGTCTCCACACTGTGGGAGCATCAGAGGACTCAGAGCTATCATCCCTGTGAGTTTGGGGCTGCCTGCCCTGAGGGAAGCAGTTGAAGCGTGGCCTGGATATCACACAGTAATAGGCTTTGAAGTCACAGGGTAACAAGGTGGGAAGTCACGGGGGGGGAGGCCACTATCTCTACTCAGCCTGACTGCCCTGACTCCTGGGTAAGAATTGTACTCCACTCAGTGGCTGACAAACAAGCTTATGGAACTCTACGCTGCAGGAGCATCAGTGGAGGCACATATATCATCCCTGTGAGTTTGGAGCTCCTAGACTGATGGAAGTGGTTGACCCTGGGCCTAAACGTCACATGGGAATAGGCCTGGGAGTCACAGGGTAATAGACATGGAAGTCACAGGGAAGAAGCCAGTATTTCTACCCAGGCTGACTGCACTGAATCCTGGGTAAGAACTGCACCTTAGCACCCTGGGTGACAACCAAGTCTATGGAAGTCTCCACCCTGAGGGAGCATCAGGGGAGGCAGAACTGTCATCCCTGTGAGTTTTTTGCTCCTAGCCCTGAAGGAAGTGGTTGAAGCTGGACCAGGAAATTATAGCATAATAGCCCTAGAAGTCACAGGAGAATGCCAGCAGCTGTACCTAGCCTGAGTACACCAAATCCTGGGTAAGTTTTTTTACTTTGACCCACTGGCTAACAAAAATGCCTATGGATGACTGCATCTCTGAGGAGCACCAGGGGAGTCAGGCCTATCATTTCTGTGAGTTTGGGGCTCCAAGCTCTGAGTGACGTGCTTGAAGATGGGCATGGAAGTCACAGGGCACTAGGCCTGGAAGCCACAGGGTAGTAGGGCTAGAAGTCACAGAGGATGCCAGTATCTCTGCCCTGGCTGACTGCACTGAATCCTGGGTAAGAATTCTAACTCAGTCCCCTGGCTGAAAAGCAAGTCTATGGAAGTCTCCGCACTGTGGAAGCATCAGTGGAGTCAGAGCTATCTTCCCTGTGAGTATGGTTCTCCTAGCCCTGACGGAAGAGATTGCAGCAGGTCCTAGAAGTCACAAGGTAATAGTCCTAGAAGTTATGGGGTGGGGGAGACCATCATCTCTACACAGGCTGACTGCACTGAATCTTGGGTAAGAATTGTAACTCATCCCTTTGGATGGCAACCAAGCCTATTGAAGTCTCCACACTGTGGGAGCCTCAGTAGAGTCAGAGTTATCATCCCTGTGATTTGTGGGCTCCAAGCCCTGAGGAAATTGGTTGAAGCTGGGCCTGGAAGTCATAGGGTAATAGGCCTGGATGTCACACAGTAATTGGCCTGGAAGTAACATGGAGGAGGCCAGCATCTCTACCCAGGCTGACTGCACTGAATCAAGGGTAAGAATCATACCTCAGCCCTGTGGGTGACAATGAAGCTTGTGGAAGTCGCCAACAGATGGGAGCATCATGGGAGTCAGAGCTACTACTCCTGTGAGTTTGGAGCTCCTAACCCTGAGGAAAGTGGTTGAAGCTGGGCCTGGAGGTCAGAGGGAAATAATCAATCAAACTTTATTTAACCAGGCAATAACATCATTGAGCAAGTTCATTTTCGAGATGGTCCTGGACATGAAGGACAAACTTGTTTACAATACACAACAGCACATAATACAGCAGATAATAATAATACAAGGTGTAACAGGATACACAATCAGCACAAACTATAATAATAGTGAAAAACATAACATCTAGAGTGCGGCCTATACTAGTAGAAATTTGTAGAGTACGAAGGGGGAGAGGAAAGAAGGACAGGGAGGTGGGCAAACTGAAGAGGGGTGACAGACATATAGGGGAAGAGGGAGGGCAAGCTACTTGATGAAGCCCCCAAGGAGAGTTACAAGGAGAAGGAGGAAGGAAAAAATGAAAAAAGGGGGTTTACCTTAGAAGGTTGCTGACTGCCGGGGAATAAGAAGGACAAGGATCCGGAAGATTAGGGGACAACCCAGACAGGGGGACGTGCTTACCTGAAGCAGTCACATGCTGTTTTCAGACATCTGTTAAACAGTTGTCTGAATATGTAGGGGCTAGGCAGAAAGGAAAGTTTAAGTACTTTTTGCAAGTTATTCCAAAGCACTGGTAGGAAGCAGCTAATGGCAGAAAAGCAGAGACATGTCCTTGTCCATGGAACCTTGAGAAGGAGAAGGGAGGAGTTCCTTAATCCGTAGGCACATTTTGAAAGTTCAAACAGGTCACCGATATAGGGAGGTAGTTTGTTAGTCAGTTTGGTAGAGCCATATAAGGGTGTTTTTTGCCTCCTTAAGGAGAGGGACAGCCAGTCTAATGCTTGATACAACAAACAATGATGAGTCTGTGATGGTAAGCCCAGAACAAATCTCAAAGCATGATGATAACTGTGTACAAGCTTTTGGAGTGCATACTGGGGGCAATGACTGTATAGGAAATCGGCATAGTCAATCAGGGGAAGGAAGGTTGTTTGAACCAGCCGCTTTCTGGCTTCTAGAGTGAGTAGGCGCCTTATGTGGTAAAATACACCAAGACCTTGCCTTAGCTCTATTATTAACTCATTAAGATGAGCACCAAAGTTGAGTTTATTATCCAGTCAGACTCCCAGGTATTTAAATTTATCTACTAACTCTGTTCACCAAGGAGGGTGATAATATGTGGAGTACTGAGTGATCCCCTATTTAAGGAGGGAGGGTGGAGAGATAATCATGGCTTCTGTTTTTTTGGCATTTAATAAGCGCTTCAGACTCAGCAGGTTATGTTGGAGAATGATAATGTCCTGCTGCAGCTCCTTGTGTGCAAGGTCTAAAGAGCAGTTGGTTGTGTAGATGACTGTGTCATCTGCAAATAAGTGAACGTTTCCTGCAAGCAGTCCAGCATCAATTCAGTTGATATACAGTGCGAAGAGAATAGGCCCCAGGATAGAACCTTGTGGGACTCCTCGGGGGAGAATTTTTAGTGAAGAGAGTTCATTTTGTATTTTAACTTGTTGTTTACAGTTTGTGAGGTAGGAGTGGAACCACTTTACAGCGGTGGTGGCGAGACCAAGGTCACCCAGGGTGTCGAGTAATATGGAATGATCGACCGTGTCAAATGCTTTGCTGAGATCAAGGAAGAGTGCACAGATATGTTGTTTGCTGTCCAGGGCTTTTAGCCAGTTATTTGATAGTTTGGCTAGAGAAGACATGGTGCTGTGCTTGGGTCTGAAACCTGATTGGACTGGGTTAAGGATGTTTTCATGATCCAGATACTCCCTTAATTGAGCGTTGACAATTTTCTCAAGTAACTTGGATAATATAGGAAGCAGCGAGATTGGCCTGCAATTATTCAAGTCTGTGGGGTCTCCTGATTTGAACAGAGGGATAATGTGTGCAATTTTCCAGATAGGCGGCAACTCCCCTTGGGTTAGTGAACTATTAAATAGATGGGCAATTGGTGCTGTCAGGTAAAGATAGCCTGCTTTCAGGAAGAATGGTTCTAAAGAGTCAGCACCAGCACTCTTTTTGGTATCCAGTGAGAGGAGTAGGTCCTCCACTTGTTTATAGGATACAGGTTGGAATTTAAAGATGATACTGGGGGCAAAAGTAGGGCTAGTAGGTATGTTGGCGGTACTTGTGTTACTAAGTTTACTAACAGGTGATGCATCGAATGCAAGGCCTGCAGTGGTGAAATGGTAATTGAGCAGGTCAAGCATCTTGGACCTGTCTGTGTAGGAGGTGTTATTTACCACGATTTTGGCTGGGATAGGGGTGACAGGAGACTGTCCATTGACCTCTCTTAGGATCTGCAAGAATTTGGCAGAGCAGTTTTTGTTTACCTCCAGGGTGGTCTGGAAGAACCGTGATTTTTCTGACCTGACCAGTTTGGTACAGGCATTCCTGGCTACCCAGAAAGAGAGCCAGTCTGAAGTCAACTGTGACTTCCTAGCCCTTTTCCATAGGGTGTCTCTATATCGCAAAGCCCTTTTTAGTTCTGGGCTGAACCAAGGAGGAGTATGTTTCCTAGATTTAACTTTTCTTAATGGGGCGTGTTTGTTGATAACCTCTAATAACAGATCCTAGAAGATACTGAATGCTTCAGACACAGAGGGTGCGAGGTAAAAATCCTGCCAGGCAATATTCCCAAGATCTGTCATGAAGGCAGGAAGGCAGAAATATTTTAAGCTGCACTTGAACTTGAAGGTAGAGGTGGAAGGGAGGTGTGGAGAGTGCCTGACACGGTGATCAGTCAGGTCATTATGGAAGACCACTGCATGTGAGATATTATGTGGTATGCAGACAAGCCTAATGTCCAATAGGGAGCTTCGGTCGGGGTTCTTCAAGTTTGGGCAGGTAACTTCAGGGGTAATCTGAGTTAGTCCGTGCTCATCACAGAAGTCCTTAAGTCTGTTGGCACTAGCATTGTTCCAATTAAGGTTGCAGTCCCCCATGAGGATGCTTTCTGTATTTGCTTTTTCTAAGAGGGAGTGAAGATGGGGCAGTATGCATAGGCCAGCTGCTGGCAGCCTATAACAAACAGCTACCAGTACGGCTATTCCAGGTGATAGGGCAATTTTGAGGGCAAGACATTCAAATTCTTTTGGCAACGAAGTACAGATAATATCAGCAGTTAGGAACTTATCTTTAATGTATATGGCAACACCATCACCTCTTGACAACCTGTCCGCACCTGAACAGGTTGTATCCAGGGATGTTGACCATTTTGTCAGGTGTAAAATTCTTCAGCCAGGTTTCCAAGAACAAAACTACATCCGGTGTGGTATGCAACACCCATGCTTGGACCTGGTCAAATTTGTAGGCCAGGTTGTAACCGTTCATATGCAGAAAGCTCAAACCCTTTAACTGTGGGAGTGCCCCAGGAGCAGTTAACAGATGGAGAGGGCCTGGGTTCAGTTCCACACTACTTGCGAAAAGTAGCAGCAGTACTAGTAGTTTCCGAAGCCACCTTACCAGGAATCTTAGGAAGGCTTTGTTAGGATGCTTAGTCTGTTTACTGACTCTGACAGCAGAGCTAGAGTTCCATGGATAGCGAAAGTTGGTCAGAGCAGATAATACTGTCCTAATGGAGAGGGTAAGAGGGATCTGCTTTGTGAGAGTTGGGTAGTAGTGGATGTGAAATGATGTAGATGTGCATGGATTACTTCCTTTGGAGGGATTTAACTGGGTGGCAGACACCGTCGGGCTTATTTCCTGGCCTAAGCGAGTGTTCGAGCAGGTTGAGTCTTTCATTAAGTCCTTGCATGACTCTACTGTTAGAAGGAGAATGCAGCCAAGGAGGAAAAGGTGGTCTGAGGAAGCCATCACTGATTACTGTGAGGCAGGGTGGGCAGCACCTTGTGGACATTGTTGCATAGTTGACAACAGTGCTGGAAACACCCAGGCTTTAAGTGGCTGAAGGTTAAGAAAGTTTAAACAAAAAGGAGCGAATATAGTCAGCTACAGCAGGCGATATAATGCCAGCCAGATCAGCAGCCAACAATCATGGGTGAAGGAAGAAATTAAGTTGCTAAGGACATATCAAAGCACCTGTGAAAGGTGAATAAGGAAATGAGAAAGGCAAAAAGAAGTAGGATCTGAGAGAAAGTAATCAAGGACTGAAGTTGGGATAGCAGGGAATAGGCTCAGGTAATAGTGTTACAGTATCTCGTAGGGGAAGTTATAGAAGAAGTTGAGTATGGTTTTAAGAGAGTATGGCTTTAAGGGAAGGATGACTTCAGGGAGAGGGCAGGAATAGAGAGTGCCAGGAGAGGGGCTTAGAGAAATAATCGAATTCTGTGGGAGGAGGTGTATTTAATAGCAGTCGGAGTTGGGGGTGGTGGGAATTAATTACAACAAGCCAAGAGCTGAGCAGACGGACCTGTTAGCTTTAGCTTTAAAAACAGCACCACAGATGCTTTTTAATCCTGACAGCAGAAGTCTTGGTTTAAAAAGAGCACGCCAGAGACACTGAGTAGGAAGTCAAGGCGGGCAAATCATGAGGAGCACAGTGAAGTGGCTCAACCAATGGAAGTGTCTCGCTCAACTGGCAAAGCCTTCGGAGTTCAGCTCTGAAACTGTGGGTGAGATACCTGTTTCTAGGTGGGCAGATGGGTTGGCTGGCACCACGGAGAGCTTCTCCAGTTACCACAACAGTCTTCCCTGCCTGGTTCCATGCGGTTTCAGCAGTGGGAACGCCTGCAGGAATGGTCCCTGTTTCAGGAGAGAAACAGAGAGGGAATTAGAACATAAGACAATGGAGCATCAGTGAGAGGCTGGCATCCGAACAAAAGAGAGTGGGGCGTGAGTGACAGAAAGGGGAAGAGAAGGGCAGGATTAGAAAGACACAGAAGGGGTCTTACTTTAAGGAGCCAACTTTAATTTTGATGACAGAAATTTAAATAGCTTAACGAAGAGGGCGGGGGAGAGGGTCTCAGAGGGAGAAAGGATAAGAGGACATGTTTTAGGCAGGGTTAAGGCACCAACTTTGATTCTGCAGACAGCAGTTTAAAATAGTTTAATTTTAAGGGTGCCATCTTTAACTCTGAAGACAGAAGTTTAATAGCTTAATTGTAAGCGGGAGGGGGAGAGGATCACAGAGAAGAAGGACAGACAAAAGAATTATTTTAGACAAGGCAGGGAGAGAGAAGGGAGGTGTGGATCTGAGGAAGATCTCAATAGCAAGCACAGACTGAGGGAGGAAGGATAACAGCAGACACAATGAGGATACAGCAGGAGAAAATGTTCATGCTAGTATAGGAAGGCTTCCATATTTCTAGCAAAATTATATGGTATATTCTTACACAAACACTTCAAACTTGCTACACTAGATAAACAAGGTTATGTGGGATATTCTCACACTAACAGTTCATAGGGTTATCACCTTTTAAGAAGCCCAGAGTGGGACATTTCTTATTAAAATATGATTTTTCACAGGACAGCATGTAACCTCGACTAGTGCAACAGACTTGTTTTCTCTATATAATTAGAATTAAGGCTAAGTAATGCAGTTTCTTGGTTGCTTCTATGGTTTCATACCATTTTAATGTATTTTAGTTAAGGTATTATAGTTTTCTACAAGATTTAGAGGAAAGTTAGAAAATATTGTTTCTACTAAAAAATCAGGACATAGTATTTTTCATGTTTTTATGCAGGACACAGCTGCCCAAATCAGGACTAATAGGATATTTTTACACTACAGTTCAAACTCGCTGTGCTAGATAAGCAGGCTAACAGGATATTTTTATACTACAGTTCAAACGTGCTGCACTAGGTAAACAGGTTTACTATACTATCTATAATTAACAGGATTTAATAGGATGCAACTATGCAGCAGTCCCAGATAATCTGATTTTCGGCATAATATTATGAATGAGCATTAACAAAAAATTAATTACAACAAGCCAAGAGCTGAGCAGCCGGGCCTGTTAGCTTTAGCTTTAAAAAGAGCACCAGAGATGCTTTTTAATCCTGACAGCAGAAGTCTTGGTTTAAAAAGAGCGCGCCAGAGACACTGAGTAGGAAGTCAAGGCGGGCCAAACGTTAGGAGCACAGAGAAGTGGCTCAGCCAATGGAAGTGTCACGCTCAGTTAGCAAAGCCTTTGGAGTTCAGCTCTGAAACTGGGGGTGGCGTACCTTTTTCCTAGGTGGGCGGATGGGTAGGCTGACACCACAGAGAGCTTCTCCAAGTACCACAGTAATCTTCCCCGCCTGGTTCTAGGCGGTTTCAGCAGCAGGAGCACCCGCAGGAATGGTCCCTGTTTCTAGGTGGGTGGACAGGTGGGCTGGCACCACGGAGAACTTCTCCAGGTACCACAGCAGTCTTCCCCACCTGGTTCCAGGTGGTTTCAGCAGGGGGCGTGCCCGCAGGAATAGTCCCTGTTTCTAAGTAGGTGGATAGGTGGGCTGGCACCATGGAGAGCTTCTCCAGATACCACAGCAGTCTTCCCCACCAGGTTCCAGGTGGTTTCAGCAGCGGGAGCTGTAATAGTAGTGGAAGTCACAGGGTCATAGGCCTGGAAGTCACAGGTGGGAGTCCAGAATCTCTACCCAGGCTGACTGCACTGAATCCTGGGTAAGAACTGTACCTCAGCCCCCTGGCTAACATCCAAGCCTATGGAAGTCTTCATACTGTGGGAGCATCAGTGGAGTCAGAGCTGTCATCCCTGTGAGTTTGGGGTTGCTAGCCCTGAGGAAACCGGTTGAAGCTGCGCCAGGAGGTTGCACGGTAATAGGCCTTGAAGTCACAGGGTAACAGACCTGGAAGTCACAGGGGGGAGGCCAGTATATCTACTCAGGCTGACGGCACTGAATCCTGGGTAAGAATTGTACTTCTGCCCTGGCTGACGACCAAGCCTATGGAAGTCTCCTTGCCATGGGAGCATCAGTGGACCTAGAGCTATCATCCCTTTGAGTCTGGGGCTCCTAGCCCTGAAGGAAGTGGTTGAAGCTGGGCCTGGAGTCACACATTAATAGGCCTGGAAGTCATAGGGTAATAGGCCTGGAAGTCAAAGGGGGAGATCAGCATCTCTACCTAGACTGATTGCAATGAATCCAGGATAAGAACTGCACCTCAGCCCCATGAGTGACAATGAAATCTGTGGATCTCTCACTATATGGGAGGATCATGGGAGTTAGAGCTATTATCCTGTGAGTTTGTTCCTCCTCACCCTGAAGGAGGTGGTTGAAGGTGGACCAGGAAGTTACAGGGTAATGGGCCTGGAAGTCACAGGTGAATGCCAGCAGCTCTACCCAGCCTGAGTACACCAAATCTTGGGTAAGTTTTTTATTTTGGTCCACTGGCTGAGAAAAATGTCTATGGATGACTGGATATCTGGGCAGCATCAGGGGAGCTATGGCTATCATCTCTGTGAATTTTGGGCTCCTAGCTCCGAGTGACGTGGTTGAAGCTGGGCCTGGAAGTCACAAGATAATAGGCCTGGAAATCACAGGGTAATAGACCTGGAAGTCACAGAGGAGTCCAGTATCTCTGGCCAGGCTGACTGCACTGAATCCTGGGTAAGAATTGTACCTCAGCCCCATGGCTAACATCCAAACCTATGGAAGTCTCCACACTGTGAAAGCATCAGTGGAGTCAGAGCTATTATCCTAGAGAGTTTGGGAATTCTAGCCCTGAGGAAAGCAGTTGAAGCTGGGCCCGGAAGTCACACGGCAATAGGCCTTGAAGTCACAGGATAATAGACCTGGAAGTCACAGGGGGAGGTCAGTATATCTACTCAGGCTGGCAGCATTGAAGCCTGGGTAAGAATTGTACTTCACCCCCTGGCTGACAACCAAGCCTATGGAGGTCTCCACACTGTGGGAGTATCAGTGGACTTAGAGCTATAATCCCTTTCAGTTTGGGGCTCCTGGCCCTGAGGGAATTGGTTGAAGCTGGGCCTGGAATCACGTCAAGCCAAAGCGAACTACTTTAAAGCCTCCTTCCATTCCAACATAAACTACCCAGCTAAGTTTTGGAAGACAATCAAATCACTCCTTACCCCTCCTGCTCAGCCCTCCACTCCAGCCCTGGAGGTAAAGGGCACCATCGTCATGGAACCAAACACAGTGGCCTCAGTTTTCAACACCTTTTTTACAAGCTACTCATCCTCCCTCTGTTCCTCTCTCCCACCCCCCCATGCACCTTCCCCCTTCCACCCCTCCAACACCCTCACTCTTTTCCTAGTACCCGGTTACCCCATCCGAAGTACTAAAAGCGCTGAGGACTCTCAACCCTATCAAAAAAAATGCCCATCAGGACTGGACCGCAAAATGCTCCACCTATCTGCACCTGCCATCACCAGCCCTCTGGCCAATCCGTTTAACCTCTCTTTCTCTCTAGCGTCGATCCCCTCTGACTGGAATCATGCCACAATTATCCCCTTCCTAAAGGAGGCAATCCCTCCTCCCCGGGCAACTACCATCCCATCTCTCTTCTCCCAATACTAGCCAAAATCCAGGAGTGCCTTATTCTCTCCCAACTCTCCTCCTTTCTCGACTCCTCCTCCTTCTTCTCACCCTACCAGTCTGAATTTAGGAAAGCACACTCCACCATCACCTCCTTTCTTCAACTCACCGACGCCATCCTCACAGGTATGGATAGTGGGCACACCACTTCAGCCATCTTTATCAAACTTGCAAAAGCCTTTGACACTGTCTCCCATGCCCTCCTATTATCCAAGCTCTCCCTCACCAGACTTTCAGGAGCTGCCATCAGCTGGTTCCACTCCTACCTGGTGGGTAGGTCACAATCAGTAAGAATTGGCTCTCATACGTCGGTCCCCCTCCAGGTCACCACAGGGGTCCCCCAAGGCTCGGTCCTTGGCCCTATTCTGTTTTCCATCTTCCTAAATGATCTGCCCTCAGCCTGTCCACACACATCCATTCACACGTACACAGGTAACATAGTACTCTACGCATCAGGTCCCAACTCCTCTGAAGTGACTTTTAGACTACAGCAGGACTTCAATAATGCCCATCTCTGGTTTAGGTCAAACCAATTTTTTCTTAATCCCAAGAAAATGGTCTCCCTAATCTTCAGCTTGAGGCAGAGACTCTCCCGTCTCCCCGCCATCCCCACCTTCCACACCACTGAAGGGATTCCCTTGGAGACTTGTACCTCATTCAGGTGGTCTGGCTCGGCCAGCACCTTGACTTTTCTGCTCATATAGACGCAATCCACAAGAAACTGCACCCCAAGCTGGGCATCCTATATCGGAATAAGGACTGCATACCAATCAATCAATCAATCAATCAAAATCTTTATTTATTCAGGCGAACATCATTGAGCATAGCTCATTTACGAGATGGACCTGATTGGTCAGAAACAACATAATGGGTATAAATTCACATATATACAAATACAGATTGAGTACAATAACAAAGACTTTAAAATGAACAGATACAATAATATAAACATATATACAAGGCGGTTAACCAGTGATATTGGGCACCAAAGCAAAAGGAGAAAAAAAAGGTAAGGGTTGGGGTTTAAGAGAAAAATTGTAATGATGTTAATGGATGAATGCCTAAACAGATAAGGGAGGGGGAATCTAATGGGGGCAGGGGTGAAAAGGGGTCTGAAGGACTAGGACTTGTGGAAGCAGTTGCATATCTCTGGGAAAAGACTTAGGTACAGCTTTTGAAGGAGGCTATAGGAATGAAAGTGTTCAGCTTCAGGGTCTTTTGCAGAGAATTCAGATGAGTGCTAGAAAGTAGTTGATTGCAGCCCTTCCATGCGGGTACTGGCCTTTGTAATCAATGTGATGAGGCTATTGCTTCTTAGGGCATATGGCCTTGGAGTAACAAAAGAGAAGCAATCTGAGATGTAGGATGGTAGTTTATTTGTCAAAGCTTTGTAGATCCATAGAGCAGCATTTTTGTTCCTTCTGTGATGTAGGGATGTCCAGCCAACTGCAGCATAGAGAGAACAGTGGTGGGTGCTGAAAGGAAGGTCAGTGATGAATCTTAGAGCTCTATGGTACAAAGTATCCAGTTCATTTAAGTAGGACAGGGAGCAGTGGCCATATAGGAAGTCTGCATAGTCGAGGAGGGATAGAAATGAAGCCTGGATTAGTCTCTGCTTAGATTATCTGTTTAGAAAATGTTTGATCCTGAAGAAAGGCCAAGTCTTTGTCTGAGTTTTTCAGGAGCTCTTCAATATGCTGGGTGAAATCAAGCCTGTTATCAATCCAAACCCCAGATATTTGAATATGTCTACATACTCAAGGCTGTCTCAAGGATGGTAGAAAGTTGGGAAGAATGTTCGGTGAGAGAGTGGTAGAAAAGTATTGGTGGAGAGGAACATAGCTTTAGTCTTCTTGGCATTTAATAGAAGCTTCTTTTCCAGTAACTTGTGTTGCAGCAGGAGAATTCAGATTGTAGTAGATCATATGCCTTTGTTGGTGATGGATTGCTTACATAAAGGACAGTATCATCTGCAAAAGGTGAACATTAGATTTTGTGAGGCTTGAATCAATGTTGTTGATGTAGATGGCAAAGAGGATAGGGCCCAGGATGGAACCTTGAGGAACTCCTCTTAAGAGTGGTTTTGAGGAAGAAAGGTTGCCTTCACTTTTTACCTGCTGTATTCTACACAGAGGTAGCATCTGAACCATTTAAGAGATTGGGTCAAGGCCTAGGGAATGCAGTGAGGAGATTAGTAGATCATGATCCACAGTATCGAGGCTTTACTTAAGTCCAGAAATACAGCACAGATATTTTTTTTATCTAATTCAGACTGCCAGTCATTTGTAACTTTTGCTAAGGCAGAAATGGTGCTGTGCATGGCTCTAAACCCAGATTGAGCAGGATTAAGGAGGTTGTTAGCATTGAGGTAGTCATTTAGTTGGATGCTTACCAGTTTTTCTAACATTTTGGACAGCACTGGTAAGATGGAAATAGGCCTATAGTTGTTGAGATCCATGGGGTCCCCTGCTTTAAGGAGGGGAAACACTTGTGCTGTCTTCCACAAAGAAGGAATAGAACCAGTAGATAAGGACAAGTTGAAGAGGTGAGCTAGGGGGGCTGCAATGGCATGCAATGCAATTTTTAGAAAGAAGGGGTCCAGAGAGTCTGCACCAGCGCTTTTAGTGGTATCCAGATGGAGCAGTAGGTCTTCTACTTGTTTTAATAATATTGGCTTGAAAGAAAATGTAGAGGCAGCCTTCTGAACTTCAGTAGAATGGAGAGTAAGTTGTGAACGCAGTAGATTTGCTGGAGAGGAGTCAAAAGCTAGGCCTGCTGTAGTAAAGTGATTGTTGAAAGCATCTAAAATCTCATACTTGTCAGTGATAACCACATTATTGAGGTTCACTTGGGATGGTAAAGAGGTGCTAGAGTCTTGCCCTAGGATTCCCTTGATAGTGCCCCAGAATCTGGCTGGGTTATGGTAGGAGGCATCCAGCTCTGCTGTATAGAAGGCAGCCTTGGCATCTCTCACTTTTTTTGTGAAGCTGTTTCTGGCTTTTCTGAATTGTAACCAGTCGTTTGGATCTTTGGTCTTCCTTGCCCTTTTCCAGAGCTTGTCTCTAGCAAGCAGTGCAGATTTAAGGTCAGCAGAGAACCAGGAACAAGATTTGCGTTTTATTCTGACGCTGGTGACTGGTGCATGTGTATTGAGGGCCCCTAAGATTATATCATTTAGCACCTGCAGTGCTAATTCCACAGAAACTGTGAGGTAGAATTCTTGCCAGCGTTTAGAGTGACACAGATCTTGGAGATATTCTGCAATATTAAAGTTCTTTTTTGACCTTCTTGGGAGGAATTTTGCAGGGTTAAATGGCTTGACTGAAGATCTTATACCAGCTATGAGGCAGTGATCACTTATATCACTGAATAGCACTCCAGCGTGTGAATACAGATGGGGCTTATTAACCAACATAACATCAAGTAAGGTGCTATTACTTTTGTATTTTGGGTTAATCCTTGTCGGTTCGTTTATTAGTTGAGTGAAACCATGTGAGTCACAGAAAGATACTAGGGGTGCAGAAACATTGGATAGCCAGTTAAAGTTCAGATCGCCTAGAATAATGGTATCGTCAGGACCCAGTTTAGTTATATTCCCCAGATGGGTAAGGAGTTTAAGGCCGGCAGAGGGGGCCTGTAGCAACCAACCAGTTGAAAAGCTGTCATGTTGGGAAGGGATATTTTAAGGATAGGCATTCAAATTCTTTAGGCTGAGATGAAATATTAAGGCAAGAAGCAGAGATATTTGACTTAACATAAATGGCCACCCCACCACCCCTGGATGGACGGTCTGATCTGAATAGCTGGTAATGAGGTAGACTTATTTCCCTGTCATTTGTTGCTGGTTTAAGCCATGTCTCAGAGATTACTAGAAAGTCTGGCAGGGTGTGGGCAACCCAGGCCTGTATTAGTGAGAACTTTTTTAAAAGGCTGCATACATTGATGTGGAGAAAACTTAGGCCTTTCATGGAGACTAGATCTGCTGGTGAGGTGAAGCCTTCTGGGGGTCCAGGATTGATTTCAACAGTGCCAGCACAGATAAGCAGAAAGAATATTAGTTTAGTGAGTGCTTCAAGTGATAGGAGGAAGGAACAGACAGAGGGCTTTCTTTTACTCAGGGTCCAGGATTCAGAGAATGCGGGCCTGTCTTATAACTTGATATTTTGTCATGAAGTACCAGCTTAATGGACAGAAATAGGGGGGCACTGAAGGGCCAAGAATGGAGCATGGGGTATAGGAAATACAAAACTGGTTGTGAGCCTTTTTGTGGGATACCCCAAGGATTTTGGTACAGCAGCGGTAAGGTATAATTGAGGAAATGAAGGACATCCACTAGGGTTGCATGAGGGAGGCCAGACTGACTAGCCACCTTAATCACTAGGTCATGGGCTGGTGCGGCATCATCATCAAGGTGTGACATAGGCGAGAGGCAGAGGAGCAATAGCAGGAGCAACAACATGGTGTTTGGTAGCTAGGGTTAGGAGTACTAGAGGCAGTAGGAGGAGTGGTGCTAGGTTATTGGCTAGGAGGTGAACTAAGGGCGGAGATATGAGATTTGGCAGGAAGGTGTGTATAAAAGAAACACCCAGGAGGGGAGGCGGTGGGCAAAAATTTTGCGACTTTCCCGTACCTTGCTGGCTGTCTCTCCCGGCCTCCTGGTTCTTTTTTCAGCCTCGCGGTCGCCGCCCGCCCGCTGGCGGCTCGGAGCCCCTGCGCTTGCTGGGTGCTCGAGGGCAGGGTCGGCTAAAGTGGAGGAGACAGAGGAGAGGACAGTCAGGAAAGCACAGTTGCAGTAATCAAATGATTCTGCAACTAGGTGCTAAAAAATTTTGCACAACAAAAGACTGGGGGGCGGCACCTTAGTGTCTGGCCCAACAGAAATCCCACCAAAGGACTGTATCACTTAGGCATTTACAAGAAAAATAACATATAACCTAGACTTTTAAACAATTTTGTAAAAACAGCTCTTTTTGGGCAAAATTCAAGTAAAACCCACTAATCCTGGTCAGTTTTCAGAAGTGCAAGCTAGAGCAGAAGTCAATGGAGCGGGCCGGCCCGTCGGCGCAGCGGTTGGATTTCCGCTTGCGACGCCGGCAACCTGGGTTCGGAAACGGATCCGGGTCGTCGGAGGGCCGGCCGGAAGGAATAGGATCGAGCGTCTGATGGACGGCTCTCCTATTCCGGGAGGGCGGGTTAGCCTCGGTGCGTTGGAGACCCCTGGTGGAGACCGGGGTTCCATGCCGCGGCGGCCAACAGGGGATGGAGGCGGGGCGGACGCTGGCGTCATCGCACGGCCCCGCCTCCTCTGGGAGAAACCAGCGGAAAAGATGGAGGCAGGACCACTGACACGAAGCCTCCTGGAAGCTCACATGCCGCCATCGCTGCAGGACCCGACTAGTTACAGTTCCGGGGCCACGAGTCTGCGCCCTGCCCTCCGGGGGCAAGTCAGGGGTGACCGAGGTCCTCAGCAGCAATCGACGGTGGTAGAGGTCTCCGGGGGCCGTGACCAGGGTGGATGGCTTCGGTGGTCCTGCCAAGGAGAAAGAGAAAATAAAAAAAAAAAAAAGAAGTCAATGGAGAAGGAGGACCAATCGGAAGCAAGGCTGAGGTAGCGCCGCCTCCCGATTGGTCGCTTCCTGCACCTTGCTGGCTGTCTCCCGCCTCCTGATTTTTTGCCTGCAGTCGCCGCCCGCCCGCTGGCGGCTCGGAGCCCCTGCACTTGCTGGGTGCTCGAGGGCAGGGTCGGCTAAAGTGGAGGAGACAGAGGAGAGGACAGTCAGGAAAGCACAGTTGCAGTAATCAAATGATTCTGCAACTAGGTGCTAAAAAATTTTGCACAGCAAAAGACTGTCACCTCTACCAACCCTCAAGGCAACTGTACAGAAAATGATCCTCCCAGTATTCGATTATGGAGACGTCATCTACAGTGCTGCTCCTAAGTCCTCCCTAGCAAGACTGGATCCTCTCTTCCACTCCTTCTGCCGGTTCACCCTGGACTGCCCCCCTCAACCCATCACTGCATCCTCTACAGGTTTTTGGACCTCCCATCGCTTCACGACAGGAGACTGGTCCACTGTGCTAGGATAACAGCAAAATTCTGGGACTAGTCCCTTCCACCTTACCTCATAGCAGCCCTAACAACTCAACCCACACCAACGTACTCATTCAGGAACACTGACTCCCGGCTGTTCTACGTCCCACATATGTCCACCAATTCTGTCCAGGCTGCCTTCAAATACCGCATGCCTAATCTATGGAACTCCTTGCCAGCAGACATTTGACACACCAGAAATAACCAGCGCCTCCACTCTTTCCTCAAGGAGCATTTTTCCACCTCCTGCACTTGCACCTAGCACCTCTGAGGGCTATACGTCTTGCATTTCTACAATATCCTGACTACCTGTTAGTTGCACACAGGTTCCACTCCAAGCATTCACTGTCCTCTACCCGCAGCTGTTTAATATGTAGTAAATCCTAATCCTACTGTTGGATGTGCTTACCTGCTGTACCTGTATATGATCTGAATAAATATTTATTGTATACTTCCCCACTGCCCCCTTCCCCCAGGACGCATCAGGAATCGAGCGTTATTCTGCTCAGTATGCCTTCCTGGTAAAACTTTTAAATAAATAGGCCTGGAAGTCACATGGTAATAGTCCTGGATGTCACAGGGGGAGGCCAGCATCTCTGCCCAAGCTGATTGCACTGAATGCAGGGTAACAATTGTACCTCAGCCTTGTGACAATGAAGCCTGTGGAACTCTCCACCTTATGGGAGGATTATGGGAGTCAGTTATTATCCCTGTTTGTTTGTGGCTCCTAACTCTGAGGGAAGTGGTTGATGCTGGGCCTGGAAGTCACAGGGTAATAGTTCTGAAAGTCACAGGTTAATAGGCATGGAAGTCATGGGAAGGGGGGGGCAGCCAGCATCTCTACTCAGGCTGACTCCACTGAATCCTGGGTAAGAATTGTACCTCAGCCCCCGGCAGACAATCAAGTCTATGGAAGTCTCTACACTGTGGAAGCATCAGAGGAGTAAGAGCTATCTTCCTTGTGAGTTTGGGGCATCTAGCCCTGAGAGAAATGGTAGAAGATGGGCCTGGAAGTAACACGCTAATAGGCCTGGAAGTCACGTGGGGAAGGCCAGCATCTCTACACAGGCTGACTGCACAGAATCCTGCGTAAGAAATGTAACTCATCCCTTTGGCTGACAGCCACGCCTATGGAAGTCTCCACACTGTGGGAGCATCAGTAACGTCATTGCTATTATCCCTGTGATTTTGGGGTGGGCTTAGAAGTCATAGGGTAATAGGCCTAGAAGTCACACGGTAATAGGACTGGAAGTCACAGGGTGAGGTCAGCATCTCTAGCCAGGCTGACTGCACTGAATCCTGGATAAGAATTGTACCTCAGCCCCACTGGTGACAATAAAGCCTGTGAAAGTCTCCCCCACATGGGAGCATCACAGGAGTCAGAGCTATTATCCTTGTGAGATTGGGGCTCCTAATTCTGAGGGAAGTGGTTGATGCTGGGCCTGGAAGTCACAGGGCAATGGTCCTGGAAGTCACAGGGTAATAGGCCTGGAAATCACAGGGGGAGTCCAGAATCTCTACCCAGGCTGACTCCACTGAATCCTGGGTAAGAATTGTACCTCAGCCCCCTGGCTCACAACCAAGCCTATGGAAGTCTCCACACTGTGGCAGCATCAGAGGTCTCAGAGCTATCATCCTTGTGAGTTTGGGGCTGCTTGCCCTGAGGGAAACAGTTGAAGATGGGACTTGAAGTCACACGGTAATAGGCCTGGAAGTCATGAGGGAAGGCCAATATCTCTACTCAGGCTGACTGCACTGAATCCTGGGTAAGAATTGTACTTCACCCACTGGCTGACAACCAAGTCTATGGAACTGTCTACACAACAGGAGCATCAGTGGAGGCAGAGATATCATCCCTGTGAGTTAGGAGATCCTAGCCCGAGGGAAGTTGTTCAAGCTGGGTCTGAATGTCACAGAGGAATAGGCCAGGGAGTCACTGGGTAATAGAACTGGAAGTCACAGGGGAGAAGCCAGCATTTCTACCTAGGCTAACTGCACTGAATCCTGGGTAAGAATGGTAACTTATCCCTTTGGCCAAGAACCAAGCCTATGGGATTCTCCACACCATGAGAGCATCAAAAGAGTCAGAGCTATCATCCCTGTGATTTTGGGGCTTCTTGCCCTGGGGGAATTGGTTGAAGTTGTGCCTGGAATTCATAGGGTAATATGCCTGGAAGTAACATGAAAATTGGCCTGGAAGTCACATGGGGAAGGCCAGCATCTCTACCCAGGCTGACTGCACTGAATCTAGGGTAAGAACTGTACCTCTGCCCTGTCAGTGACAATGAAGCCTGTAGAAGTCTCAACCATATGAAGTCTCAACCATATGGGAGCATCACAGGAGTCAGAGCTATTACCCCTGTGAGTTTGGGGCTCCTAGCTCTGAGTGAAGTGATTGATGATGGGTGTGGAAGTCACAGGGAATAGTCCTGAATGTCACAGGGTAATAAGCCTGGAAGTAACAGGGGAGCCCAGCATCTCTACCAAGACAGACTGCATTGAATCCTGTGTAAGAATCGTATCTCAGCCCCCTGGCTCACAACAAAGCCTATGGAATTCTCCACAATGTGGGAGCATCAGAGGACTCAGAGCTATCATCCCTGTGAGTTTGGGGCTGCTGGCCCCAAGGGAAGCAGTTGAAGCTGTGCCTGGAAGTCACATGGTAAAAGGCCTCAAAGTCACAGGGTAATAGCTCTGGAAGTCACGGGGGGGGCCAATATCTCAACTCAGGCTGACTGCACTGAATCCTGGGTAAGAACTGTACTTCACCCACTGGCTGTTAACCAAGCCTATGGAACTCTCTACGCTACAGGAACATCAGTGGAGGCAGAGATATCATTCCTGTGAGTTTGGAGCTCCTAGCCTGCAGGAAGTGGTTGAACCTGGGCCTAGATGTCACAGGGGAGTAGGCCTGGGAGTCATAGGGTAATAGGCTTGGAAGTCACGGGGCGAGGCCAGCATTTCTACCCAGGCTGACTACACTGAATCCTTGGTAAGAACTGCACCTCAGCCCTCTTGGTGACAACCAAGCCTATGGAAGTCTTCACCATGAGGAAGCGTCAGGGGAAGCAGAACTGTCATCCCTGTGAGTGTGTTGTTTCTAACTCTGAAGGGAAGTCACAGGAGAACACCAGCAGCTCTACCCAGGCTGAGTACACCAAATCCTGGATATGTTTTTTTTCACTTTGGCCCACTGGCTGAGGAAAAATGCCTGTATCTCTGGGCTGCATCAGGGGAGTTAGGGCTATCATCTCTGAATTTTTAGCTCCTAGCCCTGAGTGAAGTGGTTGAAGCTGGGCTTGGAAGTCATAGAGTAATAGGCCTGGAAGTCACAGTGGATGCCAGTATCTCTGGCGAGGCTGACTGCACTGAATCCTGGGTAAGAATTGTACCTCAGCCCCATGAGTGACAATGAATCCTGTGGAACTCTCCACAATATGGGAGAATCATACTGAAGCAAGTGCTGATGCAGAAGTAGCTTGGCTCAGGTAGCTTTGTCTTTCTGTTGTTGGTAACTTTCTGGAGGTTTTTGAGCTACACTCAGCTAGGATCACATTCCAAGTACCTGTGTTACATTCTTGTGCGTTCTTTCTCCTGGCAGTAGTTCCTAAATTTGTTTACTACAGTTGTTTTGGTGATTTTTATTGTGAGTTTGGGATTTATATGTCAACTGCATTGCCAGCAACCTTCTGGAATCTTCAGTGCTTCCCCCTCTGCTAGGATCAGTTTTTCAGCTAATTGTGTTTTAACACCTGTGTGCTCTCTCACGTAGCAGCAGTGCTGAAGCAGAAGTTCTCTGCACTTTTCAGCTCCTGATACCTCTGACCTTATATCTCTGTCGCTTCTCTTACCTGCCCCACCACTGATCGACTAGCTCTGGCCCTTCCTCGCCTTGTACTCATCCTCCCTGTATTTATTTTGCCTCTTCTCCTTCCCTCTTCTCTTTCTCTCCCATGTCCCACCTAACTCCTCACATACTACCCTACCCCCTCCCTTATTCACTTCCTCCATCTCACACCACACCCAACTCCCACCCCCTCCTACCCTCTCCCACCTTCCATCTCCTTGCTTCCCACCCCCCTCAGCCACCTTCCCTTTCCTTCCATCTCCTCCTAATCCCCTCCTCCTTCTCTTTCTCTTATCTCACCTGACAATGCCTACCCTGGCTGCCACTCTCACCCCAGCCCTCGCCCACTCTGACTGCCCCTCCCCATTGTTGCTCGGACCTGTTAACCCCCCTCTGCCCACTTGCTCAACACTGTTGTCGCCTACTACAGCCAGTTGGGCACATACTACCGCCATTCTTGATGTAACAACACTGAAATCTCCTTGAAGAATTCTAAGCTGTCTGGTAACCTAAAATTATTATCTTCCTCATAGTGATTTTTTACCTATGAAGTGACTAGTGCTATTGTTCCTGTTTTGAATTTATTTGTTGTTATAGTTGTTTACTTATTTCTGTATTACCACTTTATCATTCCTATTGCTTGTCTTATCTGTATTGTACAATGTCTGACCTGGTACCTTTGTAAACGAGCCTATGGCTCAAAGGTATTTAATCACAAACTGAAATAAATAAATAAATAGCTTGGCTCAAGTAGCTTTGTCTTTCTGTTTTTGGTAATTTTCTGGAGGTGTTTGAGCTACCTCAGCTAGGATCACATTCCAGGTACTTGTGTTACATTTTTGTGTGTTCTTTCTCCTGCCAGCAGTTCCTGAATTTGTTTAGTACAGTTGTTTTTGTGATTTTTATTGTGAGTTTAGGATTAATATTTCAACAGGCATTGTTAGCAACCTTCTGGAAGCTTCTGTGCTTCCCCCTCAGCTGGGATCAGGTTACAGCTAACTGTGTTTAAATACCTGTGTGTTCGCTCACACAGCAGCAGTGCTGAGGCAGAAGTAGCTTAGCTCAGGTAGCTTTGTCTTTCTGTTGTTGGTAACTTTCTGGAGGTTATTGAGTTACCCTCAGCTAGGATCACATTCCAGGTACCTGATTGTTTTTTAAAGCGGACAGGCAGTAAAGGAGACACCCCCCACCCACCCCCATTCTCACTCTCCCCTGGGTGCTCTGCCTTTATAAACATAGACAGAGACACACCTACTTAAAGGCACAGGAAACATTTGCAGCACTCTACAAGATAGGGCTTATCTGAGCATACAGGCAGCAATACAAGGGAATAGCAGTCAACTAGGTTAGCAAACGCACTTGAAGCAGAAAGCAGAGGAGTAATTTAGTTGGAATTGGGACAAAAGCAAGAGAAAAAATTAACTGAGAAGGAGGGTGGTAGTAGAAAGCAGGTTCAGGATGATGCAGGGAGTGGTGCAGTGCTTTGGGTGTGGTGCAGCAGACTTCAGATGAACATTCTGGGTACTGCGGTGCTGCCCCATATGCAAGTACCTCTCTGGGCTGAAGGCAGAGGTCACTAGTCTCTGGGCCAAGCTGACAGGAGTACTGGAGACTCTTGCCCACACCTGGAGGCCACCATGTCTCCAGCCAATGCCACAACGGCTGCCCAGGCAAATGGCAAAATGGACTACAGTGGGCGCAGGGAGATTCAGGGAGGAGGGCAGAGACACATCCATCATCCAGTAAAGATCAAAAACCCATTCACCAATTTGGAGGAGTTGGAGAGTCCTGAAAAGGAACCTGAGGCTGAAACCAAGGAGGATGTGAGGGTCCTCCAGCAGGAAGACCAAGTAATGGGAGGAAGAGAACCCCAAAGGAGGAAGAAGTTACTCCTGGTGGGGGACTCTATTGTCCAGGAAATGAATCTGGACACAGAAAGGAGGGAGGAAAGGAAGGTCAAATGCCTTCTAGGAGGCACAGCTCAGAGGGAGGGGGAGAAGATCCAGAGGATCACTGAAGCAATGGCAAGGGGGGGGCTGGATGTCTTTGTCCATCTGGGAACAAATGACCTATCCAAGGACAGGGCTAGCTTGGAACAGCTGAAAGAGGACTTCGTAGGTTTGGGGGAGCCAGGGGAAAGTAACAAGTTCCATGACATTTTCAGAGGTGCTGCCAGTCCATAGCAGGGAAGGGGATAGGAATCTCCACATTAGTAACTTCATCTCATGGTTGAAGGCCTGGTGCAGTGAGAAGGGGTATGGCTTCATTGGAGACTGGGTCCTACCTGGAATGATGTGGCCCTGTACAGTGGGGACGGGCTGCATCTGTCCAGAAAGGGGAAAGCAGTCCTCATGGAATGGTTCAAATGTTTTGCTGATGAGCATTTAAACTAGCCGGGGCAACAAGAACAGGCAAACTCTAGCAGCCCACCCCCACATGGTAGAGACACCAGAATAATGTTTCCAAGGTCACCTGGACCAGGCAGAAGGGGAGAAGCAAATAAATCGGGGACACATGTTAAAGTTAACAACGAAGGGAGGAAACTGCAGTGGACCAAAACCAGGACTGGAGGGAAGACAGGCAGTACTACTTGGAAGGCCATGGTGACAAATACCCGCAGCCTGAGAAATAAAATCCCAGACATGGAGGCTGTGATAGTTGAGGCAGACCTGGGCATAGTAGCAATAACTGAAACCTGGTACACTGCCAAACATGGGTGGGAAGCAAATATACCAGGTTATACTCTGTTTAGGCAGGATAGAGGAGGCAAAAAAGGGGAAGGAGTTGCCCTGTATGTCAAGGAGGGTATAAAGGCAATACAGATACAGGGTAGGCAGGCGGAGGTTGAGGCACTGTGGGTCACCCTTGAACCAGGAAATGGCACAGCAATATGCACAGGGGTGATATACAGAACTCCAGGTCAGGGGGAAGAAGTGGACAGGGACCATGAGAATGAAATGCACGAAATGGCAATGATAGGTGAGATTCTGCTGATGGGGGATTTCAATATGCCAGATGTGGATTGGACCACCCAGGCAGCTGCTTTAGCCAGAAGCAGAGGCATCCTGGATTCCCTACAAGGGGTAGGACCCAGGCAGTTGATGCTTGATCCTACCAGAAACGGGATGATTCTTGATCTAGTAATGACCAATGGGGAAAGAATCACTGATGTCCGGGGTGGAGAGGCAACTAGGATCTAGTGATCACCACATAGTGTGGTTCGGCATACAGACAGGGATTCAGTCAAGTCACACTAGGGCGAAGGTTTTCAAATTCAAAAATGCAGACTTCGCTGAAATGGGGAGAGTTATCAAAAGTGCCCTGGAGACAAGACAGAACGGGGGTGGAAGAGCAGTGGCAAAACCTAAAAGGAGCCATAGTAGAAGTAACAAACAAATGCATCAGATTGGTATCAAAAGGCAAGAGAAGGAAAAGGCCATTATGGTTCTCAAAAGAGGTAGCAGAAAAGATAAAGCGCTAAAAGGGCATGGTTCCGGAAATCTAAGGAGACCCAAAGAGAGGAGGACAGAGAGGTATACTGAGAGTGTCTACAGGAAGCAGGGAGGGTGGTGAGGAGAGCAAAGGCACAGTCTGAGGAAAGTTTAGTGCAGATAGTAAAGAACAGGGACAAGACATTCTACAGGTACATCAGTGAAAGAAGGAAAACAAAGGGAGGGACTTGTAAGACTTAGAGGGGAGGAAGGGGAGTGTAAGTAGGGAGACATGGATAAGGTAGAAATACTGAATAAATACTTCTGTTCAGTATTCACAGAAGGGGGGGGGACAGGGACCACAGCCAAGCATCAGATGCCAAGGGGGAAAGAGGAGGACAACAGTCCATTCATGGGGGAAGAGTCCTGATGGAACTCACTAAATTGAAGGTGGAGAAATCAATGGGACCAGACGGCATACACCCAAGGATACGATGGGAGCTGCGAATTGAGCTAGCAGAACCTCCGACAGCATTGTTCACTGAGTCACTTAACACAGGAGTGGTGCCAGAGGATTGGAGAAGGGCACATGTCATCCCTCTACACAAATCAGGCAGTATGGAGGAGGTGGGCAACTATAGGTTGGTCAGCCTCACCTCAATAGTGGGGAAGATCATGGAGGCACTGCTTAAGGAAAGGATAGTGGAACATCATGGAAACATAGAAGTTGATAGCAGATAAGGACCGCAAGGCCCATCCAGTTTGCCCATTTTTTCTACCTTATGAATGTGCCATAGGCCTATACTCTGTCAATGGCCTATCTATTCATACTCATCTGTATTGCTCCCTTATGCCTATCCCATGCCTGTTTGAAGCCCTGCACTTTATTCATATCCACCACTTCCTGACGTAGGCCATTCCATGCATCCACCACCCTTTCTGTGAAAAAGAACTTCCTCACATTACCCCTCAATCAGCCTCCCTCTAATCTCATGCTGTGTCCTCTTGTCCTGCTATTTTTCTTATATTGAAACATGTTCGACTCTTTCACCTTGTTAATGCCCTTAAGATGTTTGAATGTTTCAATCATATCACCTCTATCCCTCCTTTGTTCTAGGGTATACATATTGAGCTCCGTTAATCTGTCCTCATATGTTTTCTGATGCAGTCCCTGAACCATTTTGGTTGCTCTTCTCTGGACTGACTCCATTTTGTTAATGTCCTTGTGCAGGTGCGGTCTCCAGTACTGCATGCAGTACTCCAGATGGGACCTAACCAGTGTCTTATAAAGAGGGATTATTACCTCCCTCCTACGACTTCCGATACCCCTACTAATACACCCCAACATCCCTCTAGCCTTATCTATTGCTTTAGTGGTCTGATTGGATGATTTCAGGTCATCTGTGATGATGACGCCCTAGTCTCTATCTTCCCTTGTGATTGCCAGCAACTCCCCTCCCAACCTATAGATGGCTTCAGGGTTTCTCTTCCCTATGTGCATGATCTTGCACTTCTTTGCGTTAAACCCCAGTTGCCACTCTTCCAACCATTTACCATTTTATCCAGATGTCTTCTCATTCTGCCCACCCCATCTGGATCATCTAATCTGTTGCAGATCTTGGTGTCATCTGCAAACAATCAAACCTTACCCTCCAGTCCATCTGCAATGTCACTGATGAAGATATTTAAGAGGACTGGCCCCAGGACTGATCCCTGAGGTACCCCACTCGTGACTTGCATCTCTTCTGACTGTATACTGTTATACAACCACTCTCTTTTTTCTGTCCACTAACCAGTTTGCCACCCAGTTGACCAACTTCTCACACACCCCGAGCCTACCCAATTTATTAATTAATCTTCTATGTGGAACAGTAACGAAAGCTTTGCTGAAGTCAAGGTAGGCAACATCAGCTGCACCCCCTTGGTCCACCACTCTGGTTACCCAAAGAAATCTATGAGATTAGTTTGACAGGACCATCCTGTTGTAAACCCATGCTGTCTTGGATCCTGTGCTCCTATGGATTCCAGGTGCTGCACTATCCTTTCCTTAAGGAGTGCCTCCATAATCTTGCCCCCTACTGACATAAGACTGACTGGCCTGTAGTTCCCTTCTCCTCCCTGCTACCACTCTTGTGGAGCGGGATCACATGAGCCCTTCTTCAGTCTTCTGGGACCTCTCCTGTGCTCAGAGGCTCACTAAATAGTTCTGATAATGGCTCTGCTACTTCCACCCTTAGCTCCTTTAGTACCCTGGAATGTATGCCATCAGGTTCTATTGCCTTGTCCACCCTGAGCTTAGTGAGGTCTTGTAGGACCCTTTCTTTTGTGAAGGGACTAGTGCACACTTCCCTCCCCCGTCCATGGTGCTGAGCTGTGGGCCCTGCCCTACCTTCTCCTCAGTAAATACTGAGCAAACGTATCTATTTAGTATAGATGCTTTTCCTTGGTCCTCCTCCACACACTCCCCCTTATCTTCTTTGATCTTAGCAATAGCCCCTCTGGACTTTCTCCTTTCACTAATGTATCTATAGAATGTCTTGTCCCCTTCTTTTACTGTTCATGCTAGTGTTTCCTCTGTTTGGGCCTTTGCCTGCCTTACTGTCTTCCCTGCTTCCCTTAGGGAACTTTGGTATGCCTCCCTATCTTTGTCCCGCTGCTTTCCCTTATATTTGCTGAAGGCCAGCCTTTTGGCTCTGACCTTTTCTGCTACTGTTTTCGGGAACCAGAGTGGTTTCCTCCTGATTTTGCTCTTTATTTTCTCTCTAACATAATGGGATGTTGCTTCAAGTATTGCATTCTTAATGCTTGCCCACTTTGCCTGTACCCCCTCACCTGTATTTCTTTTTGCCAGGGCTAGCTTAACTCTGTTGGCCATGTTATCAAAGTCAGCTCCTCTGAAGTCCCATAGTTTTGCCTTGGAATGGGATAATTCAGTTCTAATGGCCAAATTGAACCACACCATGTGATGATCACTGGCCCCCAGGTGACCTTCTACCTGGAGATCTGAAATCCTGTCCCTGTTAGTCAGTCCTAGATCTAGGATAGCCCTGTCCCTTGTGGGTTGTTGTACCAGTTGTTTGAGGCCCTACCCCTGCAGGGAATCCACCATGTGTCTAGTTTTGGCAGATGTTCCTGCTGGTATTGACCAATCTGTATCTGGCATGTTGAAGTCTCCCATTATCAGAACCTCCCCTTTAGCTGTAATGTTTTGTATATCTTCTAACAGTAATGCGTATATGTCCTCCCCCTGTTCTAGAGGCCTGTAGACAACCCCCGTTCATATGGCTGTCCCATTTCCTGTTTCCAGGGTGACCCACAGTTCTTCTAGCTCCTCATGTGTATTCTGAATTTCTGTAGCTTTGATATTTTCATTGACATAAAGGGCCACTCCCCCCCCCCTTTTTTGCAACTCAGTTTCTTCTGAACAGTACATAGTCGGGTACTAAAGTCTACCAAGTGTGATTACTGGTGAACCATGTTTCGTTAATGGCTACTCTGTCCAGTTTAGCCTCAGTCATTGTTGCCTGCAGGCCTAGGATCTTGTTTCCCAGACTGCGGGCATTTGTGTACATGATTTTCCATTGGCCAGATTTCGGTGTGTTAGTTGTTGGGTGAGGTCCGGCATTTTTCCTATGCGTTGTATGGAGAGCTGAAACTTTTTCCATACCTGGTGATGCAAATGAACTACAAACATGCTGAGCTCCTGTTTGATCATTAGCTGAAGGGGAAGGGGTGTTCTTCCCATTTGATGTATCAGGTGCTGCACCCCTCTCCCCATTTGCTAGTTTAAATATTCTTCAAAGACATCAAACTTCTGCCCCAATGCACTGACTCCCTCCTTAGTCAGATGCAGTCCATTGAGTTTAAAGAACTTTCACTCCCAAAACTGTTGCCAGTTACCCTCAAATGTGTGTCCTTTTTCCTGACACCAGCCCTTGAGCCACATGTTTATCTCCCCTATCTCCCCTTCTCTGACCTTCCATCCATCTGCCCCCCTCTCCCAGACTGGCAGGATCTCAGAGAAAGAGATGCCGGATGAAATGGATGACAGTTTGTCTCCCAGCCTGGTCAGGTGTTCCTTGGTCTCCACAACTGACCGGCTGGCGAGATCGTTAGTCCCTATGTGTACCAGGATGTAGATGCTTTCTTCTGCTTCCTGTATGATTTTAGCAATGTGCTCAGTATCTCTCCAAGCTGCTGTACCTGGGAGACATCTGACCATTACCCCTGGCTGGAGGTAGGTATCAACTCCCCAAATCATGGAGTTTCCTATGATATGAAGTGTTTTGGATTTCCTTTTGGTTTTTTTTTTGTTTTGGTCCCTGTTTTGGATGAGTTTTGTTGTGCCTGCTCCTGTGCTGCAGTGGCCTGCTCTGCAGTACCCTCTGCCCCTTTGTTTGATTCCGGAGATAGAGGCAGATACCTGTTTGTAGTTTTTATATGGTTTGTGGAGGTGATACGTTGGACAGCATTGAGTGTTGGGGCACCCAAGTTGCCTCTCCTAACCACCTGCCAACCTACAGGACCAACTACCCTCTGCGGTTGAGGTGCTTCAGTTGGATGTTGCAGAAATGGCGAGCAGTTCTTATAATATATATCCTCCTGAATATGCAATTTGAGGTGCACAATCTCTGCCTATGCTGCCTGGAGCTGAGAACTTAGATATCCAGTGGTCCAGAATGTAGGACAGTGTCCTAAATCCTGTATAACTGCCCTTTTGAAAAGTGTCCCATAGTACCTGCAGTTAATAATATCCATTCCAGATGAGTTGCCGGGTTTATAACCTGGTCCAAGTAATTAGAAGGAGGAAAGTTAAAGCAAAAGTTTGATTTTTTGTTTTGTTTGTTTATTTTTGTATAACTTGTTATTATAAGTTAAATTATTTGTGCCCCTGTAAGTGAGGTCACTGTGTCGATACACCTCTGATCCTCCCCTTCCTGCTTTGCTACAGGAAATGTCATGACTGTGCTACCCTATAAAAGGAGTGTTGTATGGGGTGGTTGGGGATGGGGGTGGATGGCTGGGCTCTTCCCCTGCCGAAAAAGAAGTACCATGGACAAAAGAAACAAGGAGGTAAGAACAGAAGCAATCAACCAACAACAAATGCAGTAGCCCTGAAAGTTTAGCCTAATGATAGATAAAACCAGTAAAACCTGTAAAGCACCACCTGTAATAATTTCACAGAAGATATACCCTGCAAAAAACATCTAGAAGCCATTGGTGCCCAGGACCCTAGGCAACATGGGTTCACAGCAGGTAGGTCATGTCAGACAAATCTCATAGACTTCTTCGACTGGGTGACGTAGGAAGTAAATCAGGCATGGTGGATGTCGCCTACCTCAATTTCAGCAAAGCCTTCGACACTGTCCCACATAGGAGGGTGGTTAATAAGATTGGTAGTCTGGGCATGGGAGACAAGGTGGTAAACTGGGTTAGCAACTGGCCAATGGACAGGAGACAGAGGGTGGTGGTAAATGGAGTACAATCTGGGGAGATAAATGTGATCAGCGGAGTACCTCAGGGATCAGTCCTTGGACCAGTTCTGTTCAATGTCTTCAACAGTGACATTGCTGAAGGGCTAGAAGGAAAGATCTGCCTGCTTGCGGATGACACAAAGATCTGTAATAGGGTGGATGCTCCTGAAGGGCTGGAGAAAATGAAGAGGGACCTGGGGAAGCTTGAGAAATGGTCTGCAGAGGGGCAACTGAGGTTTAATTCAAAAAAGTGCAGAATTATGCACCTGGGACACAGTAACCCTGGGGAGAGCTACAGGATTGGGGGAGTTGCTGACAGTCACCAAAGAGGAAAGAGACCGGGGGGTCACTATTTCAGATGACCTGAAAATGTCAAAGCAGAGCACAAAGGCAGCAGGGAGGGCCAGTGGCATGCTGGGGTGCATAGCAAGGGATATCACTAGCAGAAGGCATGAGGTAGTGATGCTGTTATACAAAACCTTGGTCAGACCTCACATGGAGTACTGTGTGCAGTTCTGGAGGCTGTACCTTCAAGAGGACGTTAACAGGCTGGAGGCAGTCCAGAGAAGGGCGACTAAGATGGTACAGGGCTTGCACCACAAGACTTATGAGAAGAGATTAAGGGACCTCAATACAGTATGTACTCACTGGAGGAGAGGAGAGGGAGAGAGGGGACATGATAGAAACATTCAAGTACCTCAGGGCTATAAACAGGGTGCAGGGGGGAATCTTCCTATACAGGAGGAGTACAAGAACTAGGGGGCATGACATGAAATTGGAAGGTGGCAGGTTAAGAGAGAATGTGAGGAAGTTTTTTTTCATGAAGAGCATGGTGAACCTGTGGCATGGTCTGCCACAGGAGGTGGTGGGAGCGAGCACTGTGGTAGGATTTAAACATGCATGGAACAGGCATAGGGGAGCCATTGAGGTTAAGTGTGGGGAGGGTCAAAAGTTGTAATCAAGTACAGGATTTGCGGGCAGACTGGATGGGCCTAGCGGTCCTTATCTGCCGACAATTTCTATGTTTCTATGAAGCAATGGGAACTCAAATGATTTGCTCAGTGTCTCATAATGTGAGTAAGTGGCTCTGATGTTTCGGGTGATTTGGCTCACTAGATTGTCTCATTGTCCAGCTCATCATCACTACTAACATATGGAGCATAAACTCCTGGATAAAAATCACATCATGGTTCAAATCAACATTTTTATCCATCGAAATGAAGCGATTATAATAGCATTTATTGTGAAGCCAGCATCATCCTCTATAATATCCAGCAAAAAAGAAGCTAACAAAACTGTTTAATGTAAAGCTTCCAAACTCCATCCTTTCCTGTGATCATCCAATGAACAAGTCCCATTTCAGAAGTCCCTGATTTGGAGTGCAATAGCTATGATTTAATGCACTGAGGAGCACTGTTCCAAATCCCAGGTGTAAAGCAGTTTTACATTACAGGCTGGCAATATAAATTCATTTCTGCAAAGCTAGTCTAAATGAATTTGGTCTGCCAGTAATTTCTTTCTGATACATGATGTGAAGCTTATTTATTTCTTCCAGGGACAGGGGAGAAAGGGTTTTATTGGCAGTCCTACATCAGCACTCAATTAAAATGTAAATGCACTTGGCAAGAAAAAAAGAGCGAGAGGAATTACTGAAAGGGAGAGTATGAGAAGAACTGATGTCACTGCACTGTGTACATACTGCATGTGTGGAGATGGGAAGGATAGAAAACTACCACATATACTAACAATTCCTGAGAAAATGGAAGCCAGGAAAAGGTTAATTAAAAACTGATTGTCTGTCTCAACAGAGGATGAGTTCTCCTAATGTTAGCGATGGACCTTAAAAACTCAGTTGTTTTGGAAGATTTTTGCTATAGAAAACAATAATTTCATAAAGAAAAACTAATGACTTAAAACATCAGCTTTGCCTTCACCTTATAGTGGCACACCACGCCCATTTTTAAGGCTGCTTGGCGTAGCCAGAAGACATCTTGAGGACCCGCAAGGGTAGGTCTACTGGAAGAAAGCAGCAGAATTGCCCAGTGAATTGTGGTCTACGTTTGAGTATCCCTCCACCATTTCCTGCCTGCCCAAGGATATCCCCATAGAGATCACATGCAATACAGACTTACATGCAATCTCTAGGGGTGAGCCTCAACTAAAAAGATGTGTGACAACCCCACCACCACCACCACCTGTCTGCTTAAGGATATCCACATAGATACTGCATGTAAGAAAGGCTCATAAGTGATCTCTATGGGTGGGCAGTAGGTGTGTTGCTAATTTTAACTTCACCAGGGGATTGCTGGTAAAGTGCCAAACTTCGCATTATGCGTGGGTAATGCGAAGCAAGCACTTCACCATAACTTGGCTGTGTAAAGTACTTTAAAAACAGGTTTACCTGTTACAAAAATGCAGTGTCCCCTTCCTTTCCCTCTGGCAGCACCCAAAAACCCACCTTCCTTAACCCAGCTTGACAATCATCATAAGAGTATAGGCTGCAGCTAAAACCACGTTTCCTATCTTATGGGGTCTTCTAGAGTAGATCTACTGGAAGGAAGCAGGACAATTTTCCAATGAATTGTGAGCTACTTTTGAGAATACCTTGTGCCACATTACACCCCCAAGGTGTTATTAACTAGAACATTAACATAACACCTGGGGCCCGATTCCAGAAGGCATTACACCTGGTGCAAGGTGAGTTACGCCACACCCTATGGCACAAATTGCACCTTGCCGGGCATAATGCAAGTCGCGAATTCCAAGTTGCGGCTTGCCATGTCAGATGTGGGTTATGCAAAGGTGGCCATGCCACCCACTACACCAAGAACCGCAGGCATGGCGCAAGAGTGGGTTACAGCAGCAAATGCACCCTATTCTGGAAGGGTGGCTGCCGTAACCCACCTATGCCATTCCAGGACCCAGTCTGGCACAGCGGGGTTAGACCATCTTGGAAGTGGTCTAAGGGGCATCTGTCCTGGCACATCGATGGATGCACCCCCTGCAGCACAGTGGAAAAGCCATGCCTGTGCCCCACGTGCCCCCCTGCTGTGCCATGCCCCAACCCCCCGAAATTAAGAGGACGCCCAGGATCTGTTTCCATTGCTGCCCCCCAAGTGCATGTGCCAACCAGCCAGCCCCCCATGCCCCCAGATGCTTGCCATTGCATTTCGGGTGGGGGCTCTGGGGTCAGTAGAATGTGTGCCACGACGTGCGGCACCTAGGTCTGGTGAGCCATTTCTTTGGCTCTAGCCTGCAGCTGCTCCAAGTTGTGTTTGTAGGTGTCGGGGACTCTGCTTGTCCTGCAACAAAGCGCAGGGTCCCCAGTGTAGTGCTGCATGGTGCAACTCGCATATGCCTGCGAGTTGCGCCATGCATTTTGGAATCGGACCCCTGGTTGCACCTTGTTGTTTAATAAATCTGATGGAAGTGTTGGAAATACTTTTAAACTAAAATGTAAATTGTAGCCCAGGTCTTGATAGATTAGAATTGAGATTACTAAAATATTGTGCCTTCCAGATTTATCTCCCCCTGCCTATTTATTTAATCAATCTATTAGTCAGGGAGTGTTGTAAGGGGTAAAGATTATATTAATTCATAAAATGGGTCAAAAAAACTATGCATTCTCATTGGCTAAGTACCACTTCAGCTCATGTAACACTGACCCATAATTACAGTATATGGGTTTTAGTTCCCAGACGAATTTCACAGGAAACAATCCAGCTGCCCTTTTCAAAACAACATTGTAACCATGTTTATGCTTGTCAGCCCCCACCCCCACCCACACAGCCCCATAACCAAGTACTGTTAAAATATCTAAATGTGAGTTTTACATTTATAAACAGAGCACACGCATCCATGCCAGTCTCACTGTTTACATTTTTTTTAACGAGAACATAACTGCTCCCAACAGTTTGTTGTTCTTTGAGCAGATGCTGTAACATTCTTGCCTGGTGTAACACTCATGCTAGCTACACCGCAAGTGTTCCAAAGGCAAAACTTTATTTTCTTATATCTGTTCCAACAAGCACAACTTTCATTTTTTAAAATATAAAACCTATTGCACAGTGTCCTCTGGTCAATTTTTGGCAAAACAACACTACTGCAAGGAAAACCTACAACCTCCAGCGTCACTCTGTCATGCTGTCAAATTTCTGATCTCCCACTCTCACCAGCTTCAGCTTTCGCTGTCACCAACCTCTGATTTTACTCTCCCTGATCCAGCTGTACCTATCCTGATATAGTAGCAAAAAAAAATACATATCATTGGGTGTATATTGTTAAACAAGAACACATGTGCAGACTAGGTGGGCCTAGTGGTTCAGTTCCATGTCATAATAGCAATCGCAAAACAGTGATCACTATTATGGCAAGTGTATATAGTCAAAAAGCAAATCGGTAATATACACTCCAAAGCAACCTATATCCGGATTGACAAAAATTGTTTTCCCGGGGGGGGCTTTGCCTACACCAAAGTAGGATTCTCAACTCGGGGGTGCATGTCGAGAAGGGGCATAATCTGGATTTTAGGCAAAATATAAGTGTTGCAGCTTGTGGCTGCGGTAAAATGTATATGCTCGTGGTCACGAACCCAGTCCCTGCTGTGCCAGAGCTAACCACGCACACCACCATGCCACATGGCTAGCTCAGCAGCAGCAAGCAAATCAGTGCCTGAAAACCCCTTCTCTGTCCCTCCCCTTCCTTTTGCTATTCTCTCCTTCTGTTCACCCTTCTCCATGGTCGCTATCCCATACCCTCGCTATTGCGCAGGGTAGCCCACAATAATAGCATCCAAAATGAGTTGCTATTTTTGTAGTCACTCATTTTGGATCACCATTATTACATGATACCATCAATTACTATGTTACTATGTTTATAGAAGACTCCAGTTAAAGTCACAGCCCGTTATGGGTCAAATATGAAAATTCAGTTATGGCCCCAACTGGATTCATTGACTTTATGTTCATGTCAACCCCTAAACACATATTTATCTACCTATCCCACCACTGCCAGTGTAGTTAGGGCTTGTAAAAGGAATCAGAAGGAAAATGAAATGAAGTGGACCAGAGCGCGTTGTTTGAATAAGGGGTTGTACCAGCACAGAACATTGTGACTATGCCCTGCGCTGACTAAGCCCATGGCTTAATATAGCCCACAGGGGAGCGCACTGGAGATAGCCATGCCAAAACTGGATAGTACCAGGGCTCCTGTTGGCCTTATTCTGCCCTAGCATGATAACAAGCTCATTGGGCATACAAGGTGCTAAGGAGCCATTAGCATGTACATTATGGGCTCATTATCATGCTTGTGCTGCCCCAGAGTGCCCATTCCAATTATCTACACAATGACCCTGGTAGTCTAGTATTCCTCCACCCTTGATCACCCATTTTGTGTATTTTTGTAAAAGCCTTGGTGATCTAGTGGTCCCCTCAACCTCTGATCACCCATTCTGTGTCCTCCTATAAAATCCTTGGTAGTCTAGTGGACCACCCAATTGCCTGTTCTGTGTCTTCCTGCAAACTCCGTGGTCACGTGGTGGTTGTCCCACCTCTGCTCACCCATTCTTTGTCCTTCTGAAAATCCTTGTTAGTCTAATGGACCCCTACCCCCCCCAATCACCCGTTCTGTGTATTGTTGTAAAAGCCCTGGTGGTCTAGTGGTCCCCACCCCCAAACACAGTCAGCAGACCTATTCCAAACCCACTCACTCAGGACCCACCTCCCTTGTCTTGGCCACCATTAGTGCCGCCAATCCATGGCATTTCAGACAGTGAACAGCACTGCTGTCCACTCACCACCTCAACCATCTGCCATCTGATAAACGTACTAGATTGTGCATACTGTAGAATCAGCTTTCGATCTGGGTGGTTGTCTGTTGCCTTTAATCTCTTGCCTTTGTGTTAAAATATTCTACTGTACCTTTGGATGACAGAACAAAAGCCTTGTTCCACTCCAGAAGCTGTGTATGCAGGGATAATGTTAGTCCATGGACAGACTCCAAATGTTGCAAGAGATTCAGGTCTTCGGTACATCACCAAGCACCTGTGACATGGCTCCTGGGACCCCATACCTTCTGTACTGATCACCTGTCTGAGACCCCACCCTGCAGCCTCGGAATTTTTATCACTGGAAATTTGTTCAGTGCCTGTATAACTTAGCAAATTACATGACCATTTTATTTCCCAATTTATGATACAAAACAGCTTGATTCCGTTTCTTCTTTTTTTAAGTTGAAGTTTTTTAAAATAGTTTTGTTTGGTGGTTCAGAATAAATTAACCAACATAACTTACATACGTCTTAGGTCAATGGCCACAGATATATGCAGATAGATCAGGGGTTGACAGGTGTCTTCTTAGTTAGACATTCTATACAGTAAGTCTTCCTGTATTCCTTTCACTGGGTCTGGGTAATTACTTGTATAAAGGTCGGGGGGTGTGGGCACTTAGTTTTTTCCCTAGGTAATTGATGGTAGGTGTATCCCATTTATACAGGTAGGTTGATATTAGAGAATCATCAGATTGGAAGTGGATCTGCAGCACCTCTGTCTTAGTATCATTTATTTTGTAAGCTGCCAGGTGTTCCATGGTGTGGAAGCAGTGTATGAGACTGGGAGGGACTGAGTAGCATTTGTAATACAAAGAAAGAAAGAAATCTTCTGCATAATAGACTACTTTATGAGTGCATTCCTTTATTTTTAGACCCTCTACCTCCTGTTGTTGGCACAGATAATGCACCAAAGGTTCTACGTGCAAGGCAAATAGATACAATGATAGGGTACAACCCTAGCAAATGTCTCTAGTGAGTAGGAACTGAGAAGGTGACATTGGCTTTAACCACAGCTTGAGGAGATGTATAGAGTTTGGCCACTAAGAACAGGAATTCATCTGGGAAATTGAATTTTTCCTGGATCTTGTGCAGGAAGTTCCAAGAGACTCTGTCAAATGCCTTTTGGGCATTTAAGCTCAGAATTAAAAGGGGAGTATGTTGCGTAGTTGCTTGACCTATTAGTAACAGAGTCACCTTAATATTGTCAGTGGTTTGCCTGTTGTCGAGAGGCAGTATAACATAGTGGTTAAGGACACTGAGCTGCAAATCTGGAGACCTGGGTTTGAATCCCATCAGCCCCCACTTGCATAGTTTGTGACCCTGAGCAAGTCACTTAACTTCCTTGTGCTCCCAGGTCACACCTGGAAACAAACTTCGGCTTAGTGTGCCTTTCCTGGTTAAACAATTTCCCCTTTCCCTTGTGTATGAAGCTGGACTGGTCTGGGTGAATGACAGTGGAGAGAATATTGTCTAAGCGATGGGCCATAATACCAGAAAAAAAAGTGTTGTCTTGATTAAGGACTGATATAGGGAGGTAGGAGTCATAGTGGATGGCTGCTTTCTGCAGTTTTGAGTATGGCAGATATGTTTGCATATTGCCGGAAATCAGGGCATTGAGCCAAGCTCTGGCATGCTCTAAAGGTGTTTAGTACAGGTTTGTGCAACAGTTCTGTTGTGGCTTTATAAAACTTTGTGCTATAATCATCCAGGCCTGGGCTCTTGCTGTTTTTAGACATTTTAATTCTGTTAATGAGTTCTGTCATGGTGATTGGTTGGCTAAGGGATGCACATTGTTCTTCCATAATGGAGGGGAGGGTTACATCTGCCATAAAGGCTTGAATACATTCTGGCGGAGGCTCCTGTTCTTGTGTATATAGTGACATCTAACATTGTTTTAATATTCTAAGGATGTCTTTAGTATGACTATGATGTATTTCCGTTACGGAGTCAATTAATTTGTTTATGTTGGCTAATTTATATTCCCTGTGGAGGCAGTAAGCCAGGGTCTTGACCGCTCAGGTGTCACCTTAGTAATAAGATTGCTGTAACTACTGTCGGACCTGTTTAGTTTTATAACTAAGGAGATCTTGGATTTTAGTTTGTGTCAATTTTACCTGCTCAAGAAGAGAGTTGTCTCCTTGTGTACAATTCCACGATTATAAGAACTACAGACCAGTGAGCCTCATGTCAGTGATTGGAAAAATCCTTGAGCAGTTTATCAAAGAAGAAATTCAGGGGCTTATAAAATGTAGAGGGTTGGTGGACCATTCACAACACGGGTTCAAAGGAGGACATCATGTCAGACTGACTTACTCTACTTTTTTCAACCAGTTGGTAGGGTTCTAGACTGGTCTACTGCTGGATGTGGTCTACCTTGACAGCTCCAAGACATTTGATAGTCTACTGTAACTCACCCAGAACTAATAATTCAACTGTTAGACCTGAATATAAATAAGAACACTGTAGACTGCGTAGCTTCCTGGTTGAGTGAAAGGGAGCAAAGGGTGAGTATTAGGGGATCAATGTCTAAATGAAGCAGGGTAATAAGCAGTGTACCTCAGGGGTTGGTGCAGGGGCCAACGCTCTTTAATTTCTATGTATTGTCTATGCAGTGCAGTGGAAACACCTGGTTATGTAAATCTGCAGACAATACAAAAATCAGAGTGGTAGTGGAAAATGAGTCTACCCCATTGAAATACTTTTAATGTAGTTTCCTATTTTACTGTATAGTACCTTGTTTGGATTCCTCTTTGTTCATTGTCATTGTCAGTGCCACTTGGTCTCCCTGTCTGTGCATGTGCAGTCTGTGACCCTCTCAGTCCTTTTGTTCTTCCCTATTCTGTCTTCCCCTAACTCTCTGTCTCCTTTCTCCAGCAGGCACCTCATCACCTAGGCCCACCCGAGCCTCGGGAACACTGCTGCAACCCCCCTCCCATCCAGAGCAAGCAACCACCAGAGCACAGGTAAGCACTGTACTAGCCCATCACAGCTTTGTCCACCTTACCATTCAGAGTCTCCTGGCTAAAATCAACAATTTCCAAGCCTGGGTAGCCCCGAATGACTTCGATGTTATCGCTGTCTCTGAAACCTGCCTTTCCCCCAGGATTTCTAATGATGAGATCGAGCTTAGTGGTTACACCTCGATCAGAAAAGACAGAATGAGAAAAAAAGGAAGGGGTTAAATGTTCTATATCTCTAACAAATTCTCCTTCACCAAACATAATCGAGAACAGAGTTCTCCCTTCTGGAAACCCTTTCCATCCACCTCCTCCTAAGCCCAAATAAAACCCTCACCCTCACCACTGTTTATCTTCCACTGGGTACCCTGCTTTCTGACCTTGAGTCACTCTTATCCCTCAAACACTCCCTCCCTCTCAACAGAGAGTGGATGCTACTAGGGGACTTTAACATTAGCTGGGTCTCTAAACAATCTGACTCTGCCAAATCTTGTATCGCAAATTTAGGTCTCCGCCAGCTCATTGCCTCTCCCACTAGATCTAACTACAAAATAGGTACCCAATCACTTATTGATTGGATTATCATCTTGCATACCACCCGCATTACTGACTCCAGAGTCCTACTCTTATCAGCGATCATTGTGCAACATATTGCCTTTGGTTTGCCTGTCATCCCAAACACCCACCTACATTCATCTATACCAGAAGATTGACAGATCAGAACTAATAACCTGTGATCTCAGCCTGGCAGACTGGTCCTTCACAGAGGGGCCCGGCGACTGCAACTCCATTCTATTTAAATTCTCCAGCATCCTTGCCAGAATATGCAATTTACATGCTCCACTTAAAACTAGGGGTAAAATTAATGATTGGGTCACCCCCAATCTCATAAAACTGATGAGAACTAGGGACAAAGCCTGGGCTCACTATTCTAAACACAAGGACCCCACACAACTATCCCTCTACAAGACTCTCTGTAATAAATGCAAATCTGCTGTAAGAAAGGCAAAAATTGACTACCTTTATGATAAACAACTTGGGGATGCCTTGAACTCCCATCATCTATGGGGCACCCTCAATTCTCTCCTTGGCAAAACCAAGAACTCCAATCCTGTCACCTTTCACCATGGGGGGAGGCATATTAATAATCCAACTGAAGTGGCAAACATCTTTAACTCTTATTTCGGGGACCTCGATAAATGCAAATCACCCCTCCACCCCTCTGCCCGCTTTCTCCCCAACTCTGCCTTCTTGTCCAAATGCTTCAGAATTTCCCTCTCCCCCAACTTTTATTTCAAGGCCCTTAAGCCTGCCGACACCATCAAGCTTATCTATAGGAACAACCCAAAACACAGCAAAGGGGCCAATGGAATTGACTATAAAATTCTTCAACTGTGCATCGCTACTCTCGCGGTTCCTATCACCAATCTCCTCAGTCACTCCCTCTGTTCAGGCTCTTTCCCCAACACCTGGAAAACCACCACCATTAAACCTTTATTCAAGTCTGGATCCAGAAATGACACCGGAAACTATCGCCCCATTTCCCTCCTTGCCCCTCTCTCAAAAATAACAGAGAAAGTAGTTCACTCTCAACTCACCACCTACCTCGAATCCTACAACTTACTCTCCAGTGCCCAGCATGGTTTTAGACCCAGTCACAGTACCAAAACAGCACTGGTCAGGTTCACAAGTGACATCCGTAAGGCCAACAACAAAGGTCATTACACCAGATCTGTCTCTGTCAACCTAACCAAGGCGTTTGACCTTGTAAACCATTCCCTCCTCCTCAACACTCTTTAGAGTCTGCACCTCTCTGACAATGTTGTCAGATGGGCTGGCAGTTACCTCTCTGGGAGATGCCATCAAACCTCTATCAAAGGCCACCTCTCCTCAGCTTGTCTGATCAAATATGAGGTCCCTCAGGGCTGTATCCTAGCCCCCCTTCTTTTCTCACTTTTCATTAATAACCTTACCTCTATCTGCCAAGCCACTCAACTTGTACTCTTCGCCAATGACGTGGCCCTTTTCTGCAGTCATGAAAACCCGACCACTATGTTCCACAATTTACAGTCTGACTTTACGAAGCTTCACGCCTGGTTCTCTGAGAATGGCATGCTCCTTAACTCTAAGAAGACCAAATGCATGATCTTCTCTGGCCTTTGAAAAGCCTCTTTCCCTTCTCAGCAACTCTGGTAATCAAATTGAACAGGTTACTGAATTTGGGGTAACCCTTGCCTCAGTGTCTGCGCACAGAGGTTCTTTGTCTTTTAAATAGTTTTCTACTGTAGATGATTTCAGTGGGAGGGTATTTATCTTATATATATTCTTTTTGTTTGTTCTGCCAAAGTGGAGAACAACACATTTATCAATATTAAATTCCATGGAATTCAATTTAGCCCATTGTTCAATAGAGAATAGATCAGAAGTTAGACATTCTAAATTAGTCTCTGATTCCACATAACCACCGAGTTTTGAATCATCCACAAATTTAGAGAGCCAATTTCAAGATGAAATTAACATATCACTAATATATAGGTTAAACAGTATAGGTCCCAGAACTGAACCCTGGGGTACTCCACTAGTGACGAAGCATTGGCTAGAAATAGAGTTATTAAAATTTACCCTTTGCATTCTATTTGACAGCCAATTTCTTATCCACTTTGTAAGACAAGATGACAACCCAAATAATTCCAGTTTATGAACCAACCTATTTTGTGGTACTTTATCAAATGCCTTACTGAAATCCAAAAGTATGACATCTGATGGAATATTATTATTTAGACTGGCATTTATGTTATTATAAAAGGCCACCAAATTAGTGGTGCATGAATACCCAGTTTTAAACCCATGTTGGGAATTGTCAGTCAAATTAAGTTTGACCATTTCTCTCTCAATTAACAGTTTAATAATCTTCTCCATAATCTTCCAAATAACAGATGTCAGGCTTCTTGGGTGATAATTTTGAACATTTGCTTTATTACCTTTTTTATAAATAGGTGAAACTAATGCTGTTATCCAGTCAGGGGGGTCTGACCAGTTGTAAGGGATTTATTGAAAATTATTTTGAGAGGGACTACAATTGCTCAGCTGTTTCAAGTAAAAATCTTGGTGTAATATTATCGGACCCTGGACTTGATGATTTTTTTATAGTAAGTAAAGCAGTCATGATCATTTGCTCAGAAATAATATAGTGTGTGGATTTATTTGGCTGCTCCTGAGAACTAGAGAATACATTATCTTTAGAGGAAAGCACAGAAGCAAAATATGAATTAAATATGTTCGCTGTTTCTAAGTCTGAGCTAATGATGTTATTATTATAGACAATAGGACCAATCTTCCTAGTGGTATTCTGTACCGTATTATATCGCTACCTTTGTGAATTGATTTTTTTGTATCTGCTGTTCTCTGTAATTTTTACTTTCTTATTGTACTCCTACACTGGACGTCTGTGAAAATGGCCCTTTTTGTTTGCATACTTTCCAGTATACAAATAAATAGATTTGAATTGAAATGAAATGAAATTACAAAAAGATGCAATAAAATTCTGGGCTGCGTAATATCTCACCCCTTCCCCCGAGGGGCCCGGAGGTCACGAGGGCCAGTCCCTGAAGCCCTCCCTGCCCGTGGAAGCTCGAAGCTGCTGCAAGATCTCACCCCCCGAGGAGCCTAGCGGTCACGAGGGACAGTCCCTGAAGCCCTCCCTGCCTATGGAAGCCCGAAGCTGCTGCAAGATCTCACCCCCTCCCCCGAGGAGCCCGGAGGTCACGAGGGCCAGTCCCTGAAGCCCTCCCTGCCCGTGGATGCCCAAAGCTGCTGCAAGATCTCACCCCCCCTCCCCGAGGAGCCCAGAGGTCACGAGGGACAGTCCCTGAAGCCCTCCCTGTCCGTGGAAGCCTGAAACTGCTGCAAGATCTCCCCCCTCCCCCGAGGAGCCTGGAGGTCATGAGGGCCAGTCCCTGAAGCCCTCCCTGCCCATGGAAGCCCAAAGCTGCTACAAGGTAATTTTACCATTCTCCTGGCTGCAGTCATGACCGTTGCTCAACCTAGGCAGAGGACTGCTTGGATCCTGCTTCTGGCACCTTTTTCCAGTGACTGTTGCCAGCTCCCCTTTTAAAAACCACTGAAAACGCACATTTACTGGTGCTTGGGCTGGGACAGAATAAATTTATCCCTGAACAGGCAGAACTGTAATTTAGTTGTAACCCCTCACCCCTGCCTTTTTACTAAAATGACAGGTGGCATGCTGTTGGCGTTGGCAGAAATACCTGGTGGGAACTTGGGTTCGGGGAGGATGAGGTTACCTGGCACAAGGGACCTAGGTTTGGCTACTCTGCACAGGGGCACCCAAGTAAATCCAACTACAGGAAGCAATAACTGTAATGTCCAGAACCAGGATTGGGATTTTTCAGTGTGGCTTTATTCAAAACTAGCTGAAACTTGACAAACCATTGATGGTCTCCCAAGGGGCTACATTCACTGTATATGCAGATAGAGACTACAAGGCGGTCCATTTGAGGAATGAACTCATTTTTACTATTGTCTGGCTCTGGACCCACCAGGCACTCAGCCCGGACTTGCATGCGCTTTGAATACACAGCCCGACTGGCCCGGCTCCCCTGCCTTGACTGACGGTCCATTTGAAGAATGAACCCAAACTTTACTTGGAGAGACTCCCATCAAACAAGAAGTATATTTTCCCATCCTGTGGCTCCCCACACCACTTAGAGTCTGTGACTCCTAGAGAGATTTAATTTCTTACTTCCTTTGGACTCCCAACAAACAAGGAGTATATTTTCCAAACTGTGGCTCCCCACACCACTTAGAGTCTGCGACTCCTAGAGAGATTTAATTTCTTACTTCCTTTGGACTCCCATCAAACAAGGAGTATATTTTCCAAACTGTGGCTCCCCACACCACTTAGAGTCTGCGACTCCTAGAGAGATTTTCCAAGTTGCGACCCGTCTGGGTACCTACCTCATCACTGGCCAGGCGCATGAGGCAAGTAGCAAATCACAGAAGAAATCCGTGAGGTGGACCTGGTTACTAAAGATGAGGGGTGTTCCACCTCCAGCTCCACAGCCCATACCGGCCATTTCTCTGGACAAACAGAAACTTAAACTTTGAAAATGTAGATTAAGCGATGGATGACCTGAAGCACCCCTCTACAACATTACTTGAAATCCATTAAAACTTTAAATTTTTTGACTGCTCCATTTGTTTGTCCTAGTAAAATAGTCCTCCCAAAATAGCAGTCCACATCCCAGCTTTCTTTATATTTCCAAACTGATGAAACAATTGGTTTGCCCCTTCAAATGGAGCAAAACACTCACCCTTTCGTTGCAGGTGCCCCACAGGCGAAGTACCACTTCTTTCACTGTTGTACAAGAACAGAAACTGTAAACAGGCAGCTTTCTTCTATAGTGGAAATAGGAGATTGCCCCTGGAATCCACAGAGGGACTTTTCTTCCACCCCCGGAGGGAGGGGGCACTGAGACCTGGACAGCGGTCTCCACCACTTTCAAAAGGTAAACAGGAACACACTTCCTTCTACTTGTAAACAAAACAGTAGACTTCTTTCTTGCTTTAAGACAAACAGAAGACTGACTTTGAAAACTCCCAAAGTTCTAACTCACTCCCTCTGCTGCAGATTCCAATGTGGCTTATGCAGCTGCGACAGTTCTATGGTGATGTCATCTCTCAAGTCTCAGCTGTGACTGAGAACAGAGCGAGACAGTGTGAAACCCATTTAACTGGAGTTTCACAAACCTGCCTTCCTGCCTACCACTAGGTCTTACTGGGAGTTCTAAACCCCAGAGGCTAGAGGTTACACTAAGCCCATGACCAGGAAAATGACTGTCCCCAGTCATTATGCACTCGGCCTTAGGCCATCCCACCCTATGTGCTACCTGCAGAGGGGGGTGATCAGGCCCCCTCCTACCATGTGCAAGCACAGGCAGGCAACACTAAGGGCCTAGAGGCCTGTAGCTGACATATAAGCCTCTACTCTCTCCACTTACTATGGACACCTAGTGGCTCTGGTAGAACCATCCAGAGCATAGCCCTGATAGATCAGCACCACAATCCCTACGACCGTTCAGGACCACAGCCTGTCTATCCCCCCTAACCCTCTAGGGAAAACCTATCTGCCTCTAACATAATATCCCAAACAAAAACAAAACCCGGGGACCTCCCCGACCTTGGGCAACCTGCAACTACAACCATTAAAATACCAAGTAATACTTCCTACCCCCACAACCACACCTGTGGAAGGAAAAGGGTTAACACAGTAACAACCGTAGCAATAACAACACAGTACTTTAAATTCTACACAATAAAGCACTGACGAGGAACTCCGATGAGCCCCTCCTCCTCTTCTTGTCTTCTCTTCTGTCTTCCCAGGAACACCTGTAAGAAAAAGACAAAACAAAACACTCTAATCTGCATACACAGTCTACCTAAAACAACAACCCTACCACCAAAAAAAAAAACACTGAACAATCCCCAAAAATTTTTTAGAAAAAGGTAGAAAACACAGTATTTACATTAGAGTACAATAATGACATTATTTACAATACACATTTGGGGGGATGGAGTGCCCTAAAAGTCCCAACTAGTGACCACAAGGCCCGAAGGCTAGTCCAATAAAGAGTCTCTCCTGGGCCGGAGCCCCATGAAGCACAGTTCTAAAAGGCCAAAGTCCCGAAGGGGAGAGTCTTTACGGACAGTTCACACATTTTTGGAGTCTGTAGTGTAGGGTGTGTACTGCAATGTCATAAAGTTAGAAAAAGGGGTTTTCGGACTTACCAACCACTTGAAGTATACGAACTGCACCAACCTGATCCCTGACGAAGACTCTCCCTGGCAGCATTTCTTCTGATACAGCTGGGCGGACATCTTCCCGGAACCACAGGAGTGCACATCTGGAAACAGCTGGGCTGATGTCATCTCTGGAGAAGGAACCTCAGAACAGGAACAAAAAGAAAAACAGCTTGTCCGATGTCATCCGATTACCAGGCAATGAACAGGAAACAGCTGGGATGGTGTCCTCTCTGGATCTGAAGTCATCTGGTGGGCCAGTAGATGGTTGCTGAACAAGACAGTACACTGTAGACTGTAGAATGTGGAGCACCTGAGTCCTTGGTTATTCATATTGGCGGATCAATAAGGGCACTTCACAGTCTGATGTGGCAGTATTGACTACCACTGCTCGGCTCTCCATTTTGTAGGCACGGGCTTAATTACTGGGAGGTCCTTGCACTGAGGCCAATAGTACCGGGGGTCAGGGGCTTGAATTATTACCCCGTCTGGGTGAACATAACTCACACAGTGGGAGACTTCACGTCCCTCTCCGTCCACTATTCTCACTCTGTCCATAAACAGTGTCCTGCCTCTCTTCCACTGTGTATACTTTTCGTGGAACAGTCTATTCTTTACATGCTGGTTGGCCCCAGGATGCACGTTTCATTGCTTCATCCCAGATCCAGGATTTCCTGCAGTCCTCAATCTCTCTCAGACTCTCAAGGAAAGGTAGAAAGGTCATACCATAGATTTCATTGGCCTTTCTACGAACCAGTCTCCCCTCTTTACTTGCTTTGGTCAATCTGAGACCGCTGGTCTGGCTTGGGGGTGGCCAGGCCTGGTTCTGCCAGCTTCGCATCCTCAAAGAAATTAAAAAAGGATCCCTGACTTCTTCTTCTTGTAAAGCCAGGGCAGTGGCATCATCACCTTCTTCAACACATTCTTCCGAGGCAAGATCTTGAGGCTGTGTACCCGTTCCTTTCTCACAAGGCCACATAGGTTCCCCCTTATCTTCCTCTTCACTGAGGATCTGAGCCCAGGAGTGAGCAGTTGTTCTCACCCCCGAGACTATCCATTTATCACTAGGAGCGGAGGTCGACACTTCCCATTCAAAGGCCTCCCGCATCTCATCTTCACCTGCGAGACTTGGGCTAGGCCCCCCCTCCCAGGGGTCTTTTGATGCTTTATCCGAACTTTCCTTCTGAGATCCAGCATCCAAAACTTCAATTTCAGATTCAGTCTCTAATTCTGCACCCTCTAGCTTTGTGCCACACTCCCCCGAGGGACCTTCCTCCACAGGCTCTGCCTGATGCTGTGTGCTGCCAACTGCAGATTCCTGAATTTTTGTCCATGTGGGAGCCAAATGAATTGGAGGCGCTTTATACAAGCCATATTTTTGAAGACATCCAGCACAGTGAAGAATCATGAAGACATCCCTTCCAGCACTCAAGCATATCTGGCATACACGCACTGGATAATTAGGAATTGCCACATCAGGAGGGAGTTGCCCTCCATAGCACCACTTTTCAATATCTCTCAGTCTATTTACAGCTGCTGTTACTGCAACCCGGGCATGATCCGGGTAACGAGCTGGTCCTGAGGCCATAACTGCAGAAAAATAAACAAAAGTTCACTGTAACTGAAAGTCCCACTTTAATGAACACACTCTGTAGCTTTAAAATGGCTCCTCTGCTGCTGTGTTTACTTTACTACCCCACCCTGTAACGGTGGTGGCAGCACTCCTGTGCACCAACATTTAGAATCTGGGTCAAGCCACTGCACACCCGATTTACATCAGCTACTGATAACTTTTACTCAAACTGCACAACTTGCTCTGATCTGGCTTTTCACACATTTACAGGATTTTCCTTGGACTTTTCACATGCTGGCAATATTCATTTAATTTACAGTCCCTTAAAACTTCAGGTTTCAGCACAGGATTGCCTGCTTCTACTAGTGTTGCACTTTTTTACAACCCACAGTCTCTCTCTGGCTGCAAACTTTAAACTGAGGCTACTTTCATTGCTATGCACACATTCAATGGCTTTACAGATTTGCACTTGCTGGCAGGACATCATACAGTCGCTACTTGCAAAGCGACTATACTGCTGCACACACACATTTTATATGGCATTTCTGAAAATCACTGTTTGAGCAGTTTTAAATTGTTTACTCACCGTTATTTGTAGCAACTTGTTGCGATGGGTAAACCGGCCTGCAACCAGATTTTGAAGGCCTCAGAATGCAAACGGGCGGGCAGTCTCTGCGATCGTCGTTTTAACCACAAAATCCACTAATTCCACGATCGATTTGCGGGTTGAGCCTGATTTTAAACTAAAAAGTCACTTTTTGAACTGTTTTACAGCGCTTTGAATCCTCGCGACGCTCCTCCACTGCCAGTACACTACTCTCTCTCTCCTCTCAATGCTGAGGCAGTCACAGAAGAAGCTGGCTGAGGCGGGACCAATGGCAAACTGACCAACCACACGACACCATGCAAATGGGTCTTCTTCCTCATGAGGGCTCCTCTCCTCACGGCTGATCGTCGAGCAGGCAAATTTAAACTGTAAAATGCACTTTTTTTTTTTTCAACTGACTCAACGGCGGGAGCCCATTTCAACCATGTAACATTGCCATTAACTCTGCAGTCTCTAGCATTGCACAGAAAGCATTTCCAACATCCAGGGCATAATTTCTCTGTTGCTACCCCTAGTTTTCCATACTTTTCTTCACAGAATTTACTTTAAAAGCTGACAAAAACGCTGTAAACATTTTTGATGATGCATGACAAGGGCACATTCTTTGGCTTTACAGCTCCTTGGTAAACAGTTGGCATTTTTTAAACAGCAGCACAAGATTCACAGCACACAGCAACACACTAGGGAAATTGCTTCAGTTTTTTGGGGGGGCTACCCACTGCCAGATAGCCAAAACGCTAGCCCACTTGCCCAAGCACCTTCCTTCCCGAACAAATCCAAAGCAGTGCCTCCATTTTTGTAACCCCTCACCCCTGCCTTTTTACTAAAACGACAGGTGGCATGCTGTTAGCATTGGCAGCAATACCTGATGGGGACCTGGGTTCAGGGAGGATGAGGTTACCTGGCACAAGGGACCTAGGTTTGGCTACTCTGCACAGGGGCACCCAAGTAAATCCAACTACAGGAAGCAAAAATTGTAATGTCCAGAACCAGGATTGGAATTTTTCAGTGTGGCTTTATTCAAAACTAGCTGAAACATGACAAAGCATTGATGGTCCCCCAAGGGGCTACGTTCACTGTATATGCAGATAGTTACTACAAGGTAGTCCATTTGAGGAATGAACCCATTTTTACTATTGTCTGGCTCTGGACCCACCAGGCACTCAGCCCGGACTTGCATGCGCTTTGGATACACAGCCCGACTAACCCGGCTCCCCTGCCGGCCACTTGACTGATGGTCCATTTGAAGAATGAACCCAAACTTTACTTGGAGAGACTCCCATCAAACAAGGAGTATATTTTCCCATCCTGTGGCTCCCCACACCACTTAGAGTCTGCGACTCCTAGAGAGATTTAATTTCTTACTTCCTTTGGACTCCCATCAAACAAGGAGTATATTTTCCAAACTGTGGCTCCCCATACCACTTAGAGTCTGTGACTCCTAGAGAGATTTTCCAAGTTGTGACCCACGTCTGGGTACCTACCTCATCACTGGCCAGGCGCATGAGGCAAGTAGCAAATCACAGAAGAAATCCGTAGAGGTGGACCTGGTTACTAAAGATGGAGGGTGTTCCCACCTCCAGCTCCCACAGCCCATACCCGGCCATTTCTCTGGACAAACAGAAACTTAAACTTTGAAAATGTAGATTAAATGGTGGATGACCTGAAGCACCCCCTCTACAACATTACTTGAAATCCATTAAAACTTTAAATTTTTTGACTGCTCCATTTGTTTGTCCTAATAAAATAGTCCTCCCAAAATAGCAGTCCACATCCCAGCTTTCTTTATATTTCCAAACTGATGAAACAATTGGTTTGCCCCTTCAAATGGAGCAAAACACTCACCCTTTCATTGCAGGTGCCCCACAGAAGTACCACTTCTTTCACTGTTGTACAAGAACAGAAACTGTAGACAGGCAGCTTTCTTCTATAGTGGATAATAGGGGATTGCCCCTGGAATCCACAGAGGGACTTTTCTTCCACCCCCCCCCCAGAGGGAGGGGGCACTGAGACCTGGACAGCGGTCTCCACCACTTTCAAAAGGTAAACAGGAACACACTTCCTTCTACTGGTAAACAAAACAGTAGACTTCCTTCTTGCTTTAAGACAAATAGAAGACTGACTTTGAAAACTCCTGAAGTTCTAACTCATTCCCTCTGCTGCAGATTCCAATGTGGCTTATGTAGCTGCGACAGTTCTATGGTGATGTCATCTCTCAAATCTCAGCTGTGACTGAGAACAGAGCGAGACAGTGTGAAACCCATTTAACTGGAGTTTCACAAGCTGCCTTTCCTGCCTACCACTAGGTCTTACTGGGATTCTAGTAACCCTGGGTAACAAGGGTGTTACATAGTGACTGTATAGTGCTGCTTAATTCCACCCTGCACAAGCTGTACCGTGTAAAATGTAAGTATTTAAAAGTCAGAGTTTCTGCTGCTAAAGGTGGGGTATATTTAATTGTACCCTGAACAAGCACAACTGGGGAATCTGAAGAAAAGTGTTTTGTGAAAGTTAAAATTGTGTGCAGACCAGACGTTTTAGCACTGCGTAGCCTGAATTGAATTGAAAGCCTATTAATTTGAATCCAAACGTACAGCTAAGCCCTAAGCTCATTCGCCCTGCACTACCCACTCCTGCGCCTGCCCACCCCCAATGTTAATCGGATCTCCCCTTCTACCTGCCTACATAACCATGCCTCTCTCTCCCCCTCTCCTGCAGATCTCAGCCCCTTCCCCCGAGGAGCCTGGAGGTCGTGAGGGCCAGTCCCTGAAGCCCTCCCTGTCAGTGGAAGCCCGAAGCTGCTGCAAGGTAATTTTACCATTCTCCTGGCTGCAGTCGCAACCGTTGCTCAGCCTAGGCAGAGGACTGCTCGGATCCTGCTTCTGGCACCTTTTTCCAGCGACTGTTGCAAGCTTCCCTTTAAAAAAACGCCGAAAATGCACATTTACTGGTACTTAGGCTTAGCCCTGCCGAACGCTATGCGTTCGGCTACCCACTGCCCCACCACCACCCTTGGTCGGCACTCTAATTTATAGCTAGGTTTGCTCAGGTGACCTGCTGAAATAACCTATCAGCCCACTGTTTTATACAAAATCAACACTAGTGGCCGCTGCTGCATACTTCTCTCTACCTACATATACAATGCTATCCCTGCTAATAGCAGCCCTCCTGACTTCCAGGATCTTACAGCAAGCTCAACAACCCCCCGAGGCACCCAAACCACATTTCAACAACTTTTCCACTCATCATTTATTTATCTATGATGACTCCAGACCCGGTCCCTCCAACCTCTCCCACACAAGCCTAATTGATCCTGTTGGCTTATACACACACACCTCACGTTAACTCTCATACTCACACATCGCATTGCACCTCAGCTCTCCCCCTCCAGACCACAACCCCCACCACCCCGGTAAAACCAAAACAGACCCCCACACTCTCCCCACCCTTTTAGCAAGTGTCATACCCAGTCTCCCAGTCCCCACCACCAACGCAAAAAGGCCTACACCCTACCAATCCCAACGTCACTCATCCAAACTCTGCAGGTTAGCCCTCCTGCGGCACACCCTACTACTTCTCTTATTATCTAGCAATATCCACCCCAACCCAGGACCACCCTGCACAGTGGCCTCACCAAGCAGCCCAAGTGGGAGTCTACTGCTAGTTACTCTTAATATATGCAGCCTACCAAACCCCCCCCAAGGCTGGATTGCCCAGCATGCACCGGACATCCTAGCCCTATCTGAGACTTGGCTGTCTGAAAGAATACCCAATGATGCTGTCTCCCTCAGTAATTATTCCATCTTCCAGGCTGACAGGACCAACAAGCGAGGCAGTGGCTGTGCAATCTATGTTAAATCCTCACTTCATGCCACTTGAAGTACAAACCCCTTCACCACAATATAGTGCCCAGACACTCACAGTCAAACTTAGTCTGGGACCAAAACCCTCCACATCACTGTGCCTATATCCCCCCCGAGAAACCAAAAACTCGCATTTGATTCTATCCTCCACAGTATCTCCCACCTACCTAATACTAGTGAAATCATCATAATGGGAGACTTTAATGTCAACTGGCTATCCCCTGCCTCATCCAGCTTCAAAGACACTGCCCTGGCATACGATCTTACCCAACTCATCACCTCTCCTACCAGAAGGGACAATAGATCTGGGACCTCCACCCTTTTAGACCTCATCTTCATCAACAGGCCACGGAACCTCTCCCATGCCACGGTGCTCCCTGACTCTATTGGTGACCACTCCCTGGTGACCTGCTGGTGGTCAGGTAAAATGCCCCCTGCCCCCCCAAAACCTCCTTCCAGAGGCGGCTAAAAAGAGGAGGCCTAGAGAATCTCAAAGCCCACCTATCTACCAGCAATTGGCTCCCCATTTACACCACGCAGTCTGTAGACCTGGCACTCTCCCACTTTATAACCACTTTCAACAAGGCCTGCGACATTTTCGCTCCCCTCTCCAAGCAAGTAGTGAAAACCAGAAACACCCCCGGATCACACCCTCACTACTTAACCAGCTCCAACAAAGGGACAACCTATGGCATAAGGCCCTTGACTCCCAACGCACACAAGATAGACAGCTATACCGGGAGGCCCACAACAAATGTATCTGGGCCTTACGGCAGGCGAAAGCTACTTACTACCAACAAACCCTAACCTCCTCCTGGGGAGATGGTAAAAAATTCTGGAGCAATATAAAAGAACTCAGTGGGAAATCCTGCTCCCCAACCCGCACTCAACTCACTATAAATGGGGATATCAGCCAGGATCCTTCCACTCTCATGAAGCCCTCAACTCCGCCTTCTAGGACCTCTCCCATATTCTCCCTCCTAACTACTTCCACTCTGTCCCCCACCCTCCCCCTGACACCTCGTGTAACAACAATATGATACCCTTCAGGCTGAGAGTCATCTCCTGCCATGAGGCAAAACACTACATCTCCAATGCTATCACCAATAACCGATACAGCAATGATTCCCTAGATCTTAAACTCATTCAGCTGACACTGGATGTCACATTACCCCACCTTACTAAAATTCTCAACCTCTCACTATGCCTAGGTCAGTTCCCCTCAACCTGGAAGAGAGCCATAATCACTCCTATTTTGAAGAGCGGAGACCCCACTAACACAAGCAACTATAGACCGATTTCAATACTTCCACCTCTCTCCACAGCACTGGAAAAAATTGTTTCGGACCAGCTAACAGAACACCTAACTAAACACAACCTTCTCTGCTGGGAACAGCATGGTTTCTGGACCAGCCACAGTACCATCACAGCTCTTTCTGAACTCACCTCGTTCATCCATGAGGCCCTAGAACAAAGCTGTACAGAACAAGGCTGTATAGCAGGTGCAATCTATGTGGATCTGACCAAGGCATTTGACATGGTCAGTCATGAGCTACTGCTTTGTGTCCTTCCACAACTAAATGTGATCCCAGAGGCAACTGCCTGGTTCAAGGATTACCTCTCAGGCCGGTCACAAGTCAGGATAAACACCACCATCTCCTGCAAAACAGTTTGCTTTGGGGTCCCACAGGGGTCTACACTCGGCCCTCTACTATTCACCCTCTTTTTAAACTCTATCTCCAAGTCATGCAGCGGTCTCCTACTACTCTATGCTGATGATGCGGTAGTGTTTTGGAAACGCCCACAACCGAGCACTCTCCAACTAGCCCTACAGGGTTTCTTCAGGGAGCTAGAAACCTGGTTCACTGTACACCGCCTGATCATCAACTATTATAAAACTAAGTCCATGATCTTTGCGCACCATCAAAGCCCGCACAGTCAGTTGGCACTCCTAATCAAAAACACACAAGGTGCCCCACTTGAACATGTTACAAGTTTTAAATACCTGGGTATCACATTAGACACCTCCCTCTCCTACCATAGTCACATACAACTTCTCTCCTCCGCTGTCAACGCTAGAGTGGGTATCCTCTACAGACTTAAACACTGCTTACCCACACAGGCCATGAATTTTGCAGTCTTCTCCTCAATCCTCTCCCTAGTCGACTATGGGATAGTGATATATGGCTCTGCTGAACCCATCACACTACGTAGCATTAACACTGCCTTGAATAAAGCTTGTCGCCTAGTCACCGGCAGTGACAGACTAACTCATACCTGTGAGCTCTATGCTTTGGCCGGTTGGCTAAACTTCCAAGAAAGACTAAAGTACCACACCTGCATCCTTGCAAAAAAGATACATCTCCAGCTAGCCCCTGTCGGCCTTCTCTCTATTATCAGCGCAGCCCCCCTCAGGCATAATACAAGACTCGCAGCAAACTCCTCATTTCTGGTCCCCCATTGTAGAACATCCCTTGGGCAAAGATCCTTCCGCTACCGTGCCCCTCTTTGGCTCAATACTTTACCACCCTCTCTGTCTCTCAGACCCATAGCCTCTCCCTATTCAAATCAGGCCTCAAAGCACAACTACTTGAGTCAGCAAAACGTGACTGTGGCTAACACTGCACCCTTCTTGTGTTTTCAAACCCTCCAAATACCTGACACAGGGTCTCTCTAGATCCCAAGAATCAGCATCCTGCACGTCTCTGACAAGGGATATCCAGAATTCTGCCTACTACTGTCACTGGTTAACTAAGTTAAAGCCTGGACTGCACTACCAGTGCTGTTATGTGAATACTCCTTGTTTATGTACGTTTTTCTGTATTTGTTTACCCTCCACCCCCTGTAACCAATGTGGAGCCTTTGCAAAAGTGTCTGTGACTCAAAGGATTGTAATTCTGATTATATTCAATAAATAAATATATCAAGTAGGTCGAGAGAAGTGACCATGCCACTCAATGGTGCCGTGGTCAGGCCTCTCTTGGAGTACTGTGGGAAGCTTTGGGCCCCTTATAAAAAGGGAAGCATTGAAAGGTTAGAGGATGTACAGACAAGAACAACCAGGGTAGTCAAAGGAATGAAGGAATTACACTATGATCAAAGAAGGGAAAGTCTTAACATCTATTCCCTAGAATATGGGAGATTAAGCAAGCATTTATGTCTAATACACAAAGCATATATAGATAATGATCTATGAGAATGTACTGGCTTAGAAACTAGGAAACACCAAGGAACAATAGATTCCACAAGAAACAAATAAAAGAGGAATTACATAAGGCTAAGAAGAGGGGTACATGGTTAAACCAGAGGGCAGTATCCATATGGAATGGACTCCCAGAAAATGTGGTTGAATGCTGCAAGACAATTGATGCTCTTAAAGAAAATCTGGAAAAATATCTGAAACAAAGGGGTAAAGTTTGATATATCCATTGAGAAATGGCAAGCATCAAAGGGCATTTACCCACAGACTTGTAGACTTCCTATGATTCCTATGATATGGGCCATCTGAAGGAACTACAACTCATTTCGTAATTGCATTTGCAACGTTCCTCCTTTTCCTTTTTTTTCTTGAGGGCTGCAAAGGCCACTATTTCTTCAAGGTTCCATCCTTGGCCCTCTACTATTCTCCATTTTTCTGTCTGCATCCATCCATATGTATGGAGATGACACAGTCCTGTTTGCCTCTGGGTCTTCTCAAGCTGAGTTAATATTCAAGTTTCAACCTGACTTCAATGCTTTCCAGAAATGGTTCAGGTCGAATCAGTTATCCCTAAATTAAAAAAACAAACAGTCTCTATGTGTCTTGGCACTAGACCGTGGCTTTCCAAGCTCCCATCCTTCCCCTTCTTCCACACCCTTGATGGGGGCACAATTGATGAAGTGTCCTCATTTAAGTACCTTGGTGTCTGGCTTGACCGTCACTGTGACTTTTCACAGCACATAGATGCCATTCACAAAAAACTCCACCCCAAGCTTGGTACCCTCTTTAGGAACAAGAACTGCATCCCACTAGCTGCCCGCTGTGGCATCATCACTAATCTTTGATTATGGGGACACAGTCTATAGTGCTGCCCCTAGGTCCACACTGGCCAGGCTGGACCCCCTCTTACACTCCTTCTACCACTTTGCCTTGAACTGTCCTCCCTGCACCCACCACTGCTCTCTGTACTCTGCTCTCTCCCTCCTTTCCCTGGAAGATCTCCACCTAACCCACTGCACCGCTATAATTTCTAAGCTCTGGCTGCCATCCTTCCCCCTCATTTAAGCTATCTCCTCTCACCTACCCCCCCTTACTCCTCCATAACCAAGGCTATTGCTCCCTATTGCTTCCATCTCGTAAATCCCTTGTCGGTCAGGCTGCTCACTCCTTCCTCTTTCCTGAACTCTGGAATTCTCTCCTCCTAACCATTCGCTCTGCTTCCTCCAAATGCTCTCTAGCCTTTCTACTCCAAGCCCATACTGCCCCACCTATAACTTCCCCTAATGTTTCTTCCCCACCCTCTCACCCATCTCTTCCTTCATCATGCTCCCACCAACTCCTGGCCCTCTCCCATACCCCTAACCTCCCCCCCAACCTCCCCCCATGCCTTGGTTCAGTATAACCTGTTATTATGGCCCTATATGAGCCTGATACTCCTGCAATCCTTTGCGCATTCATGCATTGTTGACACTCACTCCCTTATGACCTTGTATCTTATTTGTAAATGATGCATAATTTATTGTACTATTTGTAAACATTGTGTCACTGATGTATTATGTGTTTGTATTATTGTATTAGCAATTTAATCTCTGTACTTATCCCTCTCCCCCTCCCCCCAGGACACATCTGGAACTGAACTAGTTTAAAGCTCAGTATGTCTTTCCTGGTGAATCTCTTTAAATAAATAAATATTTCACCTCCAGTGCCATTTTAAAAGTGTCCCAGAGGGTCAGATCAGAGGTATCTCCTGTATCATTCTCTCAAATAATTTTAGGCATCTGTTCCTGCAGCATTGTCTGAAAGTCATGGTCCCGGAGTGGGGAGGGGTTAAATCTCCACTGGTTTTGTTTTTTATCAGCTGTGGTGGAGAGATTGATGGAAACAGGTGCATGGTCTTTTAGGATTATGCTGTCTATTTCTGTATCAGTGAATCATTCTACTGTATATGTTCTCCATTCATACAAAAATAATCTACCCTGGTGTAGTGGTGATGGCAATTTAAGTAATAAGAGTGTTTCCTATCTCTCGGGTGCAATTGACACCAGGTGTCTATGAGTCCAACATCTTTTAAAAGACATCTTTGATGTTTCTGGCCCATCATGGAGGAGTTTTGGTCTTTGGTTACTGGAATTCAATATGGGGTTTAGGTAGGAATTACGATCCCCACCCATTATAAGTGCCCTGGATTGGTGTGTAAGGATGTCGTCCATTAGACACTGCACAGTGGAGACGTCATTGTTAGGAGGGATGTATAGGCTGTGAATGGTAAAAGGTGTGTCATAGAGGTACCCATGGCTAATGCTAAGCAGCCTTCTTTATCTGTATAGGACATCTACAGTTCAGATGGAGAATGATGGGGGGATTAAAATTACCACTCCCTGATGTCTGCCATTGTTATATTCCAATTCTACTACATGCTTGAAACCAAACTGCAACCATTTCTGGTGTTCCAGGCTATTAAGGTGGGTCTCCTATAGGAGAAGCTTATGTGGGCACTGTTTCTTGTGGGCTCTAACTAACCTTAGATCATTTGACTGGACTGGACAGACCATTAACATTGTGTGATACAGTCTTAAACTTAGACACTAGCATAGGTTAATAGGGGTGGTCACTTTTACTGACCTCCCAATGGATCCCCACTGAAGGTCACCTTGTGCCCCAACATGAATTTTGCAGGGAGAAGAGGTTCTCATCCTGAGTATCCCCCTGTGGTTGGTCTGTTCCCAGGTCACCTCAGGCAGACACTGGTTGCCTTCAAGTATTGTACTACCAGTTACTATAGAGTGAGAAAACATAACGGAAGAAAAACCTGTAACATAGTGAACTATAAACTGGATGATCTGGATCCCAAATGGGGATCTTCAAAAAAACAACTGGCTCAATGGAAAAATGATTGGGGAGGTCTGGGCTTGTGGCACTGTGCGAGAACTGGTAAGGCACCTATTGACCCCCGTAACTAGAAGAAATGTGTGTTTCCAGAATGAAGGGAGGTATGTATACCTCCCCTGCTGGCAGTGTCTAAGGGCACTGTCATGGGACATCTCCAATATCCATGTGAGATTAGGCTCCCTTGAGAACTGTGTGGACTCTAATATAGGGAAGGGCTAGAATAAAAAAAATGAAAAAGAAAACAGGCAATAAGGGAGAGGGAGGAACTAATAAGAATACCCTTCCAGGTGTCATGGCTGAGTCCTTAGGGTATCCTCCCTCAGACTGGTTGTAAAATATTACATTTTGAAGCTTAGAATCATAACCTAGTAACTCAAGAACATCCTGCCGTGAGAAAACAGTTATAGTCCCAGGGTATGCTTGAGGGAGAAGGGGAAGATGATAAATATGTGTTACTGGGTTTCAGGATTGGAAATGTGTCCTGTTAATAAACAAGTAATTTCCCATGTTCAGATTCATCCAGTTATAAGTCCTGTGTTTCTAGACAATGTTCAGAGTTCTGGGATGACCTGCTGTTTGGAGGATATAAGGAACTGTCCTCAGTCTGTGTAAGTATTTATTGCACATAAGGAAAATGGGGACCTCTTCCAGGGAGGGTCAGTGCAGAATTCAAAGTCACATCCCTCTCATTAACTGAAGTATGGATTAGATGAGTAGTACAGGACTGGTAGAGGGGGACATGCATGCACACGGTGGGATGAGAAAAGGAAAACAATTTTCCTATGGTATTAGCTCACTGCACACAATATCCCTCCCCCAATTTGATTCCATTTTTTAGCAACACATAAATTGCACTCAGTAAATTCTTCTGTTGTTAATATCTTCATAGTGTATAATTGAAGGCAAATATGTAAATAAAGCATGGTACAGTCTATATACCGTAAATATGTAAAACATCTTTATTTCTCGCAATGTCTCCTAGTCTAGGATGCAGCAGCTATTACAAGTTCATATGAAGCTTATAGAAGTGATTTAAGATGAATTCTTTGATTTTTCTTTATTAGGGCCCATAAGTTCCATTCCTTTGATTGGGATGTCTTTGCCCTAGATGGCTTTTTGAGTGCAAAACTGGTGCTTTTTGAAGAACTCCATGCACAGGTCAGAGCTGTGGTCCCCCTTTTTTTTTTTTTGCTTTATTTCTTTATTCTCCTTCCTGTCCCCGGTGTCCCCCTCCTTCCGACTGCACATATCCCCGTAGCCCCCCTTTCAGGATCTGCCCCTAGAGTGCCATTACCTCTCCTTCTCCTGCACAGCGGGGTCTGTCCTGGGTGGACTCTCTGGATGGGGCAGTCTTCATCTAGGGACACCGAGGACTACCATTTTCCGCTTTTCTCCCCACTTCCCCCGCCCCCTCGGACGCTGGCAAGGATGTACGTCCTAGAGGGGCAACGTCCTGGCTGACGCCTCCTCAAGCGCCCTAATGATGTCCCTCCCGACTCCGCACCTAGAGTGCCTCAACCCCCTGGAGTGCCGGTGCTCCCACCGCATTCTCAGGGTTGAGAATCCCCTGAGGGAGGAGAGCATCCGTTGGGATGCTCAATCCTCCTTCCCCCCCGGCCGACCCCCGGCGACCCGAGTCCATTCCCGAACCCGGGTCGCCAGTGTGGTCCGAGGTGTGGCGTCTAGCGCCTCACCCTCAGCACCACCGGGCCGGCCCTGTGGTCCCCCTTTAAGAAGTTCCCAATGAACCAGCAGTTGAAGCACTGATTGTAGTCCTGCTTCAGCTCCATACACTCCTACTTGATGCTGTTCATGGTAACACTAGGCTGCTTCTTCCCCACTGGAGCTGCATGGAGAGGGGGATGGTAACATGCTCACAGTGCCACCTGTACACTTGCGGACACCATGACCACATTGGCCACTGGTGAATGGGATACCTTATTTGGAAAAGCAAAAAGGAAATGTGGAGTAGGTAGAGCCTACAATATTTTTTCTTCCCCTCACATGGACCCCACAAAAAATGCACGAGTAAGGTGGAAAAAAAGTGTTGTAATGCGACATTCCAACTACTAAAGGGATTGGACTTGGGACAAACACCTATGCAAATTGTAGAAAGGTGCAAGGGAGGCCAGTACAATGCAGAGTCCTCTACTATGTATATACTACACTCTAGATGCATTAGCTAAGATTGGAAAGCCAGAGAAGTGGAAATGCTGGTGACATGGAGAGCCAGCCATCTCATATTTTATGGTACTTTCCAAAAATAGTTCTGATAAGGAACAAGGTTTGCGATTCCTGTCCACAAACATTAAAACTGATGTTTGGACTTGATCCAGTTTTACAGTATGTATATTAGGAGACTGCTCTTCTAGAGCTGTTCTGCTGAGACACCTCCAGTCCTGGCAACAAGCAGAGGCACTTTCCTTAAAGGGCTAATTCTGTCCCAATGGAGGAGGACACTAGTTCCAGAGTCGTTGCAGTATATGGTCAGATATGCATGTAATAAAAGATTAAAGGTATAAGCAATGGACCAGCTGAATCTGTGTAATAATATTTTTTTCCCATTTACTGAATTTCATAAATATTCCTTTATATATCCTGCTGCTATGACCTCATTAAATGTATCAATCCACCATGCAAAATATGTGTGTTTCTTTTTAAAGATTCTTCCACAAAACTGCATAGAATTTGAAATTATATTCTTATTTTATGCTGGATATATATATCATAGATTATTTATTTTTACTAGGATTTTCTTTTTCTTTATAAAAAGGAAAAACAAATTAAAACACATAAAAAACTAAGAAAACAAACTTTATTTTAAAGACAACCCCCTCAAAACAGTGCTACTCTGTTCATCTATGGATGACTAGGTGGGGGGTGGGCAGGAATATATTTTTCATTTATTACAATTGCATATACCAAAACAGCATTTTTACATAAAACCATATATATTTTTTTTTATGTTTTCAAGACAGGACCCATTTGTAAGAGCAATAAGACACTTCAGGTGTGTAATTATGGTGAATAATCACTCTTCTTTCTATGTCTGTACAAAAGCACTCATTGCAAGTTCCGTATGCCTAACAACTTACTAAAGAGGCATGATATTATTCTCCCATAATTACATACCATGTTGTGTCTTATTGCTTACAAATAAAGAAGGACAGGAGAGTAATTTTAAAAATTACTGGCCAGTAACACTGCTCCCAATTGTCTTAAACATTTGAGGGTGCCTAATCTGCAATCTGCTATCTGCTTATCTCACAATAAATTCTAATATATGAAAGGGAAAAGAGAAATTATTTAACCAGGAAAGCCACAATAAGTCAAAGCATTTTTCTAGGTGCAACCTGGGAGCACAAGAAAGTTAATTGATTTGCTGAGGGTCACACAGTTTGCAAGTGGAGGGCTGTGAGATTCAAACCCAGGTCTCTAGGTTTGCAGCTCAATGCCCTAAACCACAGCGCTACAGTGCCTCCTAAAGAAAGGGGAAAGGGGAAATTGTTTATATAGATTATGATCAATCAGACATTTGTTCACATCACTACACAATTCTTGCAGTGTTGAGGGTCTGTGATGATGTCGCCATGGTTGCTGATGCTGGCCACTTGACCGAGGCTGTATATGTAGACTTATTCAAGGCCATTGACACAGTTGATCATGGTTTACTGTTAAAAAGTTTAGTGGATTTGAATTTGGATTTTCAGGCACTATATTTTTATTTAGTTTTTATTGACCCGGTAAGTGCATTAGACAAATTCTGCCTATTTTCAGGCACGACCCGGGGGAGGGGATGCAGAAGAATGCCAACTGACCTTGAACCAGATTAATCTGTTGGTGGTATTTTTTTAGTGAATGAGGGAGATTTGGCCAGGACACTGGGGAAATTCCCCTACTCTTTGCCAGTAGGGGGTCCCTGTCGCTGTGTGAGCCAGTCATTCTGTTCTCAACCATGGAGGAGGAAGGAGCATTGCAAGGGGCTCTGATAGCCCAGAGTTCTGCAGAACATGAAGTTCCGTCATTGAAGGGATCCGCTGAGGTGGTGGCTGGGATGCACCCAAGGGGTGGCCAGCATATCGCCCGATTCAGTGGTCCCCTAGAAGCTCCCAAAGTGTCGAATTTAAGTTTGGAGGAGAAACAGTGCTGCTTGGAGGAGGAGCTCCTTCGGATGGCGGAATTATTAGCACAGGAGTGTAGGAAGCTTGATGTGGAGGATGACAGGAAGTGGAAGAGGTCTACAATGTTGCCGGGTGCTTCTGAAGTAGTGGGACCCAGTAAGCTCCATTCGGCTACTGAGTGACAAGTTTCGGGCAGTGTTGTGGCATCTCAGGCTTGGGGGGACCTTGTGGATGTGTCCTGGTCTCCTGATCGAGCGCTACGAGAGGCAGGCTGGATTCTGGTGTCAAGTGCAGCATGGAAGCCTGCTAAGGAGGTTGCAGCTCTGCAGGAGGATACTCAGATAAGTACTGTGACTGTACCAGCTCAATCTTCCTATATTTTGGGTGATGTCTCCCCAGTTTCCCCTGACCCTCCGGCTGCTTCTAAACCTGGCCTTCCCTTGGGTGTGCTGTTGGGTGAGGTGGCTGAAGATCTGGCTTTTTCTACTGCTGATGTGCAGAGGCCAGCTCCAGAGCCCATGGAGAAGCCTACCTATGCTAGCCATTTTCGGCAGCCTTTGGAACTGGCTAAACGGTGCAATGCCATTCGTTTGCACTATGTGGACCCCAGAGACAATCCCCCCCGACAGATTTTATGTTGGGAAGACACTTTTGAAATGTAGCATGGGGTTCTCCCCCTCTGAAGTTTATGCTCTGATTCATGTTCCTGGGGAGTTTATTTTTGATATAAGTTTCCGCACCCCTGCACTTTTGGAACTCTTTTGGAGTCGCTACTTGAATCTGAGGACTAACCCTTTGTGGTCTGACTTTATTTTGCGACCTCTTTCAAAACAGCCCTTTAGGGTTATTACGATCCTGTTCAGGAATGAAGGGGTTAACATAGTTGATATTGTAAACTGGCTGTCTAAAAAATGTGATATTCGGGGGAATCCTGTTCCTATCCTGGATGCTGAGAGCTTTTGGAATGGGGTTGGAAATTTCGGGTAAAGCTCCATTCCACCGATTCTGATTTAATACATCTCCCTAACTGTTTTTTCCTGGGTAGAGATAAGGGCTTCCTTTTTTACCCAGGTCAACCCAGAGTCTGCTTTAAATGTGGGTCTCAGACTCACATAAGCACCTTGTGCGAGGTGCTCAAGTGCTCTTATTGTGGGGAGACTGGTCACCCTAGTGCCCATTGCTTTCAGACATCCAAATGTAATCTCTGTGATGAGGTTGGTCATACTTTTGAATCTTGCTCTTTGGCTGCTAAAATGTTTAGGGTGTTCCTGCATAGTATTTTTACTTTTTATAATTTAGTTCCATTGCTTAAAGGGGACAATAAGATCTGGTCCCTGTGGGTGGCAGATGGCATTGGTCTCCTTCTGGAGCACTGGGATTCTGATTCCTTTTTGACTCGTCAGGTTCGGTTGTGTACCTTGGCTAGCCATTTCCAGGTGATGTTTCAGAAATTAAAGTCTTGGCATGTTGTTAAACAATCCCTTTTTCTCCTATCATGGAAACAATTTTACTGTACTGTATTGCAAGATTTCTTTTATGCGGATCCCTGGTTTCGTGATTTGTCTGTTTCTGAGCAACATTCTAAGCTGCGATTATTGGTCAGTAAGCGAGTTCCTAGGTATATGTGGGATTTTTTGTGGCTTTGTCTTCATAAACGGTTGGGGGTTAAGGGTAACATGAGACATAAAGAACTCTCAGAGAGGTTTTGTCCTAGGGAGGAAACTTGTATAGGGGTAGTTGAAACAATGCAACATTTTTTATTGACTGTGCCTTTGTAGTTTCTTTCTGGTCCCACTTTCATGCTGTGTGGCCGATGAACCATTTCCAGGGTTATTCATCTGAGATATGGGTGGAGGGGGTCCTTCCGGGCTCCTGGGTCATTTATGATGTGGTCATAATTCGTCTTTTAATGGGTTATATTGGTTTTCAACTTTGGCAGTCTCGCTGTAGTCTTACACTTAGGCAGCAACTACAAACTGAACATCAGGTTGTATTTAACATTAGGAAAGCGGTACTTAGTTGAGAATGCAGGAAAGGGGGAAGTTGCACCCTGATCTGTATAAACTGTGATGGGGGAAAATGAATTGGCTTGATACAGGGTAAGGGTTGTTGGGGGGCATAGTCCCTGCTCCTCTAGTGGGGCTGGGATAGGGGTATATGTACTTGCAGATTATTTATGTTTTTCCGTTTTTATGTATGCTGTTATATTTATTTCTGGTTTTGATTCCTTTCATTATGATTTTGTATGCTGTGATACACTTGTGTATATTTTGTATAGAGTTTTGAAAAGAAAATTCCTCTACTCTTTTCATAGAGAGGGGGAGGGGGACTGGCTATAATGTTTTCTTTATGTTTGGGGTTCCGGTATGAATTAATACTTGTGTTTGTTTTAATTTTTTTCCTATGTTTCTGGTTTCGTATGATTTAATACAGCTTTGTATATAATTTTTTGTTCTGATTTCACTAAAATTCCCCTGATCTCTAAGTGTGGGGGGGCGTGCTCAGTATTTAATACTCTGTTTTAGGACTCTACTGACAGAGATTTTTGTGTTGAATGTATGATGCAATGCTTATTTATGTTTATTATTCGTTTTTGCATTATGGTTTGTGTGCACTAACACTATTTTGTATATGTTTTGCTTTTAAGTTTTAATACAAAATTCCCCTACTCTTTTAGTGGGGGGGGTCAGTATTTATTACTTTTTTGGGGACTCTAAAACATAGATATTTTGTTTGACTGTATGCTGTAATACTTATTTCTGTTTATCTTTGTTTTACATTATGATTTTGTGTGCTGTAACACTATTGTGTATATGTTTTGCTTTCCAGTTTTAATAAAAAATTCCCCTACTCTTGCCGATAAGTGCCATGGGGTCTTTAACATCCACCTGAACTACCACCAATCCAGGCAGATGGGACCTTGGTTTAACGTCTCATCCGAAAGACAGCACCCCTCTCATGCAGCACTACAGTGTCAGTACTGGGATAGTAACCCAAGTGCCAGATGTGGGAACTAAGTCCACAGCCCTCTGATCTCCCAGCCTCAGAGGCGAGTGTGCTACCTACTGAGCCACTGACACCGACTTTGTTTCAGAACTACTGTATTTATCTGCTTTCAGTCAAAAAGCTGCATTTAGCAATTGGAATCTGAGGCCTTGGCAGTTGTCAGAGGAGACCACGGGGCTCAGTTTTTGGCCCGGTCCTGTTTTTATAATACATAAAATAATCTGGGCAAAACATTGATGGAGCTCATTACTATTTATATGCCAATAACAGTTCTTTATGTATCAGATTTTAACATTAAAAAATATTGAACAATCTCTCTAGAATGGGTTCAGCCTTTCTTTACTTCTTGTAGATTACTTTTAAATAAGGCCAAAAATAAAGTAGTATTAATGAGTTCTGAAAACATCTAACTAATTTGCCTCTTTACAATAACTTAATGATCACCACTGCTAATAAGGGGTGTGCAAAACAAATACTATCCAGGACAAATACGCACACACACTGCATTTTCTTACAAATTCAAATATCACTCTTAAATATTTATATTAAGTACTGCACTTTTTACATATACTTATACAAATATCACTCTTAAATATTTATATTAAGGACTGCACTTTTTACATATACTTATACAAATATCACTCTTAAATATTTGTATTAAGGGCTGCATTTTTTACATATATAAATATTGGGTGCTATGCATGAATGCTGTGCATGGCACAGAAGCATGCGCGCACAATGGAATAAGACAGCAGGGCCCGCATGCATATGCAGTGTGATATGCACAACGAGTGTGCAGAGGGCAACTGTGCAGCCAACCATGAGGCACATGCAAAGCAGATATGCAGGGGCATAACTGTGGAAATTGGTGTGCACTGTGGACCTGTGTGCATGCACAAAAACATGTATGTCATGCACGTGTGCAGGTACGGGATGCACAAGTACGTCAGGGTAGGGGCTGCCATAAAGATACGCGACCAGCAGGGCATGATCCCATATGGACCCTGCATGTCTGCTGGTAGTGTACCACCCTCCTTGTACCACTGGCCTGCCATCCAACATGGACACAGCCGACACCCCAGCAAGTGTAGGCAGGGACAGTGGCAGTGCCACGGTGAGAGGTACCATAAAGACAGGCACAACCACCGGCTGTGCACCTGCTGGGTATGGTGGCACTGCATGCCCTCCCCCCACTGCGTGCAACAGTGTGCCATGGCATCTGCCCTGGGCAAGCAGTGGCGCAGGGCACACACCGTGACCCCACTGTACTGCACCCAACAGAGCATGGCTCTGCCATGCAATTAGTGGCATCGTGACAATCCAGCACATATGGCCACATCACAGCACATATACAGGATGCTGTGTGGTGCCCCATACAGCAGTGCCTGATGGCACCAGGAGAAGCCTATGGCATGTCCCCATACACCACTGTGGCTTCATGGCACCATGGGAAGCCATACAGCATGTCCCCATACAGGATGGTGGCCTCATGGCACCAGGAGAAGCCATATGGCATGTCCCTGTACAGCATGGCATCCTCATGGCAACATGGGAAGCCATACGGCATGTTCCAGTACAGCATGATGGGCCATGGCACCAGGGGAAGCCATACGGCATGTCCCCATACAGCATGGCAGCCCCTTGGCACCAGGGGAAGCCATACAACATGTCCCTGTACTGAAGGGCCTGCCATATGGATGTGGACCATTGACATGATGGTCATGAGGCATGTCCCCTGTGCATGTGCCGATGTGCAGCATGCAGCTGTGACCACATGCACTGCAGGGCACAGACCATGGCACAAGTGCTGCCATACGGAACGGGCACTACCACCAAACATACCCTGAGGGTGTGACATGTGAGGATGCCACATGGCAATGCCATGTACAGGGACTGTGTACCACTGTACGGGACATGCACGTGCCCACCTGTCACCCCTGGTGCACCAGCTGTGGATGGCACATGACACCACCATACTGAGGTTACCCATGCCTTCCCCGGAGTCAATAACCACACACAAGTAAGGTAGTAACAATTTATTATTACACTGACTAAGGCAGAGGCCTCCCAACCCCCCCAGCACAGGCACAACAGCCACCTGCCCACAAAGGATGAATGCCCACCCCGCCACACAGTAAGCCCAAACAAGTCCATTTGGACAAAACAGAGGCCTGCCCGCTGGACATATGGTCCTCCAGTCTGGTACTAAACACAGTCATGGGCATTCACTGCTGCTGTTGCTGTCTTCCTCCTCATCTGGTGGTGGCTGTCCCAGGCTGCACAGCATCATGCGCCAGACACGACCCCTGCAACACTGCAAGGAAAGGGCACAGATTAATGGCAGACCACCACAACCCACAATCAGCCCATTGGCCTGGCAGGGACATGCCCACCCAGCCATGACAGCTGTACCTACCAGGGAGAGGACATACACCTCCCCATGCCATAGTGCCTCTCCTTGTTGAACAGCATGCTCCCATATCCCATCAGCGGGATGTAGTCTGGTAATGCTATCCGGTACCTCCACCTCTGCTGCCCTGGTGCCCAAATGTAACAGAGGGTGTTGTCAGGCTGCTCCAGCAGCCATAGCTTGATCCTCTCTGGCATGCTGCCCATGGCCTGTGTGGACAACAAGAAGAGTGGCGTTTGGTCACATGGCCTACACAGAGCAATGTCTTGAAGCAACACACACAATGGCCACTGAACTTACCTGGCCAAAGCCATGGGCCTGCCACAAGTCCCCTGCACTCCAGTTGTCTGTGAAATTGTCATCCGGCACTTGGAAGAGATGCTGGGGGAAGAGTGACACCCTGTCCAGGACTACATTCGCCATTGCAGCATACACTGCATAGGCCTGTCAGTGTGTCTGGTCATGTGCACATAGCTAACCCTGTGCTATGTTCATTCTGACAGCGTGCCACACCACGCACCCTTAAAGGGTGACCCGCACCCACTGGGCTGCATATTGGGGACTGTAATCAGTGCTGCACTGTGGCAGGAGAAGACATAGTGGTGGCACAGGATGTGTCCAGGTGTGTCCATGCACATCCATCTGCTGGAGGTGATGGCCTGCAGGTGAAGAGACAGGCTACCACATCCAAGAGTGTTCAGGCACAGGGTTGATGCCATGGGATGGCCAGACACACATTGCTTGGGATGGTTCTGTTTCCATGGCCAATTGTGGCATGGCTGTGTGACATGGCACCACATACCCATTGCGCAATGATGGTAGAGACCAAGGTCATGTGTGCCCTCTCCTACTACACCAGTGGGTCATTCCAGCATGTGAGCAGTGACACCCTGGGCATCTGCCAGTCCTCAGTGTCATGTGCCATGGCCCAGGTAACCGATGCCTTGCTGGCACATTTTGGGGACCACATATACATGCCCAGAACAGAGCAGAAGAGCTGTGCCATGAAGCAGGCCTTTTATGGCATGCACGGCATGCTCAACGTTGTCAGGGCAATTGATGGTACACACGTCACCATCCTGTCACCATCAGCAAATGAGGAGGCATACCGGAACCATAAGGGCTATCACAGTATTAACTGTCAGGTCATCTGTGACACCAACGACATCTTCACGAACATGTGTACGAGGTTCCCTGGATCAAGCATGACTCCTTCATACTGGATGCCTCAGGGTTCAGGGCAGTGTTCCATGATGGGTCCAATGAGGGGTGGCTACTGAGTGAGTATGCGGTCAGGCTGTGCCACATCCGCAATGATGGTGCAATGTGCATGCCACTTACACTGTTGTCTCTTTCACTGCAGGTGACAGTGGATACCCTCTCACGACATATATCATGACACCAATACTGTCTCCAGTGTTGCAGGCAGAGGAGGTGTACAACACAGCACACAGGAGGAGCAGGGGCATCATCAAGAGGACAATCAGGCTGCTCAAGGTGAGATTCAAGTGCCTAGATCACTCAGAAGGCACTATCATGCTGTCACCCACCAAGGCATGCAGGGTGTTTGTAGTATGCTGTATGTTGCCCAACATAGCCAAGCGTGCCACCATGCCGATGGTGCCACCAGTTGACCCCATGGATGATGATGATGGCAGTGATGTCATACCCCTCAGGGAGCAGGGGATGGCTAGTGGCCGTGCAGCATGGCATGCACTTGTGATAAGTACCTTCACACGGTGACAGGGCTGCAGGTTTTGCTGTGTGCAGTTCCCAGGATGCAACGTCTGCAGATATGCCGGGACCACTTCAATGCCGTGGTGTGTACTGCATGGATCACCCATTTGTACCAGTATGGTGGGCCGTGATGATAATGCCTTATGCTGAGTGGCCCTGTGGCAGGTTGGGGGGGGTAGGGGCATATGTGTTGGGCCTGTGCGTGTGGCGGTGAAGCTGCCTGCACTGCCCAGTACTGTTCGGTTGTGATTGCAGCCATGCTGAGGCTCATGTGCCCAGCCAACTGGGTGCTGCGTGTACACACACTGCACCACGATCTCTGCACCCGTCACAACCCTGTGAGTCATCCATGCATGGCAAGGGACCAATTGCTGTGCTGTCTTGGCTGGTGGTGATGGCTGTGTCCTCTGTCATGCCCCATTCTGTTGCTCCATCTGGGCATGGTGGCATACCACATGCACTGTCGCATGTGTCCAGCTCAGTCCCCATGGCCCCACACACGGCCTGCACAGGGTCATGATCTGTGCCCATGGACTGTGTGCCCATGGTACAGGTGCATGGATGCTGCTCTGGGGGTGACAACAGGGTGTGCTGCAGGTGTGTTCCAGTGGTGTTGCAGGATCTGCTCCTGCACTTTGGAGCCCTGTATGATGCTGATGGCCCTTGCGACATCTTTAAGTGCCGCAATTGCCAATGTTATGTTCAGCAGCACTGCCAGCCTGTCCCTCTTCAGCTGCTGCAGGACACAGTACTGTTCCATGATGTATGGGTTGTGCTATGGAGCCCGTCCACATCTGGCTGGTCCTGTGAAGGGGCCCTCATTGTTGCTGTCATCAGGGGCCATGGGTAGGTTTGCACCAGGTGGTGGTGGTGTGTGTTAAAACATGACCAGTGTGGCACCAGTGCCTGTTCTCAGATGGGTGGTTGCAGCCCTACAGGGCTGTTGCTGTCTGGTCACTCAGGCATCCATTGTCCCTTTGTTCAGTCATCTGTTGCTCCCGGAGGTGGTGTCCATGTCTTCTGTCGGGGTGACCGTGTGCTTCCCCTCACTTTCGCTGTCCTGCTGGGTCTCTGTTTCCATCTCTGTCCCTGCTTGAGACAAAGGCCATTGCCATCAGTATACCGCTCGTACCCACATGCCATGATGCCTACAGTTGGGTGATGCCCCCATACTTATCAGACAGTTCCTCTGGCTGCACAGTGCAGCTTCTGGCTGGGCATGCCTCAGCAGATCACATGGGCTGCGTCTTACATGCTGCTGCATTCCTTGGCATTGGGGCCATGCCTGCGGAGAGAGAGAGCAACAGTGTTATGCTAGCAGTCTGTTACCCATCTTCCCACCCCACATGTCTCCACCGCACAGCTGTGCCTATCTGACAGGCTGTCTGCCCCTCCTTCCTCCCCGTGGATGGTCACCTTGGAGAGGATCTCTGCCACCATTCACTCTACAGGCATCAGTTGGATGTCATGGGCCATGGGTCCTCTGCCCATTCTATGTCGCTCCCATCCACTGCCTGCCTGCCTGCTTCTTCTTGATAGCCATGCAGAGGTCACGCCACTTGTGTTTGATGGCCATGAGTGTTCTCGCTTTGAACCCAGTGGCACTGACAATGGCCTGTATGTCCAGCCTTATCCTGGCCTTTACCTCTGGGGCTGTGGTCAGTGCCAGGGCCCAGTAGAGTCTGGTATAGTTGTGGTGGATGTCAGTTACCATCACCACCACCTGCCTATTGCTGAAGTTGGAGGACCGGGAATGCGTGCCACCACCAGCACAGCTGTCTCTCCAACCCCTGCCCCCACGTTCCCCATCTCCGTCTGCTGCTGCTTATCTCTCCGCGACTGCTTGCCATTCTGCAATGTTGCTTCCCATAGTGCAGTATGTGGCATTCACATCCGTGTTGCTGTGTAGTGTGGTAGGCAGCACCATATATGATCGGGTCAAGAGGTGGTGCATCATGTCCTGGCCATGCCTCCTTGCACTCAGCGTGTTGCTCCACACAGCCTACACTGTCACCCCTCTGTATGCATGCCACCCACACCTGGTCATACATGCCATGTGTCTGCTGTGTAGGGGTGGGCAGAATTTATTGCTGCTCAGAGCGTATTTCGGGTCCCTTCGTGCAGAGCACCCATCACCCTTAAATATTTGTATTTGTCTTAGACCACATAAAGTAGCATTCAACTTGAGCTGAGGCTCAGTGACACACACAAGATGACTACTGCTCATGATATCAATGTGTATTTTATTGATAAATCTCCATATTTCATTGACACATTGTATACCCTTGGTCTTGTGTCTTCATTAACAACAGAAATATGTCAGAAATGTAAAAAAGTATTTTTCGTAAATACTAACATGCAACCCAATACAAATACAAATGCCAGTGACACAAACATAAATACAAATATGAAAAAAATCAGCCCTGTGCACAGCCCTACTGGGAATGGCAAAAAAATCTGGAGTAGGTGAATTCTTATAAAACCACATTGGAGTATGGCCAGCTTTATCATTGTCTGGACAGGTTATGTTGAAAATTTAATAAAGAACCTGGCCTCAAAGACTGGTTTTCTTCACAGAATCAAGAATCTTTTATTCTCAAAAGCTGATTAAGAACTAATGTATTCCCAGTCTTGGACTACAGAGATGCTTATTATGATAGAGACTCTAAAAGTCTATTAAATAAACTGAAAATCCTTTATAACAGGATGGCTAGGTAGGTTGATAACTTTTCCTTCAAGACTCACTTTTTTAAATGAATGTGTAAAGTGTTAACCAGGTAGATGGCCATTTTCAAGAGGGACATGGAGATTTAAACATGAGCAACAATACAGAATAAATCTGAATACAGAATAAATAAGCAATACATCCGTGTACGCAGTAATTAGGTGACATTACACCTGCACACAGACAAGTCCAAACAGCATTTTTTTATCACTATGAGCTTTATGAAGCTTTAGAATGGCTGGCTTTAGAGGATAGATGGTACCTTCACAAGCATACAGTCATGTTGAAGTGTGTGAAAGAAACTGAAACTAGACTACTTAACAATAGCTTGATTAGTAAGTTTCAGCTATCAGACTTGAGTGGTGCTAGATACTTGCTGTTAATCTTTTCTCCCCACCGTGGTGCAGGCTTAGCCCTCCACTGACCCTCCCAGCCCATCACCTGGGGTCCCAGGGACTTACCTCTTCCTGGTGCTTCCCCCACAGCTTCCCCCATGGCAGGAGTCGATGGTTGAAGCCTTTCTACCAACAAGAAGGCTTCAGTTCCAGGAGTGGGCTCTGTAGCCAGTGCGGAACCTGCGAGGGGTCAGTGTCATCCCATGCTACAACCGACCATTTTCCCTGTTCTGTTCTGGAGGAACAGATGTACAATGCCAGCCAGACATACCAGACACACTACCATGCGTGGGACTTTGACAGCTGCCATACCTCCATGCCCCAATTTGCTGGCATTGGCTGTCTGTTCCCATGCTTCTGCTAAGGGCCACGAAAGTGCCAGGACCCATAACTCTCCCTCCTCAGAGGAGGACAGCCATCCTCTGGATACTCAGTCCTCCTCTCCCTAGCCAGCCCCCAGTGAACTGAGTCCATCCACGAACCTGGGTCACTAGCATGGTGACAGGTGAGGCATGCATGCCTCTCCCCTCCGCACCACCAGGCCAGCAGTGCTAGCTACTTGGAATTGTTATTCCTAAGATTAGATCAGAGCTGGGTGACCATCTTTAATGTATGTTCTTCCATACGTGTAAATGTCTCTCCCATTCAGTTTCCACAAGTTAGCTTAGAAATTTCTGAATCATCAGCAATTCCAGAATTGGTTTATATCCTCATAGTCTGGACTTAAAAATTGTTGTAGAGATATTCTTTGATCACATAATATTTCCTGTGCGACAGTTTGCCGACTGGCTGCTTACTGTATGTTTAATTAACCCTCTTACTTAGCTGCATAATCATGCTGTGTATTTGTTTTACTTATATTTTACTCATATTATCTTATTTGCCTTGCAGCACTTTGTACAATGTTTGCATTTATTATAAATAATTGTAATTTTTGGAACATTCCGTGTTCCCCCACACCCAGAATACGCTGGCAACAAGTTTGGGCTTAGTGTGCCTTTCCCATCACCAAATTGTAAATAAATAAAAGTTATACTATAATTCTTTTGTTTTGTATCTCCACATAGATATTTATTAGTAACATTTTTGTGTATTTCTTGTATAGCAAATAGTTGTAAATGAGCTTTGCACAACTGGTGTTTCTAATAAAGTAAAATAAAATCAATGTATAATGTTCCATGTCTTTCTCCCTTTCTCCCACCCATTTTGCAAAAAGTGAGTGAAACACCCCATCAACCCTCCTTCCCCCACCCTACAAAATATAATTAACAACACTGTCCTCCCCAGACCAAACACAGAGCACCCACTCACCCTTCTCCCTCTAGCTCTGAGAAGAAAAACAAAAAAACACACTCTCCACCACCTTCCACCCCCTGTACTACGGTGACAACCACAGAAATGATATAGAGGAGAGGGGGGGACAGTGACTGACATAGGCTCTCCTCGACCAGCTGCTGTCTGAATGAATGGGAGTGTGTGCTTATATCCATTCTTTGGTTTTTGGGGTGATGTGGTGGTTGATGGGATGCCAGAAGTTTCATGAGGTGGGGGGGCTTATTATGTGCTCGGGATGTGGGGCTAGGGCTGTGAGTGGGGGCAGCAGCAATCAATATGAAAGTGGGGGGGATGGGACTTACCTGAAAGGGAAAGAAAACTTTATTATTTTTAGAAAACACAGTAAAACTTCACCAGAACTGGGGGGAGGAGGAATGCATGGGTGCTAAAAGGGTGTGGGGCATTACTCTCAGTGGGTGGGGTTGATGGGAGGGGTTTGAGACACTATAGCTACATGGATGGGGTTCTTGACTTTGAAACATGTTTTTATTTAGAACAGAACTACCTGTTGCGGTGCTTTGCTAACGAAGAATTATGCATGCTGGCACTTTACCAGTGAAGTACAATTATGTACAGCTCTTTGCTGGGTGATGAACTTCATGTAGTATCACTATGCATAATAAAAAGTCAAGAAACCTTGCAAATAATTTAGTGACGTTTCCTGACTTTGCACACCACGAGTGTCCATTAAGGAGAGATATGCAAAAGAAAAACTCACCCATGTTCTGACATTTTCCACCCTCATCCCACCACCTCTGATCATTTTTAAGTATTCACGCCCACCCCACCACCCTCTAGCACCCTACCTCCCACCCCAACTCCTGGTTAAGTGGTGTTTGCAAATGTAAAGTAACTTGTGTTTCCCTTTCCCTGCCCACTCTAAATGGTGCCAAAATCCAACCCTCACTGACCCAAACCAGTAGCAATGTATTAAACCAATCCACCCATGCCATTACCCTCTAGCTCCCACCACTCACTCCAGATACAGTGGACTCCCGCAGCAGGCATCCAGCACAACCCTTCCTCCACTTCCACCTCAGCTGGCTACCATCTAATGTATGAGTCAAGGAAAGATGAAAAGCTGAAGTCCAAAAAGCACAAACTGCACATCTTGTGGGTTTAGTTTTTTGGCAATTCAATTTTCTTTTACTCTTTACTTTCACATTTTTAGATATTTTTGCACTAGAATTTCATTAATCTGCAATTTACAACCCTACTTCATGATCACATAGTCATCAACTTTTAAATCCCACCTGAGATTTATTTCCGTAGAGGGAGAGTCAGAGCAACTCTGAACATAGGCGTGCTGGTGATCATAATGTCTGGTTTCGTTATCTGTGCATTCTCATTTTTATTATCTTTTCCATGGGGTGTGACACTGTCAGTCTAATGCAGAGTGGTCTGCAAGAGACTTATCAGTGTCAAAGCAATCATCAGCCAATCATCAGACATTCTGATCATGACAGTATTCTGACTAGCTGTGCAGAAACTTCATGTATTTCAAAGGAAAGAGCAGACCATTTAATTGGTTGTCTCTTTCCTTTGATTTGTGTCACCCAGCAAGCACAGCTGATGAATTACACCCTGTAACAAAGAAAATGGTCCATTGATGTCTGTTGCTGGTGCCCCCATAACTGCTCCCCCACCTGACCTGCCATCTTAGCACCCACCACCCCACCCCCACAAACATAACACTGGCATTGGGGGGGTGCCCAATCACCCAGTCTCACCACCTGAAATAAAGAAAACCATCCCTCATAGTATATATATGTGTGTGCGTGTGTGTGTGTGTGTGTGTGTGTGTGTGTGTGTGTGTGTGTGTGTGTATATATATATATGTCCACCCACACAACCCTCCCACTCAGCACTCACCACCTGACACACACACCCTCCACAAACATAACACCAACAGTGGTATGCCCAATCACCCAGTGTCACCACCTGAAATAAAGAAAACTGTCCCTCATCATTTTTTTAAACCCTATAAAAAAGAAAAACATTCACTGTTGTCTATTGCACCATTAGTCCCCCCACCTGACCCTCCCACTCAGCACGTACCACCCCATAGCCCCACAAGCCCTTACTTATCCAGTGGGGGGTCCAATGCTTTAATCCTTTCTGGACCATAAACACATCTTCACTCTTCAAAGCCAGACAACAAACTGAGGAAATCAGATATGTGGTTCAATGCATTTCAATGAGGTTTTGAACTTAGTGGCATAACCTGAATATTTTTGCTTCAAATTTTCAACATGCCTTTTGTGGGACCCCACCTCATGGACAATGGCATTGAAATTAGGCAACTGTGTCCCAAAAGGCAATTTTGGGCTGGATATTCAGACTTCTCTGGGCACTGGCACAAGTGGGGGTGCTGCACAACCGAGATGTGCCTGGGCCAATACAGGGAGATATTCAAAGGTGATGCATCATGGCACATCACCTTTGAATATGACACAGAATGTGCATGGTGCAGTGACAATACGCTGGTGCATTCCCCAGACAGGGAGGACTGGGAATGTGCCCGTGAAACTGTAGTTGCGCTGGGAGCATCACCTGCGATATTCAGACTTGTGCATGCAAATGGTGCCATAATATATGCATGGCACAAATGGGGCCATTTGCATGTCATTATGGCCCCATTTGCATATGTTGCACAGGGCATCCCGGTGAAATGCACCAGGTGCCCTGCACAGAATGATGTGTGGACTGTGGGTGTCACAGGGCACCCCCACCCCATAACCATGATCACAGTACAATTGACCACATGGCAATCCCTGGTAGTCCAGCAGTAGCCCCCCCTCCCTTCCGCAGATCAAATCGCAGCAATAATAAATAGTAGTTATGCATACTGTATGAGACAGTCACAGATATGTGAATGAAGTCCATTCACATATCGGTGGCCGCCTTGTACAGTATGCCCTGCAAGCCCATTGGTCCACACTGTGGACCAATGGGCTTACAGACCATACTGTAAGCTGTTATTTGGCAGGTGGCCAAGGGGTATGAGGTGGAGTTGCAGCCACCCACTGATGATGGGGAGGAGCTGGGTGGCAGGGGGGCCTGTGTGGGTGGGACGGGTGCAGGGTGCCTCTGAGACATCTGGGAGTGCACGCTTTCATTGTTACCCATGATCAGGATTCTGGGTGGGGCGGAGGACCACTAGACCACCAGGGTTTGTTCTTCCATTGTTGTACCAGCAATCGTGGCTACAGGCAGGAAGGGGGTCCTGCTAGACCTCCAGAGATGTGGACTCCATTCAGTACATTGTGATCGGGGCTTCAGGAGGGGTGGGGGGACCACTAGACTACCAGGACATTTCCTTTATTCAGTATTACCACAATCGCATCTGCGGCAGGGAGGAGGGACCCACTGGACTGCCAGGGAGTGCCTGGTAGTTGGTTGTGCCGTGATTGTGGTTACAGGAGGTTGGGGGATTCCACTAGACTGCCAGGTACATGTTGGGTGCTTGTGAATGGTGTTCTTGCCTGGTGGGTGGCCATCCATGACAGCTGCTGTGCTGCTCCCTGCAATACAGCAGCCTGAGTGGGGGTGGCCAGCATTTAAGCCAGGATTTTCTAGCTCAACTTTGTGCCCTGGTATGTGGCACATCTGGGGATTATGCCAGCAGCTGTGCTGCACATCCTGGGCTGAATATTGGGATGTGCCACATATGCATGGGCACACCCCTTTCAGATGTGCCACATACATTACCAATGCGCCCCAGCACATCGTAACTTGCGCTGCGCAAGTCACCCTTTTGAATATCATGCTGGGGCACATTGCAGAGTTGTGCCAGGTGCAATCCCTTTGAATATCCATCCCTTTGTGGGCAGGAATTGAAAATTTTCTCCTCCCTTGTTCGTGAGATGAGGTCATAAGAAGGTTATGTTGAAAATTTGGCATACAAATATTTAAAAAACAACAAAGTTATGAGGCTACATTGAAATTTAAGAACACAGGCTCATAACTTTGGCAATTTTCAATATTTTGACCCCAAATTTTCAACATAGCCATTTCTTCACAGCATCCCATAAATGTGGTCACTGTTGTTTTTCAAATCTTGGCCAAAATGTGTTTTCATGTTCAAAAGGTGATTTTGTTGTCACTGCACAAAATAACCTTTTGGGCAGGAGCTGAAAATTTTCTCTGCACTTGTTCATGAGGTGGGGCCATAAGAAAGCTATGCTGAAAATTTGAGGTAAAAATATTAAAAAACAACAACGTTATGAGCCTTCATTATAATTTATGAACGCAAGCTTGTAACTTTGGTAATGTTCAATATTTTGTCCCCAAATTTTCAACATAGCCATTTCTCCACAGCATCTCATGATTGTGACAGCTGTCATTTTTTTAAATCCTGGCCAAAATGTGTTTTCACACATGTGGTGCAGAATCACCTTTTGGGCAGGATTTGAAAATATTCTCCACTCTTGTTCATGAAGTAGGCTCATAAGAAGGCTATGTGGTGTCATTAGAAGGCTATGTTGAAAACATGGGGTAAAAATATGAGAAAACAACAAAGGTATGTGTCTACATTGCAATTGTTTAAGGTGCACTCATGACTGTGGTAATTTCAATATTTTGACCCCAACTTTTCAACATAGCGGTTTTTTCACACCTTCCCATGAATGTGACAGCTGTCATTTGATCCTATCCAAACTGTGTTTTAAAACTTGCGGTGCAAAATTATGTTTCAGCCATTGTTTTACAAATGACACCTATCATGCTCAGAAGGAGTGGTCATAAAAAGTTTATGTTGAAAATTTGGGATAAAAATGTGAACATCCAACTAAGTTATGAGGAAACAAATTGTTCCAACATTTACTTATAACTTTATTTCTTGCAGATTTTGGCCCCTAATGTTCAACATATCCCTTGTGTTACCCAACCTCCTGAACATGCCAGGTATCATTTTTGCAAATCCCTTCCGAAACTTGTTTCCACAATCGCTCAGCGAAAACACTTTTCAGATGGGATTTTTAAAATTCCACATGTCTTGCAATTAATGTCAGGTCATAAAAAGACTGCTGGACATTTGGGGTCAAAATGTGGAAGCCCACTTAAAAGTAGAATATTGTTTCTCAGCTGCCCTATCCTGGGTAATTGCAATCTAACACTGTGTCAACGCAGGACACCACTGAAAATAAGATATTGCATCTCATCTGCTCTATCCTGGGTAAATATACAGTATATTGTAAAAATGTGTACAAGCAAGACCCAGTACAACAGCAATACCAGTGGTGAACATTTGGCATTACAAAATGCTTGCAATTTTCATCGCTGCATTGATAGTACTGTGAGTCTAATGAACATGCTTGCAACCAGATCTTGAGAGTGCTCTACTTTTTCAGTTGTTTCTTTGGATTCCAGAGAACTGTGAAAGGAGTTGTCTCCCACTACCTCTGAATATTATAAGTGCTGAATCCAGTGCCGGCAATGTTTCTGCTGAGAATTTTACCTGGAAAAGCTTCAGGGATAGTCAACAATATATCATGCCATGATGCACGTACCCCAGAACCTCAGATACCCTTGAGCTGTGCTCTAGAAATAAAAACCTGAGTTGCCCCAGTGGAGAGTCCATGATATCTGTAATACCTGTTGCAGTCTCAAATCATGACACTTTGATATTTAGGTGCATACAGAAGTGTCAACGGATCCTCTCTAAAACAGATTAGGAAAAAAACATGGCTGTTATCAAAGGGGGGGTGGCAGTATAGCCTAGAGGTTAAAGTGACGAGCTGTGAATGAGCTTGGTACATCCAGCTGACATTTTTTTTCTCTAGTTGTTTAACCAGGAATAGCACACTAAGCTGAAAGCTTTTTTAAAGGTGTGACCTGGGAGCACAGGGAAGTTAAGTGACTTGTTCTGGGTCACACAGTATGCAAGTGGAAGTGGTTTGATTCCCACAACCTCCACTTGCATACTATGTGACTCTGATCAAGTCACTTAACCCCTCAGTGCTCCCAGGCTGCTCATGAAAACAGGCATTTGTGCCTAGTAGATCTTCCCTGGTTACCAAAGACTAAAATAAAATAAGGGAAAACAATGGCAAGGTGCGCTATCAAACAAGCTGAAAAATATAAATGATCCCAAAATGTGCCTCAGCCAGAAGAGCAGGCCAGCCAGCCAGTGTAATGTTTAGCATTTATGGACAGCTTGTGAGGCCTATGCAGTTTAAAGAAGTGGTGCAATAATTTTTTTTTTCGAAAGAGGTCATTTTCAGCTACAGTTAGCAACAAGCATTTGTCAGTGCCAAAAATATTTGGTTGCACATTGTTACACAGAGTTTGTATTACATTTATACTTTTTTTTTTACAAGAACATTTTTTTTTTATTATATTTTGTGCAGATCACTCAAGATACAGGTTTTACAGAAAAAAGGAGCAAATCATACATTTGATTATATCATAGTCTAGATATCCAAAATAATCCCCCCTCCCAAGTCATAACTATCAGTTCTGTTTTTGTACTTCAAATAATTAATTTTGTAATCTCAGAAGTGCAGGTAGATTTTCCATAATTTCTTTCAAATGTATACCAAAAATATCGTCCATATTTTCATCTACTTCATAAATTAGTTTTTCCAACAAAAGGGCCTCATAGAAAATATTTCACCATTGCTGCATCTCAATCTTCTGTAATTCTTCTGATTTCCATTTACTTAATATAACTCTCTTTAAGGCCATGGAGGATAGAGTTACTTTTTGACTTTGATTACGTAACAGATCTGTTTGTGAGAAATCATTAAATAGGTAAATTGCTGGAAAACAAAGTAGTGTTTTATTCAGCCATGAGAAAATATTTACATTAACAAAGTTCCACCATTTATTTATTATTTTACATTGCCAAAAACAGTGGAACATATTACCTTTTGTCTACAGCCATGCCAGCATAATTCTGAATATTCCTTGTTAATTTTGGCTATTTGATTAGGCATTATATATGTTCTGTTGCTAATTTTGGCTTGAATTGTTTAATTTTTTGCTGACCCATATACTTTATTACTAGAGCATCTAATATTGTGCCATTGCTGATTTTTTAACGCTGCTCTAGCCTCCATGTTCCACTTTTTATTGACTTTTTAAAAAATTCCTGTTTTCTTACATGCTAAGGCATTATAAAATCTAGCTAGTAATTTAATCTCCTGCTTGTTGATTTTCCTTTGATGTTGTTTTACTGTATTAAGAAGATTTAAACTTGATAAACCATATAGATTCTTTATTTTAGTATCTTTTTTCTGGAGACTATGATAATAGAAAATATTCCATGTTTTGTTTTGTAATAATCCAAGAATGTCCTGGTAAGATGGAAAGTCATTCCCCTTAATCAAGTCTTTCCATTTGAATTTGTTATTCTTATGAAAAATGGATATATCAAATGCAATGTCCTCTCCCCAAATTCATTTCCCAACACCTATATCAACATAGGTCCATGGAATTTGAAAATGGTTAGAATTTTTAACATATTTAGCTATGTGACCAAACCAATGGGGCAAAAATTAAATATTATCTTTGAATATTCTTCAGTCTAACCAAAAGTCCCTTAATTTCTTAGCATTATTTTCTCCAGAAAAAAATCAGTTCCTGAATCAAAAGATGGTTTTCTTTTGGAAAAAAACAGCCACCGATACGTGATTGCCATAATGTGTGCATGCACATGTAACATAGGGTCAGGACATCCTAGACCCCTGTGCTTCCTGGGTAGAATTAATGTATTCCAAGGAATTCTTGGCTTCCCCCCTCTCCAAAGGAACTTGATGAATAAGGTTTTTAATTCTTTAAATCATTTTTCTGGCAGGGCACCCCACGCATTTTGGATTATGTAAATTAAGTGTGGCATAGCCATCATTTTTAGGGTGTCTATTCTGCCCCATAGTGAGAGTGACAGATTTTTCCATTTTTCTAAAATAGTTGTTATCTTTCCTTTTGCTTTGTTGTAGTTTACTTTAGTAATAGAATTTTGGTCAGGGGCTATATGTAATCCCAAATATTTGAAGTAGATTTGTGTTTTTAACTCCCTAGATATCTTTTCTGGTAAAGAATGATTTCTATTTCAAATTTTCATTATTGTGAATTTGCTTTTGTTGGTATTATAACCTGATAGTTCAGAATAGGTTTTTATTAACTCTAAAAATTTAGGTAGTGAAGTTTTGATGTTTTTTATTATCAAAAGCATATTGTCTGCAAACACACTTAATTTTAATTATACAATGGCAAGAAAATTTCCTGGACTCTGATTGGTCAGTGTGTGCCTGAGACAGTGATGATATTACACAATAACATCACTGTGTTGATTTTATGGAGCAGCACCTTTTTTTCTTCAAAAACAAAGATATACTGCCTCACTAAAAATCTACTAAAAACATTTTAATTTTTATTTTTGTTTTCTATAACATCGAGCCATTGTATAATTGCAATAAGGCACTCCAAGGTGTGTGTTATCGTGTAATAACATCACTCCTGGGATGGTGGAAGCACTCAGCTTCACCTCGTGCTTCAACCCACCCCAGGTGTGACGTTATTACACGATAACACACACCTTGTCGTGCCTTATTGCTCAATTGTTCAGATGTCAGATCAATATCTTGTATGTCTTGATTGAGTCTCACTAAATTTAATAGGGGTTCTAGTGTCATTATAAACAATATACAGTAGGTGACAGAGGACAGCCCTGTCTTACACTATTAAGCATTATTAAGGGATTAGTGAGCATACTATTTATTTGAATTTGTATTTTTGTTTTATTATAAAGTGTTGTAATTAAAGTTATTAGTTCTTTTGGAATACCCCATTCCGCTAGAACAATTAACATAAATTTCCTATTGATTAAGTCAAAACTTTTGTTGTGTCCAAGGCTAATGCATAATAAAATTTGTGGCTATATTTTTTATTATTATTATTTATCAGATTTATTATGGCTTGAAGCTTGGTATAAGCCAGTGATATAGTTCTTCCTGGAATAAACCCATGTTGGTTTGGATGAATATATTCTTGTTCAGTATGTGATTTTGAATCCTGATATTAATTATCTGTTTGGTAGACTGGTTTATCAGGTTTTAAAATTAGTATCAATTTTGCCATCTGCATTGATTCTAGAAGTTCAGGTATTCCTGAGTCAATAATTTCTGAAATAATAAATTCTATCCAGGGTGATATTTCACTTGCAAAAGCTTGCTAGAACTCATTTGATAAGCCATCTAACCCTGGCATTTTGTTCCTGGATAATAAATTTATAGTTTCTTCAATTTCAGTTTGTGTTATTGGAATGAATTTGAATATAACCTTGTGTAATTGGGCTTTCTTAAGACATCCCTTTATTTTATGTGAATATGGATCCAAAATATTATTATAAATATTATTATAGTAAGTAGTGAAAACCTCTGCTATCTGTTTATCCGAGTTCACAATATTATTTGGGGGATCCATTATACTTGTTATTAGGTTTTTTTGCTGTTCCTGACAAAGTAGAGTAGCTAAAGCCTTTCCCGACTTATCTGAATGGTGATATTTTTTTTTTATGGCTTCAGTCATTTTTAGCTGTTTCTGATATAGTAACTCCTGTTTTTTTCCTTTTACAAAGTTCCCATTCTTCTTTATATTTATCATAATCTTCTAAAATCAATGTGTCCAATTATTTTAGATCGGTATCTATTTGAGATCCATAGGTCTTTTTTGTTTTATTAATGTTGATTTGATATGATAGTACCACACCCCTAAGTGTAGCTTTAAAAGCATCTCCTAGTTTAATGGCAGGAACTTGCCCACTGTAGTTAAAAAGCCAAAATTCCCTAATGGTGTTTTTTATTAGGTTGCAACATTTGTGGTCTTTTAATAAGTCATTATTGATTCTCCATTGCTTACTAAATTCTCAATTTTTATCATGTATCAGAAGTTCTATATAAACCAAGACATGATCTGAAAGATAAATTGAATCTATCCCTGTATTTGTCACCTTATTTAATAAATTCTTAGAGGTTAATATATAATCTATTTTTGTTAAAGTTTTGTTTTTTAAATCATGATGCATAAAACTTTTTCCATAGGGTTTAGGACTCTCCAGGGATCTTCTAGATGTTCAGGGATTTCTTTGTTTGTAACAGTTTCAAAAACATTTTCCTTGGTATTATTATTGTCCAAGTTCAGGCCTAAATCCTCTATACTGTCTAAGGACGGTTGTTTTTTGTTGTAATTAGTCATGTTAACCTGCACAGAGTACTCTTTTTCAGCCATTCTTTTAGCAATTTGTATGTCCTTTTTATCATTCCCAACAATTGAACTTAGATTTTTCAACTATGTATTTAAGTTGGTTATACTGCTTACCCCCACCTCGGCTGTTGCTATGCTCTCAGAATTGGGGTGCATAGTTCCAGTCTCACTCAACTACTCAATCTGCTTTTCTGCTGGCTCTAATTCAATTTGCAGTGTATCAGGTAACTTCTCTCCTTTCTGCTTACCTCTGGAAATGATCGGCTGGGGCAGCCCAGCATCCTGAATCAGGTCCGGATCTTCTTGCTGGGCCACACTCCTCGATTCTTCTGTTTGTGCCACTCCAGGTACCACCGCTGCTTTTTCCGAGAAGTGAAATAATGTAAAAATTGGAGGCGGGTTTTGTTTTTAATTTGGGTTGGGTTTCTTCATTTGGATACAGATTCTTCCTTTTGGAAGGGTTCCTGACTGTTTTACACATTGCCATTAAGTGAGCCTTACTTGTTTTTGGTCTGGCCCCTTTCTGTTTGTCCAAGCCTGTGCTCATCATTCCGGAGACTGTCGCAACTCATCTGCAGTTTTTTACACATGTTCTTTCAACATGCATTCTGAAAAAAGTAACATGTTTAGCTGAACACTAAATAAGGGGTTTAACCACATGCTGAGTAAACGGGGGGGTCATGGCACTGCAGCATTAGCTCGCAGGGATACTCAGCATTGCCACCATGCTACTTCTTCCACCCTTTGTGGGCGGTGCTACAAGGCCACTTCCCCTTTTGTATTACATTTATACTGTCACATTATTACTTTGCAGGAAAGATGGTGATCTTCAGAAATGCCAGAATTTACCAGATTTTATATTTTTCAAACTAAAGCAAAAAAACGTATTAAACCTAGACATTGCCAAGTGGGTCTCTTAGTAGTTAAACTTAAAAAGGGCTCCAAGTAGAGAAATTCGACATGCATAGTCACTTTATTTTGGTAATTAAACTTTGTGGCTCTAGCATAAAACCTCACATGCTTAATTCTTATATCTCCCCTAAGTGCTGTTGATGTAATATTGATGAAATCTGGGTAACTTTCAAATGTTTTAAGAGCTATTTTGGATGATTAGCTAGATTATGACATAATATTACCTTATTAATTTACACAAGAATCTCAGACCGCAGAAACATTGAACAAATGTTAGATGATAAGGGGGATAGCGAGATCAGGATAAATGTTTTGAATAATAATTTGTCAGATAAAAGAGAAATTAAAGACCATAAGCTTAATGATGCTGGGACAAATTAATAACTTAATGAAAGACTTAGACTATATTCTTCTAAATGAGAGGACATGTGGAGACCCTGTTGGGAATATACATATCATTCAGCAAATGGTACATCTACTATTGATCTAGTATGGTCTGGCATAAATGCTATTGATAAGATAATCGATCAGGAAATTTTAGCGCACTCTAGAGCACCACATTTACCCATTTGTACAACCCTAAAATACCTTAATTAACCATCAAAATCAGACAACTCCAAATATAGCAATACAGAAATCTCTTATTTAAAAAGAATAAAGTGGACAATGGAGAACAAAGAACATTTTGATCTCAGCATAGCTCAGTTGGTAGCACATCTGCCTCTGGGCCAGAAGGTCATGGCTTCTAGTACCAGACCAGGATTAGGCTCATACCTTAATCACTGGCATCCAATTTCAGCACTGGGGGGGGTGCTGTACAGTCGAGGTGTGCCATCCTTCAGATAAGACATTAAACCAAGATCCCTTCTATCCATCTCTGGTGCTTTCCTGTTGGGTGTGCAGGTGGAAGTAAAAGAACCCAAGGCACTTTTTGCAAGAGTAGGGGAATTATTTATTAAAAAATAATGATAATAATGGTATAAGCAATAAAATGAAATAGGATACACAAGAGATTATCAGTAAGAAACTAAGGAGAACATCAATAAAATAAAGTTAGGAGGGGATAAAAACAATAATAAAGGGCTGGATATACAAATAAAAGGAGAATGACAAGAAGAAAAAAAAAGATCCAGACAAATTCTGGGTAGGAAAGAAAGTGCTGAGGTACAATCAAAAAAGAGTCCAGGGATTTACAGTATGTGATAATGGTGATCGCCAATCAGTGACTGCCGTTAGGGTGACAGCACATCACTGAAAAATATTTTGGCGATTTACTCCCCAGAGCACAGCAAAACAGCACCAGGGAGTTGGGATTTTCCTTTTTATGTGGGGGACCATGCCGTCTGTACCCCCGCACCCACTACTTAAGGATTCTCAACTCCAAGAGGTTGCATGTCGGGGGGGTACAAATATAGCAAAAATGAAATTTTGGGCCAGTGCAACAAAAAGTACCTGCGCCTGGACCCAAACCCAGCACCATTCCCACCACAGCCCTGAACCCACCAACCACACCATGGAAACAGCTCAACAGCTCACCATGGTGCCACCCCCTACAACCCCCTCTATTCCCTCCCACCCCATGCCAGGCATGCTGGCTCCACCCATGCATAGGCATGTAATGACAGGATGTTGCTATTTCACGCACCTCCCCATCCAGTCGCCCACCTTCCCCAGTTGCCCCGATGACAGGTGCTGCTATTGAGTCACCCTTTTGGTAGGTACCCAATCACAGTCGCCAAAGTCACGGGATACCCTAATATAGTAGGAGAAAGTCTGGTACATTCATCTGCACACAAGTTCCAGAGGTCAGATTCCACCATCCCATAAAAGTACTGTATGGTCCAAAACCTGTTGTTGCAAGACCAATTTACAACACACTCTTCAAATCATCACTTTAAAACAAGAAAGAATCAGGAGCAGCATGGAAGGATCATATCTGTACAATAAACCTCTAACTGCTCCATAAATAAGGGTATTATAGGAAAGGGACAGCCAAAAAGGGTCGGCCCAAGAGGCACGCAAAAACTACCAAAACTGAACAATAAACGGGCAATCAAAATATAAATGTTGAATGGTTTCTAACATATCCTGGCAACACTCCCTGGGGCAAAATCGTTTAGTGCTGCTCTTGTATTTAATATTACCTTTAATATGTAATTTCCCATGGTAGCAAAGTCAGGCCACATCCCAATAACTGGGCAGAAAATGTATAGTATTCAAATACAATAAGGCCTGTTGGCAGATAAATGGTGGAACCCCAGGCAAAATGTCAATCTCTGCAGGAAGTAAAGCCTTTTAAAAGGCTTTTCTTTGCTAAGATAAGATCCCAAGACAAACAACGATGAGTAATAAAAGACAAAAAGGGTTTAAAAAAATCGGGGTAAGGCAGTCTGCCGAAACAAGTTTTTGGGCTTTTGTCATTCCAACTGAATGGGCTCCATCCATGTCACTGCCTAATCCTTCCAAGCGGAAGGTATTTCTGAAAACCAAGGAATAACTTTATAATGAAAAAAATACTATAAAAAAATTGCAGGATTCACCATGTCCAATCGTCTCTTATCATACAAGAGATAGATAATATCCCTTTTAATTGGACTGAGACAGCTACCCATACCATCATAAAAAATATACTATAGAAATGCATTTTGAAGTACAGAGGGAGAGAACAGATAGCCCTAATGTAGAAAAAGATGCCTTATGGAGATGAGCCTTTGCCATCAGAGCCCCTGCTTGAATAAATGAGCTACCAACCACCACCACAAGCCTTACCCAACTTGGGCCTTTCAAGTCCGAGCTAAGAAAGTCTATCCACCCTCCTGTATGTTGCTATTGCCACTCTTAACCCACAAGCCAGCACGCCTCTGTTCCCCAAAGCCATGTTCCTAAAGACTATCTCCCCTCCTGTACGCTGCCACAGCCACTCTTAGCCTTGCAAGTATCAGAACTCTAGGCTTGCCAAGGTTCTTTTTTCACTCTACAATTTGACACAAAACTCCCTGCTCACCACCTGCCCATGTCTGCCCACCTGCCTGCTCACCTTTCTCCTTTCACGCTCTCGCTGACAAACCTTCACCTGCTGACCTCCTTATACCACCCACCTTTGAGCCTACTGTTATCCCCTCCTCTAATTCCTTCTCTCCTACCTAATCCTGATTGGTTCCCTCTACCCTTTCTGACTACTATGCATAGGCCGACTCCTCTGACTATAGTCTAGTAACCTTTAGGTATCAGTTTTGATGAACAGCTCCATCTCCTGTCTCCTCCCAATACAAGATCCTGCCTAACTTCCACCTCTGATTTTTTCTCAAACTAGCAACTTATTCTGACTTAAGCACTTAATTGTATGGCATGACATGTGAACCCAACCCCATTGACTATGTACCCTTGTTTTGGTTATGTGTTATTTGCCTATGTGATCCTACATTGTTATACTATTGCCAATGTTTACTGATTACTCCTGTTCACATTTTTCTTACTATTAGATGTTCTTGACAATGCCTATTAAGCTGCTACTGACTCCAAACTTGTGTACCCTCCCCTACCCTTGTGACGATGATCCTTTGTAAATGAGCTTTTAGCTCAAAGGTTGTAATTCTGATTACTAAATAAATAAATAAAGGATTGAATTTAAAAAAGTCTTAATAACTCCAACCCATTTCCTTTTAGACAATTGCCAGGATTTCCATTTGGCCACCCACATGGCTCAAGCAACAAGGCCCGATTCCAATTCAAAACAGGTAAATCTGAGCTGCTAGAGAGATTACCAAGAATTTTGATAGGATCCAGTGTGACTGCAATGTTTCTAATGGAGGGAGAAATCACTTCATGAACCCCAATGAGGACTACTCAACATTTTGAAACATTAATACTTGACCCAGACAACAAGGCAATATCAGAAATCAGCTGCAAAGCATATTCACCAGAAGGTACAGCACAAATAAATAAACAGACATTGTCAGCATATGTCCAAATATTTACTTCTGATGTAGAAATTGGGTGAGGGATTCCCAAAATATGGGGAGTCGCACAGATTTCTCACATTAGGGGATCCAAGGTCAATATATGAAGGATCGGGCTCAGTGGGCATCCCTGACACACACCTCTGCACAAACTAAAGTGTGAACCAAGCCATCCATTAACAGTTGGTATTAAAGTGGAATGTGAGAATATAAGACAGAGCCAATAAATAAATTATAGGGAAAACCTATATTTGCTTAATACTAAAAATAGATAGTCATGTGGGATCCTATCAAAGGCCTTAGCTTAGTCAAGAACAGTCAAGAAATGCCACATATTATAAGCATGACAGGAAGCAATTAGTTCATAAATTAGCAATAAATTATCCTGAAGTTTGCAACCAGGGATGGAACAAGACTGCAGTGGATGAATAATTTTAGAAAAAATCCAAGCCAGTCTGGCACAGAAAATCTTAGCCAAGATCTTTGTAGGAAAGTTAAGGAGGCAAATCATTTTCCAATTTGAAAGATGCCAAGGATCTCCAGATTTAAATAAAACATTTGGAGGGCTTCAATAATTGAACCTGAAACGGACAAATGCACCAAGAGAGAATAAAAAGCAAGGATGGGGCAAAAAGCAAAGGAAATGACTGATAAAATTCAGAAGTTAAACCATCCCTCCCAGGAGAAATATGTTTACTTAAGGAATGGATGGCCAAAAGGACTTCTTCTTCAGCAACCGGTTGGGTGAGAGAAGCATTATCTGGTGCTGTCACCTGCAGTAGGTTCAAGGTGTCCAAAAACTGAGCAGCCAGAACACCAATCAGGAATTGAGTGCCCACTCATGTAGGAAGTCTTGAACCACCTGCAGTATAACTGCACGGGAGGTGTGTGCAATAACACTAGAGTCAACCAAAGAGTCCACTCATCATTTGGAAACCCTGTGAAAACAGCTCTGAAATATATTACCTTTTAAATGGCAACTCTGAGTACCATAAGTCTGTTCAAAAGAGAGAGACTTCACCCTGTCATAATGAAATGACTTCATCCGGTTCTGGAGAGACTGAATCTGGGCATGAAGGGACAAACCCTTCTCAGTCTGAAGTGAAATCAATTTATAAAGAGTATAATGTAGGTCAAGATAAGCATGATAAGCTGTTCTGCTAGCTGATTTGGAGTACCACCAAAAGCTAATTTAGTATGATCCCACCAAAGGGATACATCAGTATGAAGATGTTGGACTGATGTACAAGCCCAGAAAAGTGTCTGAATCGCACACTTAAAGGAAGTGTCTAACAGGATGGTGTTATACAACCGCCAGGTAGACTTCCCAGTCAGAAGGGTTTGAGTGACTGAAATCATGCAACTTAATAAAAGATGGTCCAAAGTTTCCACTGGACAGGTGATTGCCTCCAAAATGGGACACTGATGGGAAACAACAGCATAATCAATGCTGGTAGCAAACTGCACCCGGTGGTATGTAAAACCCCCCACTGGGTGGACAGCACGATAAGCATCAACCAGGTGGGAGTCCTTACAGATGTTCTGCAGACAAAATGAATCACAGAATAACTTGGTATTCTTAGCTCCTCTATCATGGAGCTGAAGGAGGGCAATTAAAGTCCCCCCCCCCAAGTAATATGGTCCTAGAAGTACAAAGATAAGGCTGGATCAACTGAAACAGAGAAACCCTCTTGAATTTTGATTGAGGAGCGTAAATAATAATGAAATGAAATCAGTCTGGTCAATGGTACAATCAAGCAATACAGCCCGACCTGGATACACATCAAGAAGCCTAGAAACTGTTGGAGAAATATGGTTAAACAAAATGGCCACCCCTGAGCATACTTCAGTCCCCAGTGAAAAATACGAATTACCAGAAGACCAGAGCCTTTGAGTAGTAGTAATGTCTGACAAGGAGCATAGCCTAGTATCCTGCAAAAAAATCAAGTTAGCATGGGAATCTCATAGGACCTGGAAGGTAATCTTCCTGTGAAATAGGTTGTAAATGCTGTTGACATTGAGCATAGCAACACTCATGCTAGGAAAAGGTGGAAAAACTCCACATTAGAAAGCTGCTTAATCCAAAACTTAAGGAGGCTGGGTATGCTTCTTCTTAAATTTAACTTTTGATCCTGGGGAAGGACCATCCTTCCGCTTTCTAGGTTTCATCAATTTTGGGGTCTCATCCTCCAAGTCTGGAGAAGCAGATGGTTCAATTGACACCATGGAGGAGGCATCAAAGTTGATGTCTGCATCTGTATCGCCCCTATTCCCTGAAGAAGCAAAAGGGTTGAATCTATTCCAAAGGGGGAGGGACTCAATGATAACAGGAGGTAGGACAGCCCAAGGAGGTCTGTTCCAAAGAGAGCATCATCCTGGAACTTCAGTAAAGGAGGAAGGGGAGGCATAGAGGAAGCATCAGTGTGGTCAGAAGACACCATTGGAGCAGGAGGTTCTGTAGAGAAGCAAAAGATGAGCACAAACCATCCAGGACAGCAGAAGCAGTTTCCAAAGAGGACTGACTGGGAACTGCAGGAGGAATGATCATCTCGGATTACTCCAAGGGCGGGGTTGTGTTGGGGACAAAGCCTCTAAAGAAGTCTGGAGTAGATCCACTGAAACCAAACTGTCTCAGGGCAGTTGTATTGCCTGGAGCTGGTCTGCCTGTCAGAGTTCATCCAACTTTATTATGAGAGGCCCAGGGACAGGTACAGAAAAAATGACCCTCCATGTGGCACACATTGCATTTACCTTATTGGTGCACTGAGCTGCAATGTGTCCATGTTCCAAACAAAGGCTACACAGTCTCTGGTCACAGATGTTACTGAGGTGGGAGAGAGAGAGAGAGAGAGAGAGAGAGATGCATTTGAAACAGGCCTTTGGTTGTCCTGGGTAGAACCAAACTCCTCTGTCACTTCCAAGGAAGAAACTGTTTGGAAAGTGGGAGAGACCAGAGTCGGTGGCCCAGAGCTGGACTTTATATTTCCAACCTCCAGTCCAGATGCCATACTTATCCAAAATAGATTTCGGGCAGTCCAACACTTCACAGCACTGCTTTAGCCAGTAGGTGACATTGTGAACATCAATGCCCTCATTATGAAATATTACTGTCACAGTGCAGGTAATAGGAATAGTAAGGGGGATAGCTTGGAAGGACAACCATAGTTCTGAAAACCTTAAGAGATTATATTTAGTCCAAAAGCGGTCCAGCAAAGAATGTAGCTGAAAGCTACCATCATAAAAGACAGAACCAGAAAGATAAATGATAGCAAAGACTTCAGCTGGTACAATCCAAGGGACTCCATCAAGGGTCTTTCAAACAAAAGAGAATGATCAGGAGGAAGTCCATCAGTTCCAACACATTTGAGATGAACAACATTACATCAGGGTGCTGGAGCAGGCTGGGCAGCAAAGAGATCGAAAAGTTTAAAATGAAGATCAATAGGAGTTTCAGACGGTTCCGGGGGGTGGGCGCGAGGCAGTTCCATGTCAAGCCTGCGCAAGAAAAATCCACGCTGTTTATGTATGCGCAGTCAGTTCATCAATTGCTATTTAGGTTCATAGTGCCTTTTTTTTAACTCACCACCCAACTTCATGGGTGGAAAACATACTTTATTTCTCCCATATACATATCCAACCATTGTTTAAGTAAGCAATAATAATACCAGAACAGAATTGGGCATTATTAGAGAAATCCGGCCGCCAAGGGCTTGATGATGCTCGACGCCGCAGGTGGAGGGCCTTATAGCCCCTGGAAGGTCCAGTATTTCCCAATAATGCCCACCCTGTCGGGTATTATTGCTCTTATAAAATGGTTTTCTTAGTAAGTTTGAATGAAGAGAGGAAATTATTATAATAAAATTAATAGTATTAGCAGAAACAAAAGTATTTAAAAAAAATAGTCCATGTTTCTTTAAGGCTGTTCCAGGTTGTGTTGCAACTCCCCACAGCTATCACTCCCCCACTTCCTGAGACAGAGACATCTACCTGAGGAAGTACTAAATATGGAGAAGCAATCTGTGGGCATTGTTTTTAATCGTGAATGTTTCTTTAACATTTTATTTTTTTAAATTGGGCTGCAGTGCAGCGTTGCGTCTGTTAGCGGGACCTGTGGATAAGAATACGTTGACGAACAGCTCTGAGGTAAATGATATATTTCATTTACATTAGTAGATGGAATAAGTGTGGGAGCATTGTAGTTTGAGGCAGTTCTGGCGTTTGTGCCAGAAGAATTATACGATTTTGAAAATGGTGTTTCGTTTTGACAAGCTTCGGAGCGATAGATTCTTTCACTTCTGATTAAGAGCAGTGCTGTGATAGTGCGGTCAGGAGAGTGCAGCTGTGAGAAAAAAAAGATTTGGGCACTTTTCCTGACCGTAGAATAAGTGGAGTGCCTTTTTTTTTTTTTAACAGGCGCGAGTTTATACTGAAGGAGCGAGTGTGTGTGTGGGGGGGGGTCCAGTTCACCTTGCTAAGGAAGATAAAAACATGGCAGGGATTTTAAAAATTAGCTGGTGGTTTCAGCCAATGACTAAGCAGGGTGAACACTCCTGCACAAGAGTATGTGGTAAGGTGGCACTCAGGCTGGTACTAATTTCTTGCTGGGCATTTATTGAAAAATAAATGCCCAGTTTGGAGGTGGTATTAGCCAATCAGCACTGAGAATCTATTCTTGCCATTTTATAAATGTTGTTATATTATTACTCTCAACTACATGCTGAGGAAGTATATTCCACATTGTTGTTACTCTTTGCTTGAAAAACTTGCATCTTTTGACTATTAGGTTATTTTCTCCTATTATTTTATGTAAATGTGTTCTGGTTGTTTTTTGCCCATGTGTTTTTTAAACCCCAACGTTTTCATCATGTACTGATCATTTATGACTTTGACAATGAGACAGAGGTCGCCCCTGATTTGTCTATATTCTGTCGAATATAAGTTTAGGTTGTTGAGCCTTTGGTTATATCCCAGGCGTTAAATATTATATATTTTTCTTGTTATCCACCTTTGAACTTCCTCAATCAGTTTTTGAGATCTTATAGTCTGTGGTGCACAAAACTGGGCACAGTATTCCAAATGAGGCCTAACCAGACTAGTATACAGGGGAATAATGACATCGCTCTCCCTACTTTTAATGTTATTTAGTATACAGTCTATAATTCTCTGACACTTTTTGACAGTTTTGATCGCATTTCTGTCAAAGGATAGGTCGTTGGTAATAAGAACTCCTAAATCTTTCTCTTCGGTAGTATTTTGCAGTGTAGTATTATTTAATTTGTATTGATATAATAAGGTATTTTTACCTAGGTGCATGACTTTGCACTTGGTTTCATTAAACTTAATGTTATTGTCCTCTGCCCATTGAGAGAAATAGTCCAAGGTATATTGTATCTGTCTAGCATCAGCCTCAGATTGTACTAGGCCCCCAAGCTTACAGTCATCCGCATATTTGCAGATCCATACATTCCCCATTGTTTGAAGGGTAGAAACCATGATGTCAAACAAAGTGGGTCCTAACACTGACCCCTGAGGATGCGTTAATTACAACTCGCTGAAATCATATTTCGGTGCACAATCTACTTTCTTTCTAATGCTGAAGTCCCGATGACCTGAATGTATACAGGGTCTAGTCCAGTTACTGCTGGTCAAGCAATGCGGCTGTTTATAAGTAAATAAAGATTACATTGCAGTCTTTTGGGATTTGAAGTGAAGCAGATTAAATTGTGATCTTTTGGGATATTTGAGTATTGGAAAGGTCCCCCCCCGGCACTTGAGCAGTCACATTTCATATGCTCCATACCCGCTCAGTTGAAAGGCGTGAATCCCAGTGGCAGAACAAAGGAGCAAGGAGGGGGGTGGCTCAATGGTGGAATTGGCCCTGGAGCAAAGGCCCAATGGAGAACCTCGCAGCAGAGACTGCTGATGTGTGGAGGGGAAAAATATCTTTGATGTTTCTCCGTGAGTCTTCTAAGAATGAGGCAAGTACCTGGAGGGGTCTTTTTTAGCATACCTCAGTAGTTGTTACAGCAACACTGGCAAGACCTTCCCATTCATGAGGGGGAGAGCTGCTTGTGAGGGGATTTGATAATGATGTGCTGTTGAGACCTCACCACTTATGAGTGGGGGAGAACTGCCTGAGTTACAGTGAACAGCCCATGCTGCTTTGGTGCCCTGTTGGACAAGGAAGCACCAGTCATACGGGATCTCACAAAAACAGGGATTAGTAGCCTGACTCTGGGTCCATGCACAAGATCCTCTTCAGCCGCTATGATAAGGGCTGTAGGGGCACACAGGTGCTACGTGTTGCTGCTCATAAGGGGAGTGCCTAATATATTGGTGCCAAATTAGCATTTCTAGACAGTATGTACATCTTGATACTGATGCTGACTAATAGACATGAGTGAAACTGGATAGAGAGCCTGGAGATCAATTCATTGTGAATTTTTTTGTGCAAGTGACCATGTGTGCGCTGAATGTGCTTGTGTTGAAATATGTCACATGCTGCAAGGGCTTGCACTGTTAATACTGCATGGTAATTCTTGTGAGGCTTTTGATGCATGGTAATGAAGTGATACCAGGCGAGGCAGCCACCCTTGGGGCAGAAACAGAAACCTTGGGTAACTCCGAGGAGGCAGGGTCAGAAAAAAGCATAGGGGAAACAAGAGGGAGATGCAGCCCCTGGTCTGATTGTAGAGGAAGCAATCTAGTAGCAAGTGGCAGAGGCTCTGACCTCCCTGGAGCAGGCATCAATCTTATAGGCAGGTAATAAGTCAGGGTCTGGAATCCAAGAGTATCCAGTTGGGTCCGTGATCCAGCGTGCCATTCGGAGGGCCTTAATTGGGCTCCAACCAGGCTTATAGACATCTGAGGGAATGACAGGCAGATGTGGAGGGGTAGAAACTTGTCCCCCAACAGCGAGTATCACAGGACATGTGGCACCAAGAATGTGCTGTTTAGGTTCCTTTCTGGACATTAGAGTTCCAGAATTAGTGCGCTGGCACATCAGAGTGCCAATTTTGGAATTTGCACCCCTTCCCTGAGGTCTGCCCCCCCCTCAGAGTTAGAATATGATTAAAGGGGGAGCATGGGAGCACAGCCCTTCACATGGAGGGCATGGGGGCACAGCCCCCCGCAAAAACAGGAGTCAGCGAAATCTCTCCTTGGCACACTGATGACCAGGCACATTGACGCCATCACTCTGAATGGGTGGAACCATTTAGGTTAAGTAGTAGCAGAAATATTCCAGGGCAGAAATCCCAGAGTCACAGGGGTCACATCAGACAGGGGACAAGTATGGGCCAGCAGAGGTGGAGCATGATTGGTACCTGTGGGAGTAAGAGCCCTAGAGCAGGAATGAACTGAGATGGATAAAACAGGAGACTGTTGGTTAATTAAAGCAGGGACCAATGGCTTCAAGGCTCCAGTGAGCAGAGAGGAGAGACTGACAAGTCCAAGGACTGGGGCTGAAATCCTACATGCTGAGCGAAGTGCCCCAGTTGAGAAGACAAAAAAGTATACTCAGTCTGCAGAGAGGCTGGCAGAGACCTTGCAGTTGAAGAATCTAAGCCATGTTGTAATGGCACTAGACCCCGTCTGGATGAGAAAGGCAATAGGAGAGACATATCACTATCAGACAAAACCAGCGTACTGGAAGAGGCAGCAGTGGAGTCCAAAAGAATAGTGTTTGGAGTGAGCGTTGATCTCCAGAGATCACGGTGAAGAGGAAGAGACTCCCCGGTCAAAAGGCCTGTCCCATCTAAGAGTCTATAGGTCAGCATCCCCGCCAAAGGGCATCCACTGATGAGTGCTGAATCCATTCAACAGCATGAGAGGCTGAAGGCTAAGCTGTTGGAGAAGCTAATGACTACACAAAGTGCAGCATGGAACTTGTCTGGGGGAGTGAGGTACTGAAGGTTGTGCGGTGCACAGGGCAGCTGACTTTCCCGTGATGTCAGTTCCAGAACACCAGAATCCACAAGAGAGAGAAGGCACTCTTATTGTTCAGTCAAGTGAACCTGTAGGAAAGGGGCCACAGATTGAGATGCAGGAATAACAATCGGCATGTCTGGGTGTTTGAAGGATTGTACTAGAGGCACATGGAATGGTGCACCAGCAGGTTACAGTTGAGTCACAGAAAAGGGCATTGAATCCACTGCAGAAACAGCTACCAGTGGAACATCCACAGCAGTTGAGGAAAAAAGGTCAGTACACTCCGCAGCAAGAGCAGCAGGACAGGCAGTTTGGCCATCCTCAACAATACCCGGGTTGACCATAATGGATGATGGTCAGCAGTTCCCCCTAATGGAAAGAGTAGTGGAGTTTTTATTGAAATAACAAGCATAATATACAACACAGCATAAAAAATTATATCTCATGTCAAAAATAATAAATCAACATTCAAATGAAGGAAAAAACAAAATTAAAGCAAATATAAACAGATTTAGAGTATGTTAGTTAGTCCTCCACAAACAATTACTTATACTTAGTAAAGCAAGATAAACCTTTCCACCATTTTTTAATTTTTTCTGAGTTAAATAACTGTTCTTCCTTCAAATAGATTTTCAACAATTCTCGGGATACCAATTGACTATAACATTCATATAACATTTTTCTTTGTTAACGAACCCATTGGCATCTCGCCTGCCACAGATAAAACCTTACACAACCCAAAAAAATGGATAATGTACTTTTATGATAAAGAGCTAGACTAGGGGGGTAAATACCTAATACCAAGATGTCGTAGGTTATAGTAGGAAACCATTTCAATTCCCATTTCCCACTAAGTAAACCCATAAAAATCTAACATAAGAGCAATATAGAAAATGTTCCATAGATTCCTCTACATTAATACAGTCTGGGTATGGACAGTTTCTCTCTTCTCTCACTTTATATTTCGCATTGCCCCTAATATTTAACCATCCATACATTATTAACCATTGTGTTTCCCACATGAAAGGGGGAAGTGTAGTATTATTAAGTTGTACTAAAATAAAAGAGTTCTGAGCTGTAGGGCAATTCTTAAAGCAAGGTTCATTTGGATGGATAGTATTCATTATTATTCTATACAAGGCGTGCACATTATTTTTTTGTATCATGACCTTAGTGATCTGCCATCTATATAACTTCTGCACTGCTGGTCGAAAATATATAAGGATGTGTACATGAGGATTCATTTTAGAGGCCATATTATGCCACACTTTAAAATACCTTCCTAAAAACATCCTAACCCAAATCCATCCCATGCTCTCGGAAGACTGCAAACCACTTTTAATTGTTTGAGAAAAAAACAAGGTATGGAAGAAGACTATTGCATCTGTCATTCCAAGGCTCCCATTCTTTTTATCTAAATAGGTATAGCACCTCTTGACTGGGTTCAACCGATTCCCCCATCGCATTTGGAAAAAATTACTGTATAGTCTGGTCTCCAAATGAGTTGGTAATGGATAAATCATAGCAATGAATTGTAAACAAGGTATAATATATTGTTTTATTATGTGTATGTGTTTCTGTTTAGAAAGTTTCCACTGCTTCCGTCTGTTTACCTTTTTCTCCAGTTTAATAATTGCTGCCTCCCAGTTCTCTACAGGAAGATTTTGTGAGCCAAAAAGGAGTCCTAACATTTTAAGTGGTTCCCTTGAAATAAATATCTCATTCTGAAAAGTTTCTGATGGACTGCCAGTCCCTATGAATAAGCCTCTAGTTTTCTGAATGTTAAATTTAGCATTTAAGACAGCTGAAAAAATCTTAAATTCTGAAAGAAACTCGAGTACTTGTTTATAATCTGAAAAAAACAGACCTACATCATCTGCATAGGCTTGCAGATGTAACTGTTGCTGAGGTTCCTCCCCAATGATACCAATCCACCTGGGGAGGTAATAAGGGAGCATAAAAGGGGATCTAGAGAAAAAATATATAAAAGGGGACTCAGGGGACACCCTTGTCGAACCCCAGTTTGCAACCAAAAACTCCTTGATGTTTCACCTTTCAAGAAGGGATAAACTAAAGTAGATTTATAGAGAAGCTTTATGATATTAAGAATCTGTGTGGGAATACCAAAGCTATCCAATACTGTGAATAGATAAGGGAGATAAACTCTATCAAAACCTTTTTTTAAATCAGCTGCTGTAATACACCCTTCCTTACCTGTCAATGATAAATGCTCTCTAACATCTCTTATAATCATAATAGCTGATTGAATTCTTCTGTCCAGAAGACCACAACATTGATAAGGTGAAATAACTCATTTGGCATAATGCTTTAATCGATTATTCAATATTATGATGAATATTTTATAATCTGAGTTTAACAGGGTAATAGGCCTCCAATTTTTTTATATTATGCCAATCACCAGTTTTGAACAGATGGATAAGAAGTCCATCTGTGAAAGAAGGAATCATTGAATTTGTTTCCATCAAAAACTGAAATACCAGCTGCAGACATACAGCTAATTCTTCTCTAAAACATCTGTAAAACTGATTAGGAAGTTCATCTAAACCTGGCGAAATATCATTTTTTAAGTGTTGGATAACCTTTTCTATTTCAGTAATAGTCATTGGAACTTGTAGTTTCACTGCCTCATGTGGTAAACAGGATAACTTTGTTGTATTCAATAGTTATTTATTTTTAACAGCAAGATAGGAGAGCTTGGTGCCAATGTCTGATAATGTTTTTCAATTAAACAGCCTATTTGTTCTACTGAATCCACTCCATTACCATCTGTATCTAACAAGAAATCAATAGTCATTGAATCTTTTGTTTCTTTGCATGCCTCAAATGGGTCACCTATGGGGTATTTCTTAGTACTACTAGAGAGCATAGCTTGAATAGTCTGCGCTCCATCATATTTACATTTTCTCATTTCTAACTTGATGCAGCTAATCTGGTCAGTATAATCCAACCTTGAAGTATAAGATAAAGTAATAAGCCTTTGTAACTGTTGCCTCAATAACAAATATGTAAAAAATTTAGAGTTTCTTAAAGATCTCTCATATTTTTTAAACCAATTACATAGGTCAGTTTTTGTGTCCATCCACCATTCTCCTAGATTCGAATATTAAAAAACCACTGAAAGACGGGCCCGAAGGATGTTCAAGATTATTGATTTAACTTGGGAATTAGTGAGAACTGAGGTATTCAGTTTCTATCTTTTCTGTTTATGAGACATTGGCACTTCTGATTTAAGTGTGCAAAGCAAAAGTAAATGGACTGAAAATTCTAGTGGTTTTATCTGCAAGCAACCAACCGGTACCGAAGAGGAGACCAGCATATAATCAGTTGTGGTCTGAAATTTTCCTGTCATGTAAGTGAAACCAGGCCCATGCTGAATATTCACTATGCTGACAATTCACTAGTCCAGCTGTTTTAATTATAGACTCTAATGCATTCCGAATCACAATAAATTTTTCTATTGTACTGAGATTTTTTGATTAGACTGCAGTTAAAGTCACCCCCCCCCCACAAAAGACCATAGATGATGTTACTAAATATGGCTGTACTGCTTTCATGCAGGTAACTCTATCAGCCTTAAATTGTGGATTGTAAATATTGATAAATCTGCAATGCATATTGTTCCGTTTCCCATCTACTATCAAAAGTCGGCCTGGTAGAAGGTCTATTAATTTATAAAGAGAAAAATCAAAGGAGTTAAATAAAATGCCCACTCCATCTGCACTATCAACTTCAAAAGACCAAAATGAGGGACCCCAGGGCCAATCCCTTTTAAATGTTGATATTTGCTCCAAAGAATACATCCATGTCTCTTGTAAAAAACTGACAGAAATCTTTTCCTCATGAATATACTGGAATAAAGCCTGCCTTTTAGCAGTATTTAATAAACTGTGTGTGTTGAGCGATCCCCATCTTCTATCTGTCATAGGCCCTTTTTTTTCCAAAGAAGACCTCTTTATTTATCTATTTTTTCCTTTTTTTCTTTTTCTTTCCTTTATAATCCTCTGTAGGCAAAATGGTAGGAGTCTGCATGGATTTTTGGGAGTCTGAATCCCCGAGTTCCATTTCTGTCTCTCCCCATGTAGTAAATAAGGCAGCATAGGAGTTATTGGATTCAAATGTAATGGAAGAAGGAGGAGATTTGGGCTGTAAGTTCCTAGAGGATCTTCTATGGGGCAAAGGGGAGGTGGGGGCAGAGGCAACCAAATCCTTATCAGTAAAAACTGGGTCTACATAACATAGAGGAGTCAAAGCCAGTGGATCAGAGGGAACTGTCTGAGTTAATTCCTCCTCTAAAATATTTGGTGCAGGTATTGTTACTTCAAATTTCAAAGGAGCAGGTGGGAGGAGGGTTAGTGGGAGAAGTAGACTGAGGGGGAGCCACTGCAGTCTCAGAAGGGGGGGGGTTGAACTGCATCCTGAGCCTGCTGTATCAAGAGGTCAGGGCTTACGCAGGAGGCCTTATTTTTTGCTGCCCAAGGACACTCACTAAACATATGACCATACTCTTCACACAGATCACATTTAGTGTGATTAGCACATTGCATTGTAACAGGCCCTATTTCCCCACAGTTGTCACACCGGGGCTGATCACAAACACTAGAAAGGTGGGTCCTCAAGACATAACAGGCTCTAGGCTGACCCCCATAAAAGCAGACCCCTCAGTCCCTGCCTAACAAAAAGGAATTTGGAACATGTTCAATTCCTGCATCAGTTTGCCTTAATTTTATTTTGTATTTCCATCCACCTGTCCAGAATTGTTCAGAATCTAATATTGGTTCTGGGGCACTCAGAACATCACATTTCTGTGATAACCAATAGGTAATGTCTTCTACATGGACCCCCTCATTTCAAAACATAATGATCACATGCTTTATCAGGGGTTTAGTAAGGGGAATAACCAAAAAGGGAGTCCATGTAGGGGAAAACTTCACCTGCCCATACCTTTCCCAAAAAAGGCTGAAAGCACGAGTTGATCTGAAACTGACATCAAAATTATCTTCTCCTGATATATTTATGATTGAAAAAACATCTTTAGGAGAGAAATGTAAAGAGTCTTTCAATAAACATTTGCCAACATAATACCTGTCTGGCCTTTCCTCCAGGCCTCCTTTATAACGAATGTGGACCGCATTTCTTCTGGAGGCTGCTTCCCTTTTAACTTTAGAAAACAGTTCTGATATAAGAGGCTTCTGTTCTGGTGGAATCGTGAGGTCTAAATCTAGAGAAACCTCCTGAGTCTTTAAAACAGCTTTAGTTTTAGAAGTCTCTTCAAGAATAATAACTTCTTCTGGGGGTAATGTGGGGAGCTTTGAAGCAGACAACGGTATTTCAGTCATAGCTTCCCTCATTTTTTCCCCACTTTTGGTACTATTTCAGCCCCTGGTTTCCAAGTAGGAGAAGGTTGTGAAAAATTCAGATCTGTATCCCAAGCAGGGTCAGGATCCCACATGCCTGTTGGAGCTCGTTTCCATCCTGCTCCCAATAATGCCTTCTGTGGAGACCAAGGCCCAAAAGGCAGAATAGGAGAAGAAACATGAGGATTTATAGTTTCTAAGGGTGCTTGTCCAATAGCTGGATTAGTAAGAGTCTTATTTCTGTTATCTGTTGCCTGCTTTAAGACTTATTTTGTAAATGTAAATTCTGTATTGCCTTTTTGTGAGGTTGCATTGGTCTGATAAATTATTGGAGCATTCATATCTTCCGAGACAACCGCTGGAGTTTTAAACACAAAGCCTGCCATTTTTGTCAGTGGTGTACTAGCGTCCGAGGTGAAGCCCTGAACTGCAGCTGATTTAGCCACTTCACGTCCTTCATGCAGAACTATAGTGCTCAGTATGTCAACGGTATTTACCACCCTTTTCTGGATAATTACAGGCTTTTGGCACTCGTTAGCCTCAACGATTTCACTGCCAGCCTTGCAGAGTACATCATCCTGATGTAAAGGGGTATACACTTTAGTAGGAACAGACACTGGCTCACCCAACTCCATCAGGGCCTTTGAAGTTGCTGCATCATCCAGAACACTGACAGGCCAGCTTGTGCTCTTGACAGAGAGAGCAGCTGCGCTATGTGTTGTCTGCGAATTTATTTTATTACTCAAATCATTCTGTATAGAAAGTTCTTCCGTTTCCTTAGGTAACTTCACATTACATCCTTTTTGTTGAATAATGCCTGTCTCAAGGCCATCATTAATTTTACTTAAATCTTCTGTGGAAATAAAAATCTCATGAAAATCCTCCTCCAAATCAAACTCATAACAGGTATCTCGATTAGCCTCTATCATTGATGCAGTGGGAGAGGAGGCCGACTCTACCACCAAACGAACTTCTTCCTTCTCCGACGTCGCACTCTGAGTGGCCATCATTCAATCAGACAGCCTGTCCCCCTACTGACGAATAGAGGAATTTCCCCAATGTCCTGGCCAAAGTTCCCCTTCCCCTAAAACCAGTTCATGCAATTGTCCAAGGCTGTGTGTGGATGATGTGTGAAATGACTGCTACTACATTTTCAGTCACTTCCCTACCTTTCTAGCATGGCGTGTAAAGTGCTTTGGATACAATGTGTATAAAGAGTGCCATATAAATGATGATTCTTCATCTTCTTCATCTAATGATTCAATCCAGATGAGCTCTTAACTATAGGGATTCTATTGTTCGTGCTGAGAACCCTTTGTTTTGTATTCATTGTTTTCAAAACTCATGAGCTTCTTGACACCCATGCTTATTTATTTTATTTTTTGAAATGTTTCACCAGGAGGGCACACTGAACAACAAGTTGCTCATCTCACGGTGCGACCTGGGGGAAGGGGGTTACATAGGGTTGTGAAGGATGATCAGTTACAATAGTATGTGGGTAGTACAAACAATTCAACATTGTAAGATTGTGCAACAGTCAGAACACAAGGTATTGTACAATAAACAGTAGTGGAACATTGGGTAAATTACAATACATGTCCAAAATAATACAAAAGAACATATAAACATACAAAACAGTAATAATGCGATAGAACCATTTATAGTGCATAAGTGTACCAGGAGCAGGCTTGAGATAGTACGCAAGTACTGTAGGAGTAAAAAGGACGGGGTAGGTTGTGCACACTGGTGACCTCAAGGGCAGGTGGAGAAGAGAGCGGGGAGGCAAGAACTGAATATGAGGAGGGCAGGTAGCCATTTCCTGATTCCCCTTCAGGATGTTGAGAACTCCTGGGGGTCATGGTAGGATGGCAGAAACTTGGGATAGGTATTAAGGAGGGCTAAAGCAGGAACAGCTGAGGGAAAGGTAATTTTGTAGGGCAGAGGTAAGGGAGTAGTTGGAGGAGGAGGAGTGTCATATTTCAGGTGGGAGGAAATTCCAGATTTTAGCGAAACAATGAGCTTTATGAAAGGAAAAAGGTAGTAACAAATGAAATAACATGGTTAATGATACATGTACAAAAGAGAAGAGGAAATTGAATAGATTGACTAGGAAAGCTAGAACCTGTAAATGAAACAAAATCTTCAACTATTGAACCAACAAAGGAAAGTATATAATAAAATCCTTAAACAAGAAAAATATAGCTATCAGCTAAAGCTATGAAATAAATTAACTAGCTGTGATACAGAATAACATTAAAAACTTCTGGCAACTGGAGGCTAGAGGTTTTAGCACATACTCATTTTCTAGTGAAGAATTCATTCAACCTAAGGAATAGAAAAAAATACTTTACTGAGGTGTACTATGACATGCAGGAAATTCCATGTAAAGATATTATGGAACAATTTAGAGTTAATCTTCAGAAAGTTTTCATGCTTATCCCTATTTCTTTCATGATAGAAGAAATCCCAAATGCAGTCAATCAGGCTAAACTAAATAAGGCCCCAGGCCCTGATAAAATTGTAGCAGACATCTTTAGATATTGTCAAGCATGGTGGATCCCACTTCTTCATCATTCATAAAACTATATAATATAACATAAAATCTTCCTGATGTCTTGTTCAGGTAATCTGATACAGAAACATGGAAACATAGACAATGATGGCAGAAAAAGACCATTGGTCCATCCAGTCTGCCCATAAAATTCTAAGAAACCCAGCAACTATTGTCCATACACGTTTCTAACCCACACTATCAACCCCATGCGCCCCACCATACCGCTACCACCCTGAGCAACCAGTAAGCCCTTCAATGTGTCCAAGCTATGTTTGAAACCATTGATAGTTCTGGCACCCACCACATCAGCTGGCAGATTGTTCCATGGCTCCACCACCCTTTCTGTAAAAATAAAACTTTCTCACTTCCCTCTTGAACCTCCTCTTCGTCAGTTACCACTCTTGCTCCCAGGTTCTTGATCTGCAACTTACGTTAAATAGTTCCTTGCCGTTTATCATGTTCATTCCTTTCAGGAACTTGAAGGTCTCTATCATATCTGCTGTGCCTGTATGTGTTCTGTATAAATCTCTATTGTATACTTCTCCTCTACCCCTTTCCCCCAGGACACATCTGGAATCGAGCGTTATTCCACTCAGTATGCCTTCCTGGTAAAACTTTTAAATAAATAAATAAATATATCCTCTCCCTTGTCTGGCCTCCACTGAGTACATGTTTAGTGCCTTGAGCCAATCCTGGTAAGATCTGCTTTGCTGACCCTGAATCATTTTGGTCACCCTACATTGCATTGCCTTCAGCCTGTCCGCATCTTTCCTTAGGTGAGGACTGCAGAACTGGGCACATTACTCCAGGTGGTACCTCACCAGTGATCTATAGAGAGGTAGTAATACCTCCTTCCTTCTGCTGTCGATACCCCTTCCTATTCACCCAGCATCCTAGGCCTTGTTGCACTGGCTTGATTCTTTTAGGGAGTCATGCATGATTCCCATACAGTAGGTCTCTTTCCTCAAGGGTCATACCCAGCTTTACCAACCCAACCAGTACATTGTCCTGGGGTTCTTGCTCTCTGTCTGCATCACCTTGAATCTTTTGGCACTGTATTTCAATTTCTAAAACCTTTGACCACATCTCTAGCCATTGCAAATCTTTGTTGTCCCTAACCCACTCCTCACTGTCTACCCTGCCACAAACCTTAGTGTTATCTACAAAGACACGCAACTTGCCCTAGATTCCTTCTCCCATATCACTGATGAACCTACTGAACAGGAATAGACTTAGGCCCAATCCTTATGGTATCCAACCATGAAAAATGGACCATCCTGCAGCAGCCTAGCACATCAGCACTACACTTGTGAGTGTAGTTATTATGAAAATCTTCTGTCACTTTATGTGATCAGCCTCTGATATACACCCACCTGGGTTACATAAAAAACACTTGACTTTCTATAGTGATCAAGCAAAGGTATGCAGTTATCTGGGTAGATACTGAGGCGCAAGGCAGATCCAAGTGTGTTCATTAACACAGGTTAGTGTATCTCAGAAGGCGTTCACATGAAGTGAGATTCAAGTTTGCAGAATAAGCGCAGTCTCATTTGTACATGCTGAACAAGAGCCCATGAAGGGCTTGCAAATATTTAACATGCCCGCTAGGAGCAGGGTTGAGCTCAGGTGGGGCTCTATTATTTTTTTTCATACCTGCTCTTAGTGGATCCAAGTTGCTAGACCCCTCTTGAGCACTGGGGGACTGAGTCCAAGAGGGGCTGATTTTTTTTTTATGTGCTCACTTTGAGTAGGAAGGAGCCCAGAAAGGGCATATAACATTTTTACATGCCTGGTTGGTGCAGGACTGAGCCTAAGAGAGGCTGTGTCATTTTTTACATAACCGCTCCCAGTGAATCCAAGGTGCAAGCTTGGAAAAAGCTGATTTAATATAATAAGTCCCCTCCAAGCCCCTCCAAGCTTTAACAAATTATTTTCCCATCCTCTTGGAGAAGGGCTGCACCCTGGATTGAAGGGGCATTAACTGAAATTTCCCCACTCCATTTTTTTTGGGGGGGGTAGCAGCACAGAATGGATCCTGATACTGACGTTCAACTGAAGGTTGGAGGCTCCCTGTTAAAGGACCAAGGATAGAGGAATTCCTGGCTCCAGGAATGCAAAGAATTGGATAGCTGTAGGCTTCAGGCTGTGGTGGTGAACCCCCAAGTTGTGGGCTATTGTCATTAAGGAGGTCAAATCTGGGATTACAGAGACAAAAAGAAAAATGTCACACTGATGTAGTCAAAACACTGCTCACACAGATGTAAACTTAGCTCTTCAGATCTGCTGCTGTTTGGATGTCTGTGTAGTGTATTATGGCTTACAATACACTATCATTAAGTCTAACTGTGACCCCTGATTCAGGAATACAGTTGGGTTGATCAAACCCGCCTACAACATGCAGCTTGCTTCCTTCCCAATAACCACCAAGATCTCAGCTGAAAAATTAAAAACATGAAACGTAATAAGAGATCACACCACAACATTTTATGTTTTCCTGTTTTTATATGAGTCATATCCTAGTGGAGTGTATGGCATAAGAGATCACACCACAACATTGTATGTTTTCATGTTTTTATATGAGTCATATCTTAGTGGAGTGTATGACATAAGAGATCACACCACAACATTTTATGTTTTCATGTTTTTATATAATATGAGTCATATCCTAGTGGAGCGTATGACATAAGAGATCACACCACAACATTTTATGTTTTCATGTTTTTATGAGTCATATCCTAGTGGAGTGTATACCATAAGAGATCACACCACAACATTGTATGTTTTCATGTTTTTTTATAAGTCATATCCTAGTGGAGTGTATGACATACAAGATCACACCACAATATTTTATGTTTTCACGTTTTTATATAATATGAGTCATATCCTAGTGGAGTGTATGCCATAAGAGATCACACCACAACATTGTATGTTTTCACATTTTTGTATCATATGAGTCATATGCTAGTGGAACGTATGCCATAAGAGATCACACATCAACATTGTATGTTTTCACATTTTTATATAATATGAGTCATATCCTAGTGGAGTGTATGACATAAGAGATCACACCACAACATTTTATGTTTTTACATTTTTATATAATATGAGTCATATCCTAGTGGAATGTATGCCATAAGAGATCACACCACAACATTGTATGTTTTCATGTTTTTATATGAGTCATATGCTACTGGAGTGTATGCCAGTTAAGAACCGTGAACAATGTACAGTAAGACTGCTCATAAATACACCCTTTCTTAAAAAGGATGTGTATTATCAGTTGCAAAAATATATAATATATGATAACCCTGTAGCAACTTATATTTTCCATTAAGAGGCTAAGGGAGGAACTGATCTGTGAACATCCTAGCATGCTCTGCACCCCCCCCCCACCACTAACAAAGAAAGTCCTAGATCAGCCCCTAAAGACTATATGTAATGTGCTTTTAAGATCACTATGGTTTGTAGTTGCGAAGGAGACTATACTCTAAAGTCAAAGGCACTCAAGACTCCAAATACATCATCAGATAAAATATAGCAGTATAGTAGTAGTTAAATCCCCAAGCTGTGGACTTAAAAACCTAGTAGACCTGGGTTTGAATCCCACAATTACCACTTGCATACTTTGGGGCCCTATGCAAGTCACTTAACCTCCTCACACCTGGAAAAGAAATTCAAAATGAACTTCAGCACAGTGTGCCTGTCCCAGCCAAAAACAAATTTAAAATAAAGAGCCTCTGATATTGCAGGGGCAACTTTCTAAAATGCAATAGGTTCACACAATATAGCCTTTATGTCACATACTGATACTTATCTTCCTCTCCTACTATATTACATTTTAAATTTTCATTAAATCAGGGTCTATGTCACTTGCTCTTCATCTGCTCTGGCTGCTTGCATACAAGTGGCATCATAATTATGTTGCGTGATATCACAGCTGGTTGTTGTAGAAATTATTATAAGGCCACAGCAAAGGGTTATTAAGCCACTTGTGGAAAAAGCAGCCAGTGCAAATGAAGACCAAGTGACAGAGATTCTGCTTGTACAGAAATTAAATAAGTAATAAGCAAGATGGGGAGATACACTTGTTTATTTTTTTATTCATATGTTGACTGGGTAGGTGGAATGATCCCATGGACTGTTTTCAGGCATGACCCAGGCCACAGAGATGGCACAAGAAATAGAGAAACAATACATCAGGGAACAAATACATCAAAGTCAGTACAATTCACTAGGTAAACAAATAACAGGGGAAATTATACAGAGGTTATGTGGGTGGGTGTAGGGCATAACACCGAGGACTACAAAAGAATACACTGAGATATCAAAAACACGCATGCATATAAAACAAGTACAGTTGTAAACTTCCTCATTTGGCCAAGACTTAGAAGATGAACCAGGGGAAAGGCTACATCACAAGATCACCAAGGGGAACAAGAACAGGTAGTAGTAGTAGTGGTAAGTAAGTGCATCCTGAGGAGACTGCCGTGGGGAGTCAAGGGCTCTCAGGGAGGGTGGCAGGCTGTCCCAGAGGATAGGGGTAGAAGAAGAGAAAGTCCTCTGACCCATGCAAGTGGCGTCTTATGGGCATTCCACCATGAGGCTTGCAACATGGCAGAGGTCACAGCTAAACGTCTTCGGCTGAAGGAGAGAGGGGATGTCATTGGATTATGGATCACCATGCCTAAGGTGCAAGCCAGGTGGCAAAGTCAAAGTCATTTTTATTTCTAAATGCTCTTTTCGCAATATCAAAGCACTTGTACATAACTATAAACATACTAAAATTGAAATAAAACAGTAATCAACAAAGTTCTGAGTTAAAACACATCTAAGAAGCCTAATTCAAATAAGCACATTTTTAAGGCAGCCTTGAGGTCTCGATTGACAGGCAGTCTCTAATCTGACAAGGTAGAGAGTTCCACAGGGTCGGGGCCATATAAGCAAAAGATCTCACCCCTGAGGACTTCAAATGAACCCTGGGAACCTCTAGCAATCCCTCATCAGTAGAACAGAGCAGCCAGAGGGGGGCAGTAGGGATGAAGGAGGTCTTGCAAATAAAGCAGTCCCTGGCCATGTAGGGCCTTATAGGTCAGCAAATCGACCTTGAAGGTGATCCACCACTGCACTGGAAGTCAGTGCAGTTCACAGAGCATAGGTGTGACATGGCTAGACCGAGATAAGCCCATCAACAGCCTGGCGGCAGCTTTCTGCACCAGCTGCAGGCGGTGGATGTCCACCACCGGGAGCCCTAGGTAGAGAGCGTTGCAGTAGTCAAGGCGGGAGGTCACAAAGGCATGGACTAGGGTAGGAAAGTCATCGGGTGGAATGAGATGTTTTATCTGGGCGATATTCCTCAGATGATAAAATGAGTCCTTGATGATGGCTGACACCTGTGATTTAAGCGACAGCTCATCATCAAAAATAGTGCCCAGATTCCACACTCATTCAGAGGACCTCAGCTGCCTGCCCCCCAGAACAAGCCCAGAGGGATGAGCAGCCAAGGGCCCCTCTATCCAATGACCAGGGTCCACAATCAACACCTCAGTCTTATCCGGATTCAACCTCAACCTGCTGGCACTCATCCAGTCCTGAATCTTGGCAAGGCAGCTGTTAAAGACCCGTGACAGCATCATCCTGCTTGGGCACAAAGGACAAGTATAGCTGAGTATTATCTGCATAGCAGTGAAAACTCAACCCATACTGCCTTATAATATTTCCCAGTGGCAGCATATACACCGTAAACAACACAGAGCCCTGCGGCACCCTACAGGTCAGGGGAGAAAGGGGCCAAGGAAAAAAAAAACAACACCACTCTCTGAGTCAAGCCCATGAGAAAAGAATGGAACCATCTGAGGACAATACCAGACAGTCCACAGATCAATTGCAGATATTCCAGTAGCACCCCATGGTCCACGGTGTCAAATGCTGCAGAGAGAACAAGGAGAACCAAGATCAAATGGCTCTTCTGATCTCTTGCTATCAGGAGATCATTAAGTACTCGAACAAGTGCCGTCTCAGTACTATGCCTCTTCCTAAATCCATGGTAGCTCCATCTGGCTTGAGGGGGGAGTCAACCAAGTGTCTGATAAAGTGTGCAGTAGTGTAAGGAGTAAGGAGCTCGAAGGGCAAAATGGCAGATGTTGTAGGTGGAGTTTAGTCTTGATAGGTTAGTGGAGGAGGTTTGTGAATAGATGGGGGATCCACAGTACAGAAGTTGGAGGAGGTTGCTCTGAGCAATAGCGAGATGGGCTTCAGGAGTGAGGTACATGACTAGTCAATAGCTGGTCCCCAGTTTCTGATTTACAGATAAGCCCCTCAGGATGAAGTGCACTACTGCAGAATTCTTCAGAAGAGTTACTGCAGTAAACAATGCAATTTCAATGGGAGTTAATCCCTTTTGTCATGCAGTAAGTCAGTGACACTGTGCTTCATCCTGGAGGGCTTATCTGTATGTGATGTATTAAAATCTCAATATGGTTACAGAAGGAGTAGGCAGGGTCGAGAGTGACCCACAGGTATTTAAAGAGCTGATGTTCTCAAGGAGTGAACCATCAGGGGAATGGACATTGAGGGCCGGATATTCAAACTGCGCTATTTTGTGGCGCAAGCCCTTGCGCTGCACAAAATAGTTGCGCAGGGGTGTGTCCGGAGCGATATTCAAAGGAGTTGGCGCCTTTGAGCAACTCCTTGAATATCACCCCCGCCACAGCCACTGTGCATGACGAAGTGGAACTTGCACCACCGCAAGTGGTCAGAGTGGTGCATTCAACTTGCGGTGGCGCAAGTACCATTGTGCAATGCGCAAATTTCCGATATTCAAAAGGTGACATGCAAATGGGGCCATAATTCATGCAAGGTGCAGGGGGGGCCATTTGCATCTGTTTATGGCCCCATTTGCATGCCATTAGCATGCAGGTGTGCCGATCCCCCAGGACTTGCGCCTGGCGCCCTGCCAGGCAGCAGCCGTCGGGGACCGACACCTCCTGCAGCCCGATTGCGGGCAAAAGCTGAAATAACCCCCCACCAGCCCGATCGCGGGCGAGGTATTCCCCAAACGCATATCCTGGTGGTCAGTGGACGCTAAGCCCGATCGCGGGCTGGAAATATCTAAACCCCTCGAACATATCCCTGGTGGTCAGTGGACCGATAAGCCCAATCGTGGGCTGGAGATGTTTAAAACACCCCCAGAACACATCCCTGGTGATCTAGTGTCCCCACCACCCCACCCACGAGCCCCACCACCCGCTGCGGCGGGCGCAGCATCCATCCACCAGCCCCCGCGCCCACCAACTGACTGCCGGTAGGACCTGCATGCCCGTGGTGCAGAGCAAGAGCCAATGGGCGTGCAGCCTATACCGTACTAAGACAGTCCAGATTTGTGAATGAATTCCTGATTTTGTGAATAATTCATTCACGTCTGGTCCAATGCGATATGAGCTGCCTTCTGTCGCTCAACAGATGTGCAACCTACCGGGCAACAGCTCGGCGAGCAGTGGGGCGGCAGGCGGGTGGGATGCTGCCGCCCGCCAGCTGCGGGGGAGCAGGGTGGTGGGGCTTCGTGGGTGGATGGGGTGGGGAGACACTAGATCACCAGGGATGTGTTTTGGGGGTGAGGTTTAAGCATCTCCAGCCACTATCAGGCTTATCGGTCCACCTGGACACCAGAGATATGTTCGAGATTGACATTTCAGCCCGATCAGGCTTATCGGTCCACTGGACCACCAGGGATACGTTCGGGGGACACTTTGCTGCCCGCGAGCAAGCTGGTGGGGGGGATTTGCTTAAGCCCACGATCGGGCCAGTCGGGGAGGGGGGGACTTTTCTGCTGTTGCCCGCGATTGGGCCAGTGGGGGGTGGGGGGATGTTTACACTTTTGCCCGCGATCGGGCTGCAGGGGAACAGGGTGGGTTGAGGGCCAGCCACAGGTGGCAGCTGCTGTGTTGCACCCTGCAATGCGGCAGCTCACCTGTGGGTGGCCCTCGACTTGATCCTTTTTTTTTGGCTCAAAGTTGTGCAGGCACAGGTTGGGGGTTGCGCCTGCACAACTCTGCACAGCCCGGCTGAATATCGGGCTGTGCAGTTTATGCATGGTTCCTCCCCCTCCAGTTCAGCATGCATTCATTTGCATTGCGCTGTTGCTCAGCATGTTTTCAGTGGCACAACTGCCTCCTGCTGAATATCGCAGAATGGAGCAATTCCGGACTTGCGCAGGCGCAACCCTATTGCTCATGGCGCAACCCTTTTGAATATCTGGCCCTGAGTGTGTTATTGACTCGAGATAATTTGGTAAGTTTGGGTTTGGAGCCAAATATCATTGCCTTAGTCTTCTTGGTGTTAACCAGCAAGCTATTTAAGGTAAACCACTTGTGAGCATTGCAGTAATTGGTGGTGAGTGTAGGGGGGGGGGTGGTCAAGGATGTGTCACTATGGTAGAGGATTAAATTGTCTTCGTATAGCAGGGAGTGGTAGAAGAGGCAGTCCTGGGGGAGTGAGTTCACACAGAGGGAAAAGAGACTGGGCCCCAGGATAGACCCTTGGGGAAAACCAGTGGAAACCAGCAGGGAAGAAGATGTTGTGCCCCCGGAATAGAACACTTGGGTGTAGCCAGTGAGGCTATCTCTGAACCAGGCAGTGCTGGTGGAGGTTAAGCCTAGATTTCAAAGTTTGCCAAGGAGGATACAGTGGTTCACCATGTCAAACACTTTGGAGAGTTCCACAAAGATGTCTGTTGTAAGCCTCCCAATATCCATATTCTGGAGAACATGGTCCGAGAAAGTGACCAGAGCTATTGATGCACTATGTCCCTTTCTGAAACCATGCTGCTGAGGGTTGAGGAGGTTATATTTCATGATATTGTCAGTGATTTGGCAGTGTACAATCGTTTCCAAAAGTTTGCTTAAATGGGAGAGGATGTATATCGGGTGGTAGTTCTTCATATTGCTAGGATCATCTGTTTTAAAGACCAGGACACCTCTAGCCTGTTTTCCAACAGAGGGTACAGAGGCAGTAGTGAGGGAGAGATTGAAAACCAAAGTAAGGGGTATGGCAATGGCATAGAATTTTAATTTGACAGCAGATAAGGACTGCTTGGCCCACCTAGTCTGCCCAGTTCCCAACCTAATGAATAAGCTGCAGATCCTAGTTAACCAACAGCCTACTTCCTCTTACCCCCCCACTAGAACTGCCTTACATCTGTCGCATGCATTCTTGAACTCTCCCACTGTTTTTGACTCCACCAGCTCCTCAGGAAGGCTGTTCCACGTATTCGCAACCCTCTCCATGAAAAAATACTTCCTCACATTACTGCTGAGCCATCCCCTCTCTATCTTTGAATTGTGCCCCCTTGTTCTTGCCATCTCTTTTTCTGAAAGATGCTACCCTGTTGGACTTTGTTGTTTCCCCTGAGGTACTTGAAAGTTTCCATCATGTCCCCCCTCTCCCTCCTCTCCTCAAGGATATACATATTAAGTTCCTTTAATCTCTCTTCGTGTCTTCTGGTGCAGATCCTGCACCATTTTAGTTGCCCTCCTCTGTACAGCCTCCATCCTGTCTATGTTCTTGTGGCGATGGGGTCTCCAGAACTGCACGCACTACTCCAGATGGGGTGTCACCAACTGTCTGTACAGAGGGATAACAACTTCCTGTTTTCTACTGGTAATGCCTCTCCCTACGCATCCCAGTATCCCGCCAGCCCTCCTTACTGCCTTCTCACGTTGCTTGCTCACCTTTAGGTCATCTGATATGACTACCCCAGGACCCTTTCCATTTTTGTTGTCATTAGTCTCACCCACCATTGTGTACTCTTCCCCTGGGTTTTTGTTTCCCAGGTGCATTACTTTGCACTTCTTTGCGCTGAATCTAAGCTGCCATACATTTGACCATTCCTCCAACCTTGCCAAGTCACTTCTCATCCTTTCCACCCCACCTTCTGTATTGACCCTGTTGCAGATCATTGTGTCGACTGCCAAGAGACATATTTTTCCTTCCAGTCCCTATGTAATGTCACTTATAAACACATTAAAGAGGACCGGTCCCAGTACTGAACCCTGTGGTACCCCACTAGTAACCCCCCTTTCTTCACTGTGGACTCCGTTTACTATTACCCTCAGCGTCCTGTTGTCCAGCCAATTTTTTACCCAGGCTACCACCTTGGGACCCACTTCAAGGATGGCTAACTTGTATATTAATCTTTTGTGTGGGACTGTGTCAAATGCCTTGCTAAAGTCTAGGTAGGCCATGTCCACAACCCCTCCATGGTCTACCACTTTGGTCACTCAATCAAAGAAATCTATTAGATTCATCTGACATGACCTTTCTGCTGTGAATCCATGCTGCCTTGAGTCCTGTGCCCCACTGGCCTCTAGGAACTTAATAATTCTTTCCTTCAGAAGTGATGCCATCATTTTCCCTACCACTGAGGTCAAACTAACAGGTCTGTAGTTTCCTGTCTCTGTTTTGCTCCCACTTTTGTGAAGGGGAATCACATCCACCCTCCTCCAGTCCTCAGATACCACACCATCCTCCCATGATTTGTTAAAAAGGGTAGTCAGTGAAGTCACTAGTTCTACCCTTAGTTTTTTTAGAATTCTTGGGTGAATCCCATCAGGTCCCATTGTTTTGTGCCTTCAGTTTTAAGAGTTCTTTCAGAACCCTTTCTTCTGTGAATGGACTGGTATCAACCTCCCTATCCAGATTTCTTCTATTCTTTGATTTAGGTACCTCCCCCTCCTGTTCTTTTGTGAATACTGAGCAGAAGTATTTGATCAGTATCCCTGCTTTTTCACTGTCACCCTCTGCCCATCTTCCCTTCCCTTTATTTAGCCTCAATATCCCTTCATTGGTCTTTCTTCGATCCCTAATGTACCTATAAAAGGTTTTATCCCCCTTCTTAAGTGAGTTGGCTATCTTTTCCTCAGTTTAGGCATTTGCTGTTCTGACTGCCTCCCCCTCTTCCTTCTGCTTTAACTAGTACAGTTCTTTGTCCTGCTACTTCGGTGTTTCCTTATTCTTTCTGAATGTTACCTTTTTCTCCTTAACCTTCCCCACCACCTCTTTTGAGAACCACAGTGTTTTTTTCCTTCATTTTTATGTTGCTTGCACGCATGTGCAAGACATATAGTGCCATAATCCGAGTTTTTGGAGGTGTGGCATCCGTCTTCCAATTCAGACAGTGTGTTTGCAGGCACAGCCCCAGTTCCCCAATCACTGCTGTAGCTGTCTATTGCAGCAGTTGAAAATGCAGTGGTCATACAGTTGAAAGAGAGAGCTCCACTTCGTGAGCAGAGCTCCCCACACAAACACACACACATGCACAGCATACTGCATGCTCATCGCCTTCCCCTCCCCCATGCACACACTGTATGGCCGAGAGGTGCCCAATCCCCGTCGGCTCCGCCCCCAAAGCTTCCAGGTGCCACACTGGAGTCCACCCCAGTGTGGCAAAATTTGTTTAGGCTGACAGGGGTGCCCAATCCACCATCAGCTCCACCCCCCCAAAGCATCCAGGTGCCACGCTGGGAGCCCACCCCAGTGTGGCAAAATGTGTTATGGCTGACGGGGGTGCCCTCTCCCCCGTTGGCTCCAGCCTCCCCAAAGAGCCTTCCAGCTGCCATGCCGGGAGCCCACCCCAGCATGGCAAACATCCCACATTGTCTTATTAAAAAAACATAAACCTGTAAATACAAAAACTGTCCCTCGGTGCTTCTCTCTGCCCCCCTCCCACAACCCGCACCCACCCACTGCACACCCTGCCTCCCCACACACCCCCACCCCATACTTACCTCCAGACCTTGGCACAGCGATCTTCAGTGGACCAGGAACACGTCTTCACTCTTCAAAGCCGACACGAACTGAGGAAATGCCAGTAAGCTGTATAATGGGATATATAGGGTTTTTCAACTTTGCTGCATATCTCAGGCATTTTTTGAATTTAGCACCAAATTTTCAACATGGGTTTTTTGGGACCCCTCCTCATGAATTCTGTCACTGTCATGACGTTAATTGGGCCCAAAGGGTGATTTGCAGTCACTGCGCGAAATCACCTTTCAGGACCGATTAATGAAATGACAGTGCAGTGTTCATAAGGTGGGCTCGCAAAAAGCCTATGTTGCAAATTTGGTGAAAAAATTCCTAAAAATGACTGTCTTATGAGCGTGCATTGTGTAGTTCCTACGCACGCTTTCAAGTTTGTGAATTTTCAATATTTTCACTCCAGATTTTCAACATTGCCATTTTACCACACCTCCTTATAGAGCAGTACAGCTTTTTCACATCTTGCCCAAAATGTGTTTCTGCGCATGCTAGCTGCTGTGCTTTTCGGTTTGCAAATCAATGTTCGGGACAGATTAAGAAAATCATAGTTACATTGATCATGAGCAGAAGTGTTAAAATGGCTGTGTTAAAAATTTGGTGAAAAAATTCCCAAAGATGACTGTTTTACGAGCATTTGTTGCACTTATCCTACGCACGCTCATAAGTTCGCGAATTTTAAATATTTTCACTCCAGATTTTCAACATTGTCATTTTACCACACCTCCTTATGAGCAGTACAGCTGTCATTTTTCACATGTCACCCAAAATGTGTTTCCGTGCATGTAGCGCACAATGGCGCATTCGGTGTGCGCAGTCAGTGTTTGGGACAGATTAAGAAAATCAGTGACACTGTTCATGAGCAAAGGTCTTAAAATGGCTATGTTGAAAATTTGGTGAAAAAATTCTCTTCAGACGTTCTGCAATGTTACTAATGAAGACATTGAACAGGACTGGCCCCAGGACCGATCCCTGCAGCACCCCACTGGTCACCTCCCCTCTCCCTAGCCTGCACCCCATTTACCACCACTCTCTGCCTCCTGTCTGTTAGCCAGTTTTTAACCCAGTTTACCACCCTTTCCCCCATGCCCAGCCTACCCAGCTAGTTTATTAGCCTTCTATGTGGGATGGTGTCAAAGGCTTTGCTGAAATCAGGGTAAGCATTGTCCACTGCCCCACCCTGATTCACTTCCTTTGTCACCCAGTCAAAGAAATCAACCAGATTTGTTTGACATGATGTCCCTACTATGAATCCATGTTGTCTATGGTCCTGGGCTCCGTTGGCTTCTAGATGCCCCACTCTCCTTTCTTTAAGCAATGTCTCCATGGTCTTCCCCACTACTGAGGTGAGGCTGAATGGCCTATTGTTCCCTGCCTCCTCCCTGCTGCCAGATTTGTGTAGAGGGACCACATATGCCCTCCTCCAATTCTCTCATCTTGAATGACTCAGTGAACATGGCTGCCAGAGGTACTGCTGTCTCCCTTTGCAGTTCTCTTAATATCCTTGGGCATATGCCATCTGGTTCCATCGCTTTGTCCACCTTCAATTTACTGAGCTCTTGCAGGACTCTTGCATTTGAATGGACTATTGTCCACCTCTTCACCCCCTTGGCAACTGCTTTACTGATGTGGCCCTTGCCCTTCCCACGCTTCTGTGAATACTGAATGGAAAGACACAGTGGATGTCTTGGGAGGAAGGCATGGAACTATCACTTCCAAATACCTAAACAGCACATACAAACAAGCAACATTCGGTATTGACAAATGCTTGTGTTTTGTTGATTTGCTTCACACAAAGGCTCGTTGCCTCTGTGATGGCTGTTTTAATTTTTCCCCATTGTTCCTCCACCACCCCCTTCTTGCCCATTTGCTAGTACTTTTCTGAGTCACTCTCCCATTTTCCCAAAGTCAGCTCTCTTAAAGTCCAATACTTTTGCTTTTGTATGGCTTGACTCTATGAATGTGTTTATCGTGAACCACACTGTTTGGTGGTCGCTTGTTCCCAAATGGCTACCCACTTCTTAATCAGAGATTCTTTCTCCATCTCCATTTGACAGTACCAGGTCTAAGACTGCTCCCTCCTGAGTAGGTTCCAACACTAGCTATCTGAGGCATGCTACCTGTAGGGCACTGAGAATTACCCTGCTCTTGGATGTGGCTGCAGCAAAGCTGCTCTAGTTAACATCTGGCATATTCAAGTCCCCCATCAATAATATCTCCCTTTTTTCTGCCATTCTAAGGATACCTTCTATCATTTTCTTGTCCATTGCCTCCCGCTGAGATGAGGGTCTGTATACAACCCCTGTGCAGATTGTGATGCCATTTCCTGTCTCCAGGGTGACCCACAGTGCCTCCTCTACTCCCTGTTTATCCTTTAGTTCCATTGCTTTGATCCCTTTCCTTACATAGAGAGCTCCTCCTCCTCCTCCTCTTTTACCCTCCCTGTCCCTCCTGTAGCTTGTATACCCTGGTATGTTGGCATCCCAGTCAAGGGTCTCTGTGTACCATGTTTCTGTGACTGCCACGATATCCAGGTGTCCCTCTTCCACCAAGGCCACTAGTTCAGGGAGCTTGTTACACAGACTACAGGCATTGGTGCTCATCACCCTCCATTTTTTTATGACCTTACCCATTTTAGCCCCATCTCTGCCCTTATTGCCTTTGCTTTTTTGCATTTACCCCTGTTCTGCTCCCTATTGACTTCTATGCCATGGTGTTTACCTCACCAACTACTGTGTTTTATGGGGGGAGGCTGGGATTTCCCTGCTCCTTTTCAGTGCCTCCCCCCTTGGCTAGCTTAAATGCTTGCAAATGAAGCATTTAAACCTATCACCTGGGATCCTGGTTCCCCCTTGGACAGATGCAGACCATCACGTCAGTATAGGCCGGCATCCCTCCAGGTGGACCCCCAGACCCCAGTGAAGCCAAAATCCTGAGCTCTGCACCAGTTTTTCAATCATTCATTGAATCCCATGCTGCAGAGTACCCTAGCATCACCCTTGCCATAGACAGGCAGCACCTCGAGAAGGTTACCGTACGTGCTACTTGTCTAAGGCCCCTCCCCAACTCTACAAACTCCTCTTGCACTGCTCTGATCCCATTCCCAGCCAGGTCATTTGTCCCTAGGTGGACAATGACATCCAGTTCCCTCCCTCATGCACTTGCTCCCACAATCCTGAGGATTCGCTCCCTGTCCCTCCAAGCCATGGTGCCAGGCAGGCACCCTACCTCCCTCTCCCCTTCCTCCCCCAGTTCTATCCCCTAATGATTGAGTCCCCCACCAGGAGTTGTTTCCTTCCCCTGTGGGGTCCCGTGCCACCTTCCTGTGGGTCTTCTTTGTGGAGATTCCCAGCATCCTCCTTGGTGTCCACTGCAGGTGCCTCCATAGAGGAACCACTCTCTGCCAGAACAGCATATGAATTGTTGAGAGGTACAACTGGAGGGATGCACCTCTGTTCCACCACCCTCTCCCTCCCTGAGCCCACCTTGGTCCAACCGCTCATCTTTCTTGGTGACCTCTGAGGTAGCGGCGGTGGTCCTGGTGATCCCTGGGTGGGGGAGGAGGTTTCACGAATCCTAGCCAGGACAGCCTGGAGATGGGCAACCTCCTCCCTCAGACCAGAGAAGTGCCTGCAAATAGGGTAGCATTGCAGCCTCCAGAATGTCTCCCAGAAGATTGCCGCCCCACAGCCATTGCACTGCACCACTCCCAACATGTCTTATTTTGTGGCCCCTCTCATGTTGCTTTGTATGCTTACTCTTTCCTCCCTCTGTTTATTTTTCCACCTACTTTCCTACTGCCTATGTGCCCTTATAGCACTCACCCTTCTTGTTCTGGGAGAGGAACTCCCTGTATTCTTCGGTAGTCTCCTTCCTCCTTGCTCAGAGTCAGACCTCCAGCAGTTAGGAGGAGAGAGAGAGCTACTCTTTTCCTTCAAGGATGATGAAACCTATGTGTCTCAGTGATCCTTCCCTTCCTACTGCAAAACAGGAAGTTCCTGCTGTCAATCAAATCCAGTGCCTATAAAAGTAGAACTGCCTAAGGATGGGAGGGTGGAGAGGAGGAAAGGAGGGCAATTAGTAATAAATGTAGTCTTTTACTCTGCTTCTCCTTGTTCTGAAAGCAAGATTTATTTCTGCCAAAAGCTAGCAGTAGGGAACTGTAATTGGGGACATCTGGTTTTCTACGCCTAAGCCACACCCCAATTAACTTCTCTCCTCACTGATACAGTCCCTTTCCCCAACACAGAAAAACACACAGACTTTTTTTTACCCTAAATGAAACCCCCCACTTCTAATAAAGTATCTGTTTGGTTAATCACAACAGGCACTGACTCCTGCTGAGATAAAAGTGTTCTATTAGTAAGAAAAGTTCTAGTCTTTTAGTCTGCTGCTCCTTGCTTGAGCCACAGTTTTGAGGAAATGGGGGAAGAGGCAATCACTTCCGGTGCTACCCCAGTTAGGGGAGGCTCAGGAGGAGTTTGAGTGTTGTGCAGGGTGAGATGAAAAAGAAGTAGAATGGAGGTATGTTGGGGTTCATGGCAAGTGGGTTGAGGAGGGGAGAACTAGGATTGTGTGGCAGAATCTTGACAAAGTATTCATTAAGGTTATAAAATTTGGCATTGAGTGCATTTTCAACTTCAGCAGGGTCTTTCAGGAGACCTTTGGGGGTGGTGGGATAGAAGGAGAGGCTGCTTGTCCCCTGGGTCAAGCAGGGAGTGGATAACAGACCAAAAGTGCCTTGGATTTCCAAGGCTTTGAGACTGTAGGTTGCGGAAGAAAGTAGCCTTACAGAAGTTGACCTGTTGCTTGCAAAGGTTTTGAAGGACTCTGTACTCATTACAGAGCAGAGGGGGGAGGCTTTGTATGATGCCCACTTGTCATCCCTTTCCTTCATAAGTCTTAAGAGGTCCCTCGAGAGACAATGGGTGTCACCCCCTCTTACTCTCCGAGTGGCTAGAGGGAAGTGCTTATCTTGAATGCTTGAAAGGGTGGCGATGAAGAAGCCAAACACTGAGAGGACATCATTCAAGTTATATAGGGGAGACAAATTTATAGCCATGATGTCAACATGTAGTTGGGAGGAGTCATAATTTGAGTAGTTACAGAAAGTAAGATATTTTGGAGAAGGGGGGTGAGGGGTTTTAGTGCACCAGATATAGTAGGTAGGAGTGTGATCACTGATGGAGTCAGATAGGATACCATCGAGGGTGATCCTATCTTCTCAGTTAGTTAGTATTAAGTCAATGGTGGAGTGATTTAGGGACCAGCTGTTGTGATGGATCGGGGTTGTGATGAGTTGAATGAGACTGTGGTGCCTCCCTGCCAGTGAAGGTTGAAATCTCCCAATAAGATGGTATCCCTGGGGGGAGAGAGGGATCCTAGGTTACTTAGTAGGAGTGAGACCCGTGCAGTACTACCTTTGAGTGGATTGTAGCAGCAGCCAATGTATGGTTTTCTGGTGCCCATGACAGATGACTCGGTGATGAGTCACTTGGTAGGGGATCCAGTTGCAGATTGACTGGAAGGGTGGCACTAAGGGAACTCTTAAAGTAGAAAAGGACCCCACCACCCTTCAAGGTATTAGAGCAGTCATATCTAATAAAGGAGTAACCAGACAAGTTACAGCAAGGATCGGGGTGGCAGGTTTTAGCCAGGTCTCCGAGATGCCAAGAATATCAGGCTTATAAAGAGGGACCTAGGCCACCAACTCTGCAAGTTTAGGTAGGAGACTCCAAATATTGAGATGGGCAATATTCAGACTGAGACTGCATCCCCATATGGGGTTGTTGTAGGAAATGGGAGAGTTAGCAGGGCCAGGGTTGCTTTCTACATCCCCAGCTAGGAGTAGAAGCAGTGGAAGAAAATGGAGTGCAATATAGCAGGAGGTGGGAGGAGTTGACCAGTGAAAGGTTAGTGAGGATATGTAGAAGAAAAGAAGATAGTGATCCTGTGTATGATAAGGGCCGAGGGAGTGAGGGATTGGTGTGAAGTAAGCTGTAGATGGGAGCAGGTGGGAGAGGTGCTGGAATAAATATTGGATGGAAATATTTTAGGGTGGCTTGTTCTTTGGCTAATATATAGGTGCAGAACTCGGTGGCTAGGTGAAGTCTAAGCAGGATACTTCAGATCAGCAGGGCCATAGTAAAGGGTTTCATCATACCAAAGGGAGACCCAAGCAGGGGTATGTGGAGTAGCAGGGCAGGGGGAGGCTAAGGCTAGGAAGGAGGGGATAGATAGCAAAATGGAGGTGGTGGGGGAGACAGTAGGGTAACTAGTAGAGGGTAAGGCGCAGTGGTGTCCCACACTGGAAGTAGCTGGAGGAGGATAGAGAGTGAAAAGCTAGTAGGCCAGTGGGAAGATGGGGAGAGGATACAGCTTGGTGAGACAGAAGATAAAGGAAGAAGCAAGAGCATGAGACAAGTAAAATGGAAAGGGAGGGGCTAACGAGCTACAATGGCAAGGGAAGACTGAAGCTAGGAGCAAAAGGAAGAAACTAAGAAGGAATGGAGCCTGATGCCTTGGTAGTCTCTGAGTCTTGGCTCAGACCTGGTACTGCTGACTGTGAGGTGAATATCCCATTTTACTCCCTGTTCAAAACTGACAGGCAGGCAAGAGGAGGAGTTGCCATTTATGTTAAAGACAAACTTCTGCCACAGTCATTGACTTGACCTAAATTTCCAAAGAATTTGAAAGTCTGACTCTCAAAGTTGAGCTCTCCTCCTCTGTCTCATTTTGTGTTATAGGATGCTATAGGCCCCCGTCGGCAAGATTACAGCTCTTGAACCACCTAAGTAACTTTCTAGGATCCCTGCCCTTGGAGTTTACCATATTAGGAGACTTCAATCTGGACTGATTTTCCAGTGCCTCCACACCCCTTAAATCCATTTGTGACTCCTTTGGGTTGTCACAACTTATTACTGAACAACGCACCCCAATAAGAAGAACCCAAATAATAGCACTCTGCTGGACCTTATTGTAGTAAGCAAACCTCATCTATTTTCTCATGCTAGTGTATTCTTCACTGATATCAGTGACCACTGTTTCATTACCTGTGTAAGATCCAACCCGAAGTGATCATCCTCTTCCAGATTCACCACTAAGAGGTTTTGTCATAACTTTGACCCCTGTGCCTTTATCTCTGACCTGTGGGATTCCCTGCGTTGGCAGGTCTTCTATCTAGCAAAATCAGTGAACTCGGCATATGACGTCTTCCAAGAAATTGTGTTAGGGACACTTGATAAACAAGCACCACTGGCTAAAGTCCGTGCTAAGAAAAAATCATGCAGGTGGTTTACAGCAGACTTGAAGGCCACACTGCATAATAGAGACTTGCTTTGGAAAACAGCCCGGAAAACTAAGCTCCCATCTGACTGGATTTCATTTAGGAGGACTTGGAACCCTTGTACCAAGATGGTCAGAGAGGCAAAGGCAAACTATTACTGTGCAGAACTCGATTGTTCCTCTAAGTGTTCCTCCAAATTATGGAAAACTTTAAAGGACATAGAAGGTCATGCACTCACAGATTTCTTACCCACAAAAATCACTATTGGTGCCACTTCAGTCTCTGATAGACCAACAATTCTTGATTCTTTCAACAACTATTTTGCTACCATAGGCTTAGCCTTTGATACCTCCCCTGCCAGCAATCTCCGCTCACAACTTGGCATACAGGATCAAGAAGTCCCTCTCACTAGCACTGCATTTTCCTTTCAGCCTGCATCCTTGAAAGAGGTTGAAGACCTTCTGCTACAGCTGAATACCAGGAAAAGTGTTGGTGCAGACCTCCTAGACCATTTTTTTTCCTGGAAATTGGTCCTCATGTCTTGGATGTGCCAATTATACATCTTTTTAACCTATCTCTCTCGTGGGCGATCTTCCTCCCTTATGGAAAACTGCCCATGTGATCCCCCTTCTCAAATCCGGAGACCCTAGTGACCTCAACAATTACAGACCAATCTCCCTACTCCCCATCTCGTCCAAACTGCTGGAGAAAATCATGAGTACTCATCTCAGGAACTATTTAGAGTCTGCAGATTTGCTTAACCCACTTCAATCCAGCTTTAGACCGTGGCATAGCACCAACTTGGCACTTGCAAAGGTGACTAATGATTGGCAGTGTGATCTGCATACTAAGAATTTGTTTATGCAGTGTTTGTAGACCTAAGCAAGGCATTCAATACTTTCAATCATGATCTGTTCCTTTCTTCCCTCTGGAACATTGGCCTGGACCCCCTAACCCTGAGATGTTTCCCTAATTACCTCACAGGTCGGCTCCAGCAGGTAAAAGTGGAAGGGGAACTCTCACCACTAAAACCCTTATTGAGGGGCATACCACAGGGCTCCATATTGGATTCACTGCTCTTCGCAATATATATTAACAGAATCGATGCCAGTATCAAATCTGCCGACATACATCTGTTCGCAGATGATGCGGTGCTATATATCAGCAGACCTACTCCCGAAGCAGCATGCAGAGATCTTCAACAGGAAAATGATTACAGGACTAGAAAATGATACCTATGAAACCAGATTAGCAAAATTAAAACGCTATCCACGAGAACTAAGACATACCAGGGGTGATCTGTAGGAAATGTATAAAATCACTAGAGATCAAACTCAAATGAATAACCTTGGGATTCATTTTTCTGAACATAAATTCAATCTCAGAAGCCATAGCAAACAATTAAAGTTGACTCACTCAAATAAGGACGAGAGAAGAAATTGTTTCACTCAAAGGATAATACATACTTGGAATGTACCTCCTCCTGAAGTTATGTATGTAACAACTTTTGAGGCATTTAAAAGAATGTTAGATAAACATCTGTTTGAGAATAGTGGTCCTTAAAACCCCATGTTACGGGGAGACAGGCATTATAGGCTTATAGTCTTCTGCCTGCCTTATTTTCCGAGTATAGTATAGTTCCGAGTATAATTCGGTCAGCTGCCACTCCAGCTATTGAACCAAAAACATATTTCTGAATGCCAAAAAAAAAAAACTAAGGCAATGTTCTTTTCACCCCTTATTCAGACAATTAACCCTGCCACCCATGGAATGTTACCTCAGATCATTACACTCCTAGGCGAACCATTGGAATACGTAACCAGGTTGAAATACCTGGGGGGTTTGGATTGACCATAGACTTTCCTTTAATGAGCACACTGAAGAACTGATAAGTAAGCTTAGACAGAGGCTTGGTCTCTTTTATAGGATTAACCACCTTCTTACACAGGATGCTAAGAAGAGACTGGTCCAAACCACCTTCCTTTCCTTGCTAGACTATGTCGACTTTCTCTATAGCCAGGGTCCCATTGTTGCACTTTCTAAACTCAATACGCTCTACCACAGAGCTCCAAGGTTCATTACCGGTCTTCCCTACTCTATGCATCATTGCTCCCTGTACACTGCTGCGGGATGGCCATCCCTCAATTGCAGATGACAGAGAAACGCCTCCCTTAGGGCCTTCAGAGCTATCACCAAGAAGCTGCTTCAGTATATTTCAGATTGTCTATCTCTAAGCACAGTAGGCAAGTCTGCCCTGAGAAGTGCCTCCTTCATCTCCCTTACTATGCCCAAGGTCAAATCGCGCTTTGGTAGGGCATCTGTCAGTTACGTGCTACCTCTAATCTGGAACAAGCTGCAAAAAACATTAAAATTGGTCCACCCCATCAATTTAGCAGTGTTTAAAACACTTTATGCATGTTCTTTCAAGGAATTCTGTAATTGCTTCCCCTGATCCTGCCTTATCCCCTGATAATAGTCCTCCACACTCTGTCCACTTAACATTCTGTCCCCTTTACTCCCTCCCTTCCTCTAACCTCAATTGTAACCCTATATTCTCTGTCTGTCTGTTGCCTCTGTATCAGGTAATAGAGACTGTGTCCTTGAGCATTGTACCTATTCACTCTTGAATGACTTCCCCTACTGTCTCCAAATTGAAGCCTGTACTCACTCAACTCGGCTGTGCCACCAGTCCCCTGTGTTCGGAGACTTTCTCATGGGTACCCCTCCCTCCTTCTGCATCCACCCTCTCCCACCTCCCCCTAACAGTAAAAACCTTCTACTCTCATACCTAATCTATGGATCCTTCCCTCATGTTTTCTGGCATTCTCAAGCATATTTTGTAAATATTGACTTTGACTATGGAAACTCCTTATATATTTTGCATATATATTGTTTTCTATGATTTTGTTACTGTTATTCACCTTGTGCATTGTACTTGCCAGTGGCTCAATTTGTATTTGTTTTTACGAACATATGAACATATGAATGTGCCAGCAGAAACAGACCACCCAGTCTATCTAAATCTGCTCGAGTGTGCAGCTAGCACCCCTAGTTTTCAGCTGCCCCACCTCCCCTCCCCTCCCCTCCCATTTGTCATCCTACTGCCACCGCCATCTCCCCCACCCTCACTCTCCCCTGTTCCCTGTCCCATGCCGTTTTGAAACTGTTCACAGATTTACATGATACCACCCATTCTGGTAGGGCATTCAATTTTGCTACCACCCTCTCTGTGAAATAGTGTCTCCTCATTTCCTTCCTAAATCTTCCCCCTGGTGACCATCCCCCTCCTTAACTTAAAGACCCCATCTGCCCTGTCCTTATTGATTCCCGTCAGATACTTGAATGTCCCTATCATGTTCCCCCCGTCCCTTCTATCCTCCAGGGTGTACATATTCAGGGTCTCTCAGCCTGCTGTCATAGTCTGTCCCTTCCATTCCACATATCATCTTTGTTGCCCTCCTCTGCACACCCTCCAGTAGCCTGCTATCACACTTTAGGTATGGCCTCCAAAACTGTACACAATACTCTAAATGTGGCCTTACCAGCAACCTGTAGAGAGGCAAGATCACCTCTCTTTGCCTGGAAGAAAAACTTCTTGCTATGCACCCCAGCATTTTGTTCACTTTTGCAGCCACTCTCCTGCACTGAGTAGTGTTGTCCATGGTCCCTGTTATCATTACCCCTAGGTCCTTCTCCTCCTCAGTGATCCCCAGCTTAACCCCTCCCAGACAGTATTTGCTCCTTGGGTTCTTCACACCAAAGTGCATAACCTTACACTTCTTTGCATTGAACCCCAGCTGCCACCTCTCTGACCAGTCCTCTAGCTTGCTTAGGTCCCCCTGCAGCTGCTTCCATCCCTCCTTTCCATTCATCATTGCTCCGATTTTGGTGTCATCAGCGAACAGACTTATCTTGTTCACCACCCCATGTGCAATGTCTGATATGAAGAACCCGAACAATACTGGCCCCAACACAGAGCTCTGTGGCACTCCAGTCATCACTGGCCTTGGAGTTGAGAGCTCCCGTCTCACCACCACCCATTGCAGCCTCCCACTCAGCCAGCTTGTAATCCAGTTTATCATTTTTGGCCCTACCCCTACACCAGTTAGCTTCCCCCCAAGCTGCCCATGAGGCATAGAATCGAAGGCCTTGCTGAAGTCCAAGTAAAGAACATTCATCGCATGACCCTTATCCAGCTCAGCTGTCACTCAGTCATAATATTGTATCAAGTTGGTTTGACAAGACTTTCCTGAAACAAATCCATGCTGCCTCACATCCAGGAGGCCATTGTCCTCCAGGTACGACACCAGTATTTCCTTTAGTATTGTCTCCATGAGTTTGCATTCTATGGAGGTGAGGCTTACTGGGCAATAATTAACCAGTTCATCCCTTGGTCCGCTCTTGTGTAATGGTACTACATGTGCCATCCTCCAGTCCAGTGGCACACATCCCGACTCCAGTGAGGTGCCATACAGATCCGCCAGTGGCTCCGCCAATACCTCCATCATATCCCTCAGCACCCAGAGGTGGATACCATCTGGCCCTGGTGCCTTGTCTACCTTCAGTGCCCTCAGTCCCTCTAGTACTCTACTTGCCTCAATTCTTCCATCTGTTGCCTCCTTTCCCCCTGTCCCCACCCTCCCAGACCATGGTGGTAACAGTACCCCCTTTTCTTCCATGAACACTGAGCAAAAGTATTCATTCAGTACTCCTCACCCTTTTCCATCCACTCCCCACCCCTTTTTATCCTAACTATTGTCTCCTTGTACTTCCTTTTCTCCCCGATGTATCTGAAAAAGCCTCCCCCCCATTAATTCCCTGCGCTAATCTCAGCTCCTTCTGGGCCTTGGCTTCTCTCACTTTTCTGGTCACCTCCCCGGACCATCTTGCATACTCCTCCCTGTCCACTTCCTTCCCTGTCCTTCTATACCTCTGGTGCACCTCTCATTTTGCTCTCACCACCTCCACTACCTCGCTGTTCAACCAGCATGGTTTTCTTGCTCTGCTACTCTTACTCTGTGTCTTGGTGCAGGCTTCTGTTGCCTCTGTAATCCCCCATTTAATAATATCCCATTTCTGCTCTGCATCCATCTCCTGCCTTATGCCCTCTAGTTTCCCTTTCAGTACTTCCTGCATCCTTCCAAAGTCTGCCCCCCTAAAGTTTACTACCTGAGTGACTGATTTCTCTGGCTCCCTGCACATCATGATATTAAACCACACCGTTTGGTGATTACTGTCGGCTAGCGGGTCCTCCACCTTTATTTCCCTTACTGCCTCTCCATTCGACAACACCAGATCTAAAATGTTCTTTAACCTAGTAGGTACTAACCAACTGTGTCAGGAGATCCTCCTGGATTGCGTACAGGAGAACTTACTCCCTAGCACTGGAGGTGACTGGAATGCTCCTGTCAACCCCCAGCAAGTTGAAATCCCCCATGATAACCACCTTCTCTTTTCTACATACCTTTCTGATTTGTCCTGCTAATTCCCTGTCAAGCTTCTCAGACTGGGATGGTGGTCTGTATACAACCCCAAACCTCAGTTTCCTACCCCTTGAGTCTAGGAGCTGCAGCCAGATTGCCTCTGTTCTCCTTTCTTCCCCCTCATACCTTGTGCATTCGATCCCGTCCCTCACGTAGACTGCCACCCCACCGCCCCTCCCATTCTTATGATCCTTCCTGTATACTTTGTATCCTGGGATTGCCAGATCCCAGTCCCAGTGTTCAGTTGCCCACGTATCTGTGACAGCTGCAATATCCACCCTCCATACTGCTAAGAGTGCTAGTAACTCAGCAGTTTTGTTACCTAAGCTTCTTGCATTCAGCGAGACCACCTTCATCCTACCCCCTTCCCTTCATTGGCCTCCATTTCCTTCCTTCTACTCCCTCCTTTTTCAGCCACCCCGAGTCCTTCGCTGCTAGCCTGGAGGGTAGGCTGTGATGCCACTCTATCAGATCCCAGCCTACCTGCTGTCCACCCCCCCAATTTAAATCCACCTTTGTCACAATATACCTCCCCAGTCTTTGCTTTAATACCTCCTTCTCCTCCCCACTCAGGTGCAGCCTATCCCTTGCAAACAGATTGTTATTATCCCAGGTACTGCCCCAGCCACCCACAACCCCATAACCCTTAGTTTGACACCATTCTACCAACCATGTGTTCAACTCCATAATCCTCTCCTTTCTCACTGTGCTTGCGCAGAGTATTGGGAACACCACTGTGTACATATCCCATACTATGTAATGACTATGTATCCTGTCCAGGTCCACCTCAAAAATGAACAATGCTCAATGGTGTTCACTTGGTTAAATAAAGATTTTGATTGATTGATTAATCCAGCAGGGAGCAGAACAATACAGATTATACAATGGCAAAGACAACTCTTGAGCTTTGACTGGTCAGTGTGTGCCTGGGACACTAATATTAACACTGTATGAAGTACATGACCACATCTAATCAAAAAAGTTTAATGTTTTGCAACTAAAGATGTACAAGCTTAGTTTCATATAAAAACCTTATTTACTAATATTGTGGGGAGAGAAATATTTGTCATGGCTAAAACATTTCATAGATATGCAGAGAACAAGTGTCAGAACATCTCCTTTATGGTGTGGGAATATCTCTTTTATAGTATCTCTTTTACAGTTTTATTTTTTTATAAGAAAACATACCACATGTGAATGCACTGCATCATGGGTATACAAATACCTAACTGTCTGGTATCACATAACACACTACAGTGATATCAGACCATACTACTACATGATGCAGTGCTTTATAAAGGGAGTGTTTCCTCAAAAAAAGTTAATTAATTAAAAATAAAACTGTACAACTGATACTATAAAATAAATATCCTATACATAAAAAGGATGTTCTAGCACTATTCTCTGCTATAATGTTTTAGCCATTATAAACTCATTTTGTCCCACAATATTAATAAATAAGAGTCATTGTATAATAGCAATAATTCCCTTCAACATGTGTTGTGGCGGGTTAATCTTATTTCTTAGGTGCACATGGCCTTGTGCACAACCACCTGAGTATGACATTATTCTTGTATACCGCACACCCTGTTGTGCATTATTCCTTAAATGCATAGTGGTGAAAAGGTAGACTGATTGGTTATCAGTGAACACCAGGACAGTATATAAGGAGTAGCTTCTTCTGTAGGAAGTATTAGTGGTGCTGCCCTTGCACACTGGTGTTACAGTATGCATCTGCAGCAGCTGGGCTTGATGTGTGGGGAAAGGCAGCATCCCTTTAGAGTCTTCATGACCCTCCCATAGCTTCAGATCCTCCAGGGGTTTTGTGGGACAAACCAGCAGAGAGGAGATTTATATGCAGTAAGACAGCAGCCCAGTAGTGTAATAGGAACCTATGGGAGGGGAAAAGGGATTAGGTTAAATCTGAAACAGAGTACACCTGGAGAGGTCAGGGAGAGAGTAAATGATGATGTTCTATGGGCTACCTATACTAAAACTGATAAAATAAGGCACCAGAGTGAATCTCCTTATGCTAAAGCAGATATAATAAGGCACCAGAGTGAATCAATTACCAGCACAGTATGAAATATATTAACACTATAAAACTGTTGAAATAAAGTTAACCTGAGGCAGTAAAATCATAGAGTCCTCTTAAGGTACACTCGGCAAATACAAATTACAGCAGATAATCAGCAAAACTGGGGTTGTGGGTGAGTCACTCATTTGTGTTTGGCTGACTATCCCTGTCTTGCAATAATGGTGCCAAATGCCAGAAACTGTATGGTTCTGCACACTGGTGTTGCTGTATGTACCTGCAGGTACTATCTGAATAATAATTGGATCCTGTGGAATGTATTTTTTTTTCAAGTTTTCCCAGTGATGTCAGATGTTCTTTAAGTGCTGCTTCACTTATTTATCAAGGTTTGCATCCTTCAGGTGCATCATAGACGGCTTCTCCACCCCATCCCTGTCCCTCTCACCCGGTGGGAGCAAGGATCAGGGTCATGGGGAGAAAAACCTGTGACAAATGAGAAAAGGAAACAAAAACCTCATGACACAATGCTCCAGACAGACATATCTCTGCTATACTACACCTGGCTGGCACAGACCGTATCTGTAGCTTTCTACATGCCCTTACTGAATGCTTCCACCTGGTGCCTCAGAAAAAATCTGATACATATATTCAGAAAGACAGACATGAGAAAGGGAACTGCATAGCATGATATTGCAGAAAAGTAGACTGTGAGAACTGACCACCACTTCAATGGAAGAGGTAACATTTCATTACATATAGGAGGCAATATAGTGCAGTGGTTTAGAGCTCTGAGCTGCAAATCTGGGGACCTGGGTTTGAATCCCACACTTGCATACTGTGTGACCCTGAGCAAGTCATTTAATTTCCTTGTGCTCCCAGGTCACACCTGGAAACATGCTTCAGCTTAGTGTGCCTTCCTGGTTAAAAAATGTCCCCTTTCTCTTTCCCTATTTTGAATCCAAATTTTTAACATGGCCTTTTTGGGGCCCCACCTCATGGCCAATAACAGCGGAATTATGCAAATCTGTTCTGGAATGCAATTTTGTGAACATTTTTCAGAATCACCTTTCAGGCAGGATTTGGATGTTTTCACCACATTTGTTCATGAGAGATGGTCGTAAGAAGACAATGCTGAAAATTTGGTATATACTGTAAATATGGTAAAATGTCCAGGTTATGTCTGAACATTGCAGTATGTCAAGGTTCACTCCTAACTTCACTAATTTTTAATATTTAAACTACAAACTGTCAACATAGCTAATTTTCCAAAGTACCCAGTCCCTACTCTCTAAAATGCAAAGGCATGTTTGTGTATCAGGACGCACTCAGCTTGGAGCGTGTGCATGCACATTACTTCAATAGCATTGCAGTAGCAGCTGTTGTAGCTCTGACCAGATTTTTTTTTTTGTTTTGTTTTAGCCTAAATAGTCCCTCATGGATCTCTAACCCCTGACCCCCCCACCAAACACACCCCCAACCCCTTCCACTCAGCACCTATCACCCCAAAACCCCTCACACACTCACTCACCTACAGACAGTCTCTTGGCTTAGATTCCCTCTCGCCAAAGAAGACATCCCTCTTGAACAATGACTGCAAACTGAGGAAACAAGGTAAGTGCTGTCAATGTATTTTCAATGTATTTTGAACTTTTACTCATAACTTTGTCATTTTTAGGTGCCAACAAGTGTAGTTTGTAAGTGCCAATTGTAGTCATGCTTCTTTTTGTGCATTTCAGTCAAGTGTAAGGAGAACTTTTGTGTGCAGTGCTGTGCCATGCATCAGGGCTGTTAGACTCAGAACTTACACTGACTGATCTGTCGTGCTGCAGGTCCAGCAGGCTGGGGAGAGATGATACAGTGGCAAGCTCTTTATTCCTCTGATAATGATATCTTTATAAAAAGCCAGCCAGGAGCACTGCCCTTCCAATCTAGTCTGTCTGGTAAGTGATTTCACACTAAACGAAAACAGTCATTTCTTAGAAGCAAACAAGAGTGGCTGGAGCCCAAATTAAGCCTAGCCTAAGGAGGACAGTGTGCAGCTTTCTGCTCTTCAGGTTCAAAAAACTCCACCTTAAAAAAAAATCAAAAAGAGACCCCTCATCAGAGCCCAGCAGCCTAATTTTAAAATCCCCCTTTTGTTTTTTGCGATTTTTCAGCCGCCCCTCTTTTTTTTGTTGCTGCAACTAAGGCCTGGTCATCTCAGACTGCTTCAAAGTAAGCTCCCTCACTGGGAGAAGAGTAGCAAATTGTAAAGTTGCACTAGCTCTTTTGTATGCTGTTAGTTAATTTGATTTTAGTTTTAATAATTGTCACAGAATCCTTTGCTTGTTAAACTTGAAAACAAGCACACACAGAGGTACTCTGCTTGACAAAAATATGGCAAACACAAGCAGTTACAGTGAAAAAACTCCTGTCTATTCCATAAGTGTAGCAATGGAACTCCAGCACTCTGGGTCTGACATGACATGTTAGACCCAAAGTGCTGGGGTTCGGTTGTTATACTTATGGAATAAACACAAGTTTTGTCACAGCAGCTACTTGTGTTTACCATGTTTTTGTCATGCAGAGTGCCTCTGTGTACTTGTTGGTTGTCACTGTGCTGTTTGCGGAGTGCACCCAAGACTTTGGGCACTGGTATTTACTTTTTTATATTCTTGTTAAACTTGAGTGCATGTCTGTCCTGTTCCTTTTAAACATCTTGTTACTTGGTGAGAAAATCCAGATTTGTTTTAATTTCTTTACACTCAGTTGTTTAACGCTCATGTTATTCCTACAGGATAAAGTATCTATGTTTTGCTTCTGTTTTTTTTTTTACATTTTGCAATTTATCATTTTCAGCTTACATTTTAAAGCTGCAGCATTCCGATACAAATGCAACATTCAGGGAACATTCAGGGAAATGTCAAAATCCCACAGGGATACAGTTGTCTTGCTATGGAAATCCACACAGCAGTTTAACAATAAGCTGTATGAAGCAGATCTAGCACTGTGGTTTCTAGGAATAGAATATAATACAAAATGATCATTTGTATCCAATGCTGCCCAGGATTATGGATGGGAATGTGTACTGTCAAGTCCTTCAACTTTACAATTGTAAAGAATCGCAGGGACAGAGTACTACCTTGGTGGAGTCCGAGTATCTGAATCAGAGGAGAAGAAGGACCTTGGAGTGATGATCACTAGTGACCTGAAGCACTCCATGCAGTACAAGAAAGCAGCAGCAAAGGCAAACTAGATGCTCGGATGCATATCTAGGGGGATCAGTAGTAGGAGAGAGGAGGTTATACTGCCCTTGTACTGGTCACTGGTAAGGACACATCTAGAGTATGGAGTTCAGTACTGGTGCCCACACCTCAAAAAGGACATTAACCTGCTGGAGAAGGTCCAGAGGAGGGCTGCAAAGATGATAATGGGTCATCAGGGTAAGGCATATGAGAAGAGGTTGAGGGCACTGAACACACGTACTCCCTGGAAGACAGGAGAGAGAGAGAGAGAGAGAGGGGGGACATGATTGGGACCTTCAAGTACTTGAAAGGGATAAATAAGGTAGATAGGGAGAGTCTCTTTAAGCTGAGTGGCAACCATAACACAAGAGGCACAGTCTTAAGCTGGAGGGTGGGAGGTTTAGGAGGGAGTTCAGGAAGCACTTCTTCACAGAGAAGGTGGTGGACACTTGGAATGCGCTGCCAGAAGAGGTCATCTCATTGAAGACAATGGACAACTTTAAAAGAGGCTGGGATAGGCATAGGGGGAAGGTAAGGATCATGGGTAGGGAGGATGGGAGGAGTGGGAAGGGAGGGAGGGCAGGGACAGTAGCTTAAGATGTGGACCCTGCAATACGAGCAGACTTGATAGACCAAATAGCCTTCTTCTGCTGGCTTCTTCATATGTTCGTATGTTTGTAAGTATGTAAACCCACGTGTAAAGCTATGGTTTGAAAGGGTATATGATCAGTTGTTGCTATATTTCTTTATGGTTTTTTAAAGACATAAGATTGTAAATGTCTCTCTAGTACAACTGTAAAATGATTGTTTCATAATATTACAAAATATTGTTGCTGACTTTATTCTGATAATTGCAATATTTAAGAAAAAAAGAAAACATCCAACTAAGTACCCACATTAACAAATCAGCTTCAGAAATGGAAAATGATGACCAGAAAGGTGAAGCGAATCGTAATTAATAAAAAATGTGTTTGAATGTGTTGCTGCTAGCTTCAGACATGTCTGCACAGCTCTTGAAAATGTATCACTGTTGTAGGGAAAGTTGTTTGATTTTCTGAATGTCAGTTCTGTACTGTCTTGATAGACAGGCTTTAGGTCCTTGCCATCTCTTTAGAAAATGGTGAGGTTATGCCACCCCACAGAAAAAACAACAACAAAACAAAAACGTCTCTATTTTCTGACAAACGCTCACCAAGTGTTAACACAACTGAAAAGGTGCCTGAATACAAACTGTCACTAATGTAACATACTTAGTAGTCACAAGAGTGAATTTTGAAATAATTGTAGTATTATGTTCCCAAGTAATTAAAGCTCAGCAATGTGCTGTACAAGGGCTGCTGGGTCAGTTTCACTGTCTGACTCGGAGTCCAAAGCAAAGATTGCCTGGGCTAGGCTGACTGTCTCAAGGCCCATACACCATGCTGCACAACTGACGAGGATGAGTCAAATTGATATGGATCTTGTGAGGAGAAGCAGCAGGCAGCTAGCCAAAGTCAGTCCTCAGTGGCTGCACCTTCAGTAGTTGCACAGAATGACCAAGATGGCAACTGTTGAATTTGGTGCCATCCTGACAGTCTCAGAACAGAGGAGGTTTCTCATCATTCTTAAGTCAAGGAGCAGCCACAGCCAGTCTACAGCACTGTTATGTAGCTGGATGCAGTGCCAACAGATGGGGGCAGGCAGCATTGAGACTGGATGGTGAGGGCTGGCCACAGAGTTCTTAGAATACATTTTTAATAGAACACTGTGGGTCTGGCTGGCTGCTAAGATTGTTTGAGCTTTGTGTGTCCAGTCTATGGAGCCAGATGGCATGTGGCGTTTGTGGTGGCAGGCGGCATGAGCCTGGCAGTGAGGTGTGAGGGTGAACTGGGCAAGAGTACCATCTGGAAGGACTGCTGGCACTGAGCTGGAGATGGGGGAGGGACAGGCAGCTGGAAGCATTTGAGAGGAGGACAAGGACAGAGTGTCAACTGGTTCTATGTGATAATAGTGACTGCCGAAAGGTGATCGCTATCATCGCGAACTGCATTATCACTGAAAACATTTTCGGCAATATGCACTAAAAGGCGACCAGGAACTTGGTTTAATGAATGCATACTATGTACAGTCCCATTCAGTGACAGTTCAGTCAGCAGCTGGCCTTGGTGGTGTGTGGAGGGCCGAGCCAGTCGCCGGCACTGCTTGGGTTGGGGGGAGCGGGGTGGGGGGTCCCATTCTGATGGGGTGGGGGGCCACTACACTATGGGAATACATGGGGATATGTATGTTACTCTTGACATTGGGGATCGGGGCATGGGAGGAGGGATGCTACACTGTGGAAAAAGGTACAAGTTGGGATTGTAGATCGAACGGGGATTGGGCATGAGGGGGGAACACTACACCATGGAAAAGGGTACAGGTCAGGATTGTAGTTCGAACGGGGATCGGGCATGGAAGGGGGTACCACTAGACTACTGGGGCTGGCAGACTGCTGTCTGTGTACTTGTCTACACTTCCACAGCCTGCCTATTGGTGGCCGATGGATTTAGGCAGCTTTTACAGTCTAATCTATGCATGGCAAATTTCTGGCTCTTGGGCAGCACTTTCATTCTGTATATTCCGATGCATGGCACATTCATGACCCCCACCGCCTGTTTCAACACTACATACAATGTCAATGTGTTATTACACTGACCTGCAAGCCACATCCTTGCCTTTTTAATATTGCACTGTGGCCCACATTCCAGGATGCGCTGCTCATCTCCAGTCTGTGCCAAGCATCCCCTTTGAATATGGGGGCCCAGGTCTTTACAACTTCGTAATGTCATTCAACGCTGTAGTTTGTCTTTTCCTCTTTGATCTTCGTCTCAGATTCACAGGACTCCACAGTCCACTACAGATTGAAGATCTGGACCTAGCATGTGCTGGTGTTGCAGAAAAAGCATTTATTGATACTCTAGTTTCATTCAGAAGTAAAATAAATTTAAAGTATTACTCTGTGAAGCAACAGCATTCACTGTAGCAATTAACATAGCTCCCAACGGTGTAACAGAAGAAAGGACCCCCCCCCATGATATACCCATTGCTTAGCAGATCATTTTGATGCATGTGTAGTTCACATGAGACTTAGGGAACAGCAACCAGTTACCTCAGAAATAGATTATCAAACAAAAATTTGCTATCCAGTTGTAGGCAACATGATTGAGAATTGAGATAACAATTTTCTAAACAGGGGTAGACCTACTGAGAGCAGTTCAGGCTTTGGAACCAACAAGTCCTTTGTTTTTAGATAAGATAACACTTCATGTTATGTGCAGTCACTACAGAGTATAACTTCCTGAAGAAGAATTGATTGCAGCATAAAGGTTTACTGAACATCTGCCTTCTGAAATCTGTCCACAGAATATCTCTTCATTGCTTGAATCACTGCCACTAGCTATGTTTCCTGCCATCCACCAATCGGGTACCATTGCACTTGTTATACCAGTCAATACATGTTCATATGAACGATCCCTCGGTGCCCTAAAATGAATAAAAACATACCTGAGAAACACAATAGTTAAGGAAAAACTAAGTGGTCTACATTAGCAAAGTGAGGGGGAGGCAACAAAACTAATTAATCCAGACAAAGTAATTGACAAATTTACCAAATTGTCAAACAGACGTATTGATGTTTTGCTTCCTACTGACATCACTAAAGAAAATTCCTGAATTATATGCAGGGCCAGCGTCAGGTTTTTGTGGCCCCTGGGCAATGGACCTCTAGAAGGCCCCCCCCCCCCAGATCCATCAGTCTATTAAAAAAAATACAATAAAACGACACCTCCGCCAGCCAGCTTGCCATCACCAACCCTCTCCACACAGCAGTAGTACAGCAGCAAGTCTGACAAAATTCCATTGCCACACCACCCCAGCAGGCCAACTGCTAAGCCGCTCTCACGCTCAGACCGTGACTGCCGACCAACCTCTAGAAGGCCCCCCTCAGACCCATCTGTTAAAAAAAATACAGTAAAACACCACCACCAGGGAGCCAGCTTGCCATTGCCAGTTGCCAATCATCAACTCTCTCCACACAGCAGACACAGCAGCAATTCAGACAAAACTGCACACCACCCTATCCTAGCATGCCAAGGCCAAACCATGCAGCCACTCACAAACTGGACCCCTCCCTGACCGCTGGCACCAGGCACCTTTAACTCAATGTAAAAAGTCAGTGTCTTTCCCAAACTCCTGCACCCTTAAAAGCAAAATAGCATAGCAGTTTTGGTACAGTGCAATGGCCCAGGCTGCGGCTACAACCTCCCCTCCCTCCGGGGCCTGGACACTTACTCTACCTGTCTTACCTTGTATGGTGTGTGTTTGGATCATGAAGGGAGCTTGATGCTGTATCCACATCTGATCCATTGCTGTTGTCAACTCGGATGGTGCTGTTTCAAAGCTCCACACAGGCCTGATACAGACGGACTATGACAGGGAGCTGCTGCCACTCTTGAGGACCGACCTTTTCTTAAATCTGTTGCAACAGTTCTTATATTTTCTTAGCCTAATTTATCCTTTACAATTTCTAGTCCATAAAGTTTCCACCTAGGGGCATCCCCTTCCCTTTCTTGACTATGCTGTAGTGTCCTCTTTAATTTTCCTTTTCCCTCTAAGGTCCTTATACAGGGAGGTTATTATGGTGACCTCCAAATGTATGTAAAATAGGCTGTATTTATCAATGTTGGATTTAGTATGTAATAGCATTATGTCATAAAGTACCTTGATGTATATACCTTATGTTTATGAAACCTGTAAATGTTGAAAATAAGGTGGCACTAGGAGTTTTTGATAATGGTAAAAAGTACTAGATGACTATTATAGAAAGTAAGTTATTTGTGCTATTTAAAATGCATGTACATTGCTGTAAACTGAACAAGTCTGAAATTTCATGGTGATTTGCATATATCCCATGATGCTTTGCATTATGGAAGTATGTATGATGTTGTATTTCTTTGAAACTTTAATTTGTTGCCAATGCCCTTTGCGGTAACCCATGTTTCAGTGTTTCTGCATTGAGGTTCTTTGCCTATATCTTGTTTTGTTTTTTTCCTTTTTGAGCCCCCACTACCCAAGCAAATGGGGCCCACATAGGGATGAAGGGTTTTTCACTGAAAAGAGATTAGATCAGAGATCAGTGTCAGTAGGTGCTGGCTAAGTGCACAGAAAGGACAGTCATAGTCTGTTACTGCAAACTGATGTGCTGAAGAAGGAATATGCTGTTACCGAAGCTTATTTCCTGTATTCTGAATTAACATCACACAGAGATTGTGTGTTGAACCTGAAGTTCTGTGTCTGGGCCATCTGTTATCCCACAACCCCTCCACATGGATGCAGAGACAACTGATTGCTCTCAGTCCCGGCCACACCAGTACTCTTTGCTCGGCTACCACCACCACTGTCTCCACCAGCACCCAACTTTGAGTTTGAATTGAACTCCCACCTTGGCACCTCACCAACAGCTGCCTTTCCAACAACAATGTCACTACATGATGTCAGATGTCACAAATACAGCTAAGCTACTGGCTAGCCAGCTGGCTGTTATAGTCAGGCCCACCCTTCCACCACACTCTCCTCCAGCCATTCGCCTGCTGCAATCCCACACCCCACCCCATGGAATGCTAATTGATCAGGGTCCTGCCAGTCAACAAGTAGGGCTTGTAAGTGGACAGGGCAGCTGGGGTGAATGATGAATCTATTCTGTTCTGAGCCACTGTAGTTTTCTTTTCCACCAGTTAGCAGCAGTAGAAATCTGCTCAGTGGAAATCATGCTGCCAGCGTGGAACTACTGCAAAGTTTACTCTTCTTTTTTGAGCCCCGGCAGGCCCCCCTCTGGTGTCAGGGCCCTGGGCAATTGCCCAGGTGCTGATGCTGGGCCTGATTATGTGGCGGAATCAAAAAGTGTAGTTGTGTGTGCTCACACTAGTCTTGTGTACATTTTCCATTTTCAGTGGATGAAATATTTTTGGTCTCTGTCTGTTGCACCCAGGTCACAACACACATTCACCGAAAATATTTTATCAGTCTCTTTTCTTTCTGTCTTTATGTGCAGTGTGTGTAGGATAACCTGATAAAAAGACTGTGGCAATAAAACAATTACATTAAGTATGTTGTCTGGTTCCAGTCACCTGCTGTGTTTTTCAGGGTTTCAGCTACTAAATCCCTATGCTTATCTTGCAGCAGATTTCACAGAAAATACTTCTAAAATTAACCATTTGGCACCAAATTCTTCAAAATTTCTTCCAGGGGGCAGATCCCCCAAGTCCAAGGCCCCATTTTGTTTGGTAAAAAGAGAAGTTAATCACTAGTCTGTTTTCTTTCTGTCTTTGTGTCCAGTTTGGGTATGAGATGATGACTGAGGCAATGAAACAATTACATTACGCATGCTGCCTGGTTCAAGTCACCTGCTGTGTTTCAAGGTTTCAGCTTCTAAATCCCTGTGCTTGTCTTGCTGCAGATTTCATAGAAAATACTTCTAAAATGCACCATTTAGCACCAAATTCTTACAAATTTCTTCCGGCGGACAAATCCCCTTGGGACTTCCCTTTTGTCAAAAGTCACTGATGGGGTCATGTGCCCCCCTGCCACTTTTCGAACCTTGATGATGCCCTTGAGGATGATTACTAGGTGCTATAATTAAAAATATTATATGTACAGTGGTCCAAGGAAAGCTGAACAGTAAAACATGTAGGAGGTCCATGTCTGAATCCAACGTGACCTTAGCCTCTGGATCACTGTGTGGTCCTGAGCAAGTCATCTCCCTCTGCTCAGTACTCCAGCAATTTGGTAGCAATAGGATCCCACTGAAAAAGAGCTGTATCTCAGAAGAATCTATATTTTTTGGTACCTTTTCAGAAAGTGTGTGAGGGAGCAGCAGCACTTAGATTTTATTCTAAAATACAATATGTAGTTGCTGTTTGCTGCCAGGCAGGCACAGTGTTGCACTTGAAAACCAAAAAATCAGGATGGTCAAGGTTTGTGAGAACAGTTGGGAGGCTGAAAAGTTTAACCATTCATACTGTGCATATGCACGCTTCACAAATGGTCCAACTAGCTGTTTAGATGATATTTAAAACAATGTCTTGGTTATTCTGATCATCTGATATCCTAGTCTGGTTTATTATAGCCAAATAAGTCAGTTGAAAGAGAGACAATTTTGGTACAAATTTGTGATTGGCGAATAGCTTATACAGTGATTTTTGTTTATTTGTGAATAGAATACTAACTCTGCTTATACCAATGTTTGTGAAGGTTACTTGATTGCTTTTCGATGTAAAAGTATAGGGAGATTTGTGACTGGTCATCAGTTAGTTTTTTGGTCTTTTTTTTTTTTAATTGTTCTTGTACTATTGTATTTGATGCATATGCTCATAAAATATGAAGGAATTCATTCATCTGAAGAATGTAACTGTCTATCCCACTAGCCACTGCATTGCTTTGTCATTCTACCTTAACCCTGGCCTGCTTGGACTGTATATTACTGAAAGTGCATTGTTAGCTGAATGTGGTGAGATTATCAATGAACTTGACAGAATCAGTGGTCAGTTTTGAGTTTCATATCAACCATTCTGTCTTGCTACCAGTGTTTTCCCAGACCCAATACCAATAGCAATGGTAATGATTTATTATCATTAACATTGGGTAGTAATTTTGTTATGGTGCGTCAGCAGTCCTCATGATTTCACAGTCGCTCCTACAAAGTTCATGAGACAGAGTCATAAAAAGACGGTTTTGAAAATCTGGTGGAAAAATACAGTAAAATTACCATGTTACACGTCCACATTGACATTTTTCAGCATTCACTCATAACTTCATTATAATATCTTGAACTCAAATTTTCAACATGATCTTTTTTTGACCCCACCTCAAGAACAAGGGAGGTGCAATTTTTCAAATCCAGTCCAAAAAGTGATTTTGCAGTCACTCTGCAAAATCACCTTTCAGCCTTCATCTGAAAAAATTCACTTAACAGATTCATGTGGGGTCATAAAAAGACTATGTTGAAAATTTGGGTTCAAAATATTTTTAAAAAGTTACAAAGGAACATTGATTTTGTTTTTCAATGTTTACTCATAACTTTGCTATTTTTCAATGTTTTGACTCCAAATTTTCAACATAGCCATTTTTTAACTCTGCCACATGAACATGACAGGGATCATTTTTGAAATCCTGCCCAAATTGTGTTATCACACCTGTGGCACAAAATAATGTTTCAGCCAGTATTTTATAAATGGCAGCAGTCATGTTCAGAAGAGGAAATCATAAAAAGCCTATATTGCAAATTAGGGGTCAAAATAGCTTAAAAATAATTATGAAGAAATGTGTGTAGAGCTGCCAACTGGTCCTGTGGGTAGCTTGTTACAATCCCATGCCAGTAAACTGAGTTTGGGGGTGAACTCAGTGAATCAACTAGATGGGGTGAGGCTGGGGGATGGTGCTGCCATGCAGCACCACTCCCAGCCTGGGGACAGATGGTGCAGTGTTGTGCTGCACTGGCAACAAGTAACCAGCCCCTACATCTGTAGCTACATGGGTGCACGAGGCCCAAAGGGCTGTGCACTTCCACTGCCAGAAGGACTCTTGGCTCTGTGTATCCCCATCTGTAGCCACATCAAAGTGCAGGGCCCACCCATATAATCTTGCATCCATAGCCACAAAGATGTGTAGGGCCCAGAGGGCCTTGTGCTTCTGCAGCCAGATGGACTTGTCCCTTGGTGACAGGCCTGAAGGCCCCAGCATGTCCGCATCTGTTCAAGCAGGTCCCAAAAGGACCCGCATGAATGACAATACAATTCCACTATAACAAAAAAGGGAAATTAATTGCAAAAAATGATGTTCATGCAGATATTAGGGTTGAAGAACACAAAGTGCACAAAGTAGGGAAATGAAAAAATATTGGGGTTTTGGGTCTCTGAAGTCTTGATGAATCAGTGGTGGGTCTTCCTTAAGATTGTCAACTCTATTGCCCACTGCCTCCCACAACCTGTAGATTTCTGTCTAAAGCACAAGGTACAACTTGAAGCCAGTGCCTTATAGTGATATACTCTTTGGAGGTAGAGAAGTGTGGCTCACCACACGTTATCAACAAAATCAGCCCTAACTTTCTTCAAGCAGGGCCTTGTGGGCCCTGCATGAAGAAAAGAGGTCATCTCTGACCTTGTTTTCACAGAGGAGGGTGTCAGCATTAGGGATGACAACCCCAAGGAAAACCCCACCACTAATTCATCAAGACGTCATAGATCCAAAAACCTAATTTTTTTTTCATTTCCCTACTTTGTGCACTTTGTGTTTTTCAATCTTAATGTCTGCATTAGCATATTTTGTTGAAATTTATATATAATGTATGGTAGAACATTGTTATAGGTAGAAATCTACCTTTTTATAACAACGTTTTACCATCGATGTGACGTCACAATGTTGTTAACCCATCGATGGTACGTCACATCGATGGGTTAACAACCAGGAACAGTCTGGGCATGCGCGCAGCTGGATCAGACGGCCTTGAAATGGCCACGGCAGTGAGGGCAGAGCAGTGGGAACATAAATAAACAGCAGTAAGGAACTGCTTTCTTTTCTAAAAAAAAAGAATTGGTACCACACACTATAAAAGCTGATGTATGGTACATCGATGGGTAACCGTCTTGTTAACCAATCCCGAGGTTGCCATGGCAATGTAAACCTCTCAAGCTTCGCTCTCCAGGTTTACATGGTCGCCCTGCCAACCTCTCGATGGTTAACAAACCGGTTAACCATCGATGACCATACATTATCCTCTATGTTTTATACTGGCATGGTAGTGCCTGTATATTAGGGCTGTGTAAGCATTTCTATGTTAAACCCAAATTTTTGCACCTGAATGCCACAGCTATCGTTTGACAGATTGGCCTGAAAATTTGTATGCATGTAGTTAGTGCTGGGGTCTCTGGATCCTGTAAATTTTACATGATTAGTTTAGCGGAGGCAAAGTTCTAGAAGACTGGAAACACATAAATTCACAAAAAAAAAGACAATTTTTGCTCTCCAATAACTTTAAAACAGTTGTGATTTGAAATCTGAATCTTTCAGGTTTCAGAGAGTTTGGCCCAAGGTGTGTGCTCTTGTCATTCTTATTTTCCTACCTCATGCCGTTTTTGAAATATTTGTAAAAGAAACTGTTCCAGTTATCGCACATGCACAGTAGTAAAATTGAACTTTCTAAGCAAACTGTATTTTTGCAAAGCCATTTTAGCATGGATTAGTATGGCTGAAATGCTTTTGTTCAGTAAAAGTTTAGCATATGTATGAGTTAGCAATACCATGGCTAAACAAGGATTTGTCAATGCCAAATGCTTGCTTGCTGGTATTAGCACTGGAAATACAGGAGTTAGACAGATGCAGAATAGGAATGGCAGTGAGGTATTGAACTTCACACCAACCCCACCGCCACCCTGCAGAGACGGACAGACATCAAGGTATGCGTTTGGATTGTCGCCCATAACCTTCATGCCATTTCACCTCCCCCTATCCTGCAGACACCGACAAGTGTTGAGGTGTGCATTCACTGACAAGTGTTGAGGTGTGCCTTGGGGTGTTCAGCTTTACAGTTACCCCACTCCATAAGGACAAATGCTGAAATGGGTGCAATATAGGAGAATGGAGTGAACTCTGGGATGAAGAGTCCAGGCACACCTTGATGCCTGTCACTGGCTGCAGGGTGGGGGGTGGGAGTGGAATGGCATGAGCATCACAGTCGGCAATTCAAAGGCACACCCCGATGCCTGTCAGTCTGTACAGGGTGGGACGTTATGGTTAGAAACCCTAATGACTGGGTGTTCGTTGGTACTTGCCCTACAAATTTTCAACATGACCTTTTTGTGACCCCAACCTCATGAAAGCATTTGGGACATCTTCTCATGGACAGTGGCACTGTGATTTTGTTAATGTGTCCCGAACTTTGAGTACCCACAGCAACCATGCCATTGTGCTCTAGATGTACGAAAACACAAATCGGACAGGATGTGAAGAATGACAGCTGTACCATCTGTACCATTCATAGGGAGGTGTGAAGAGATGGCAATGTTGAAAATCTTTTCTGAAAATATTAAAAATGTTTGAACTTCCAAGGGTATGTGGAAACTGTGCAAGGTATGCACGTAACACAGTTATTTAGTGGAATTATTTCACCAAATTTTAAACATAAGCATTTTGTGACCTCTGCTCATGAACACTGTCACTATGGTTTTCTTAATCTGTCCTGATCATTGATTTCCCACAGCAACCACATTATTCTGCACCAGATGTGTAAATGCATATTTCGGGTAGGATATAAAAAATGACAGCTGTACTGTTCATAAGGAGGTGTGAGAAAATGCCAATGTTGAAAATCTGGAGTGAAAATATTACTAATGCGCGAAATTACAAGGGTGCATGGAAACTGCATAATGTACACTCGTAACACAGTCATTTTATGGACTTTTGTCACTAAATTTCAACATAGGCATTTTAGCACCTCTGCTCATGAACTGAGTCACTGTGATTTTCTTAATCTGTCCTGAACACTGACTTCCCACAGTGACCAAGCTATGGTGTGCCGGAAGTGCGAAAACACATTTCAGCCAGGATGTGAAAAATGACAGCTGTACTGTTCATAAGGAGGTGTGAAAAAATGCCAATGTTGAAAGTCTGGAGTGAAAATACTACAAATTTGCGAAGTTACGAGGGTGCGTGGAAACAGCACAACGCACACTTGTAACACAGTCATTTTATGGACGTTTGTCACCAAATTTTCAACACAGGCATTTTAGGACCTCTGCTCATGAACAGAGTCACTGTGATTTTCTTAATCTGTCCCAAACACTGATTTCCCACAGCAACCTCGCTATTCTATGCCAGAAGTATAAAAACACATTTTGGCTGGGATGTGAAAAATGACAGCTGTACTGTTCATATGGAGGTGTTAAAAAATGCCAATGTTGAAAATCTGGAATGAAAATATTACAGATTTGCGAAGTTATGAGGGTGTGTGGAAACTGCACAACACGCTCTCATAACACAGTCATTTTATGGACTTTCGTCAACAAATTTTCAGCATAGGCATTTTAGGACCTCTATTCATGAACAGTATCACTGTAATTTTCTTAATCTGTCCCAAACACTGATTTCCCCACAGCGACCATGTTATTCTGCACCGGAAGTGCGAAAACACATTTCAACCAGGACGTGTAAAATGACAGCTGTGCTATTCATAAGGAGGTGTGGAAAAATGCCAATGTTGAAAATCTGGAGTGAAAATATAACAAATTCATGAAGTTACAAGTGTGCATGGAAACTGCACAACGCACGCTCGTAAAAGTCATTTTTTGAATTTTTTTCACCAAATTTGCAACATAGGCTTTTTGAGAGCCCACCTCGTGAACAGTAGCACTGTCTTTTCATTAATCAGTTCTGAAACTTGATTCCATGCAGTGACCACAAAATCACCTTTCTGGACTGAATAATGCCATGACAGTGACTGAATTCATGTGGAGGGGTCCCAATAACTCCATGTTGAAAATGTGGTGCCAAAAGTCCCAAAAATGGCCGAGATATCCACATAAGTTGAAAAAAAACCATTTATGCCATTATACAGCTTACCGGTATTTCTTCAGTTCACGGTCGGCTTTGAAGAGTACAGACATGTTACTGTTCACCAAGATCATCGCTACTGGACTGAGGTGCGCGGTGAGGGGTGCGGGAGGTGGAGTGTGTGTGGGTGGGCGCGGGTTGGAGGAGGTGCCCTAGAATCAATGAGGGATCATTTTCTACTTTACAGGTTTTAAAAAATGTAATAACATCACGGGAAGGTTTTCTGTCTTACAAGGACTTTTGGCACGCTGGGGTGGGCTCCAGCATGCCACCTGAGTACCTTTTTGGGGGCTGTAGCCGATGGGGATTGGGCACCCTGTCGCACATACCCAGTGTTGGGCAAGAGCCGAGGGGATTGGCACCCCTCGGCACACAACAAATTGGGAGGAACATTATGCAGACGGGGAGTGGGCTCCCCGTCGGCAAATGAACTGGGTCAGGGGCATGCCGACAGGGGGATTGGGCACCCTGTTGGCTTTCATGGGGCTCTGAGGTGGTGGCTATGCTGCCGCCATGTTCCTGGAAATGTTACACCAGGCAAGGTACCGCCCTGCAATGATGGGTCACTCCCTCACTGCAGCAGAATGGCTGAAACTACAATGAAGAGGCAGCCCCTGATTGCAGCGGCCAAATCATTACAAGTTGGTGGCACTTCTGCAGAACCAGTGTCATCAGGACACTGGGCCTGCATTGGTTGAGCACTGCCAAGTCCTTGAATGCAGTGCCAGCACTGGCCGCCACAGTGCCGCACCTCCACAACCCACTTTTCTCCTAAGCTGCCACATAATGTTTCTTGAGCATGCGTACAAGCAAACACAAAAAGGTTAAATCTTTGTGAGTTGAAAACATGAACATTAGCAGGAGGGGTGGTCTGTCCTTTAAGTGGTCAACAGATTACCCTGAAAGGAATGTGAATTGGAATATTTTGCCCCTAAATGTTGTCTTTTTTAACAGAAAATAACATTTGTTAAAAATCATGAGTGATTAATGGTCAATGATTATGCCTGTATCACCCACATTTAGCATTTGTATGAGTTGGCAATCTGAAGGCTAAATAAAAGGGTAAATCTTTGCAGGCTGTAAAAGGGAAGATTATCTGGGGGGGTGGTCTGTGCTTTGAGTGGTCAACATATTACTTGTAAAGAAATGTGCTTTGGTACTTTTTGCCCTTGAATATTGTGTTTTCTTTTTTTTAACGGAAATCACATTTGTTATAAATCACAACTCATGAAAGCAATAAATACTTTATGGGTCCATTTTTATGCTTTTGTCAGTTGTATTTATTGTTTCATATATCGTTTTTATATTCATATAAGTTTCAAATGGTGGGGAATTATTGTGTAGCAACAATTACAAAATGAGGTGGATTTTGCCAGCTGCTAATTCTACGTTTCATTGGTTAAAGTTTTGGGGGGGGATTCTTTAGGTTGTGTTTTCTCAAAATAGGGACTTTAATTTTATTAAAAATTAAAAATTGCCAAGTCATGACATACAAAAGCAAAAACAAATGTATACTTTTATTAGGGGTCTTTCTGCTTTTGTGCTTTTAAAAGGAGTATTTGATTTTTTTTTTTAATTTTCTCGGCTCAGGTCCTCCAGGGCACAATGCCTCCAGAGCCTGGAGGACTCTTTATTTGGGGCCCTTCACATCCACAGATAAATGCACTCTTTCCTTGGTCCACAGTCCTCTGGACCTTATGCAACCACAGCCAGACAGACAGACTCTTCACTTGGTGCAAGGCCTTAGAAGGCCCTGTGCATCTGCAGCCAGACAGATACTTGTCTTAGGTCAGAGCCAAGGGTCCTGAGCATCCACAGGCAGTCAGCTCTACAAGGGCCCACGTGTCTGATGTCAGATGGACTTTGAACTTATCCTGGCACATCTGCAACCAGATGTACTTTTCCCTTGGCATAGGGCTTAGAACACTGTGTCATTTCACATCATATTGAGCAGGTCCCTTGAATGATGATATGATTCCACCATCACAAAAAGAAAGGAAATTCACTGCAAAAACTATGCTAATACGGACAATAGGGTTGAAGACCATAAGGCGCAGAAAGTATGAAAATGAGAAAATTAGGTGTTTGGAGTCTTATACATCTTTGCAAAATGGTTGTGCACTGCTCCTTGGGGTTCTCAACCCTAATGTTTACCCCCATCCCCTGACCAAATACAGTTATACATGATCTCATGCTTTACACAGATCCACTGGGCCCTATGCAAAGAAACGTATAAATTATCTTGATCTCATGCTTTCCACAAAGCCCACAGGGCCCTATGTGAAGAAAGTTATACATGATAGTCTGCTTTGTGTAGGGGCCTGCATGAAGAAACTGATCACTGATTTGCAGGCCACATGTGAGAGCCATACTTGTCTATCCCCAAGCACTAGACCTATGGGGCTTCCACTAAGTTTGTTCGACAACAAAATTGTTGAAGTCCAGCACAGCAACAGAATTTTGATGATGGTGACCAAGTCACCTGGTAAATCTGTCGACAGACAGCCACAGAGACCCAAGCATCGGGGCATTTTTGTATTGTTTGCAGGGGGCTTTGCTCCCCCACCCCTGCACCCCAAGATCTCTATATATCTAAATCTGGGGGGGTGCAGATTTGTGGGGCGAGTGGCCAAACTCGGGAGTCGAATCCATACATTGCTCCGATAATCCGTTCAATACTGTGTGTGTCGAACAGGTTGTGTCACTGTAGGGTATTCGTTGTTACAGCATCGCTATAACAATGGTATACTGCCTATGGGGCACAGGCTTGGACCTGTACCTCATATTAGGATTATGAGGTTAGGGGCTGGGGGTGGGATTTAGGGTTGAAAACCCCAAGGAACAGTAACCCCAATTTGTCAAGACTCCTGAGACCTAAATGCTAATTTTTTTTCCATTTTCTTACTTTGTACACTTTATGTTCTTCAACCCTAGGGGCGCGGATGTGCACCTGTAGTTAGGGTTGAGTAAGCAGTTAAATGTTAAAGCCCAATGTTTGCACTTTAATAACTTCACAGCTGTTCAATGGATTTGCATGTCATTGTGCATGTGTGGTCTCCTGGGGTAGATCTCTGGATGTGCCAAGTTTTGTTCTGGTCAGATTTGCAGATTCCAAGTTCCGGAGAGTGCAAAAAGTGAATTTTTCGAGTGTGTTTTGCTGTATTTATGCTGTTTTTTTTTAACTTGCCTAGTGCACAAGTGGTTTGGGATTTTGGTCTGGAATTTTCAGGGTAGAAAGGGGCTGGCCTGCAGACGTGCCTTTTGTTTGCTTGGTGAAAAAAATATTAATCTGTTTCAAAGTTATTTAATTTAGAAATTTCAGTTCTGAGAATGCTCCGTAACCATTTCAAGATAGCTGTATGAAACGATAAAGAAATCCCTTTTCATATGGAATCAATCTTTTTTAATTTGCTTCCATTTTGTTGTTCACCCACGCACCCCCCCCCCCCAAATTTCAAAACTCACAAAAATTACACCCTGGAGAGAGAGACCAACACACCTATCTTTCTCCTTGAGACTCCATTAGGTGTAATCTGCACTTAACTGTTGGTTAAATGACACTGAAATATGTTTTTTTTTGACATTTTAAATCTTTATTTTTGTGACTCACTAACACTTTTTTCATGTGGACATTCATACGAAAATTTTCATACGAACAGAAATTTCAGGTTTTTTTGCTGTTCTTTTAAACTGGCCTAGCATCCAAACAGTTTGGATTTGTAGTCTGAAATTTTCAGGGTAGAAAGGGGCTGGCTCACAGGTGTACTTTTTTGTTGTTTTGGTGAAAAAATATTAATCCCTTCCAAAGTTATTAAATTTTACAATTTCAGCTTCTGAGCATGCTCAGTAAGCACTTCAAAAAAGGCATCCCCCCATTGCCCTCCCCTTACTGTTGTAAGTTTCTGTAGTATCTAGTGGTACCCCACCTCTGATCGCCATCCCTGTAATGATTTAAGGTTTCCCTGATGTCTAGTGGCACCCACCACCCTCCGATAGCTGTTCTGGTAATTAGTTTATTTTTCCCTAGTGTCTAGTGGCACCCCCCCATCACCATCCCCATTAATATTTCTGTTTCCCTGATGTCTAGTGGCACCCCCAACCCTTCGATCACCATCCCCATAAGGATTAAATATTTCTCTGGTGTCTAGTGGAACCCTCAACACTCCAATCACTGCCCTGTTGAAATTTTATCTTTCACCGGTGTCTTGTGGTACTCCCCCAGCCTTCACTTGCCCTCCTGCTTGTAATAAAGAAAACAGTCCCTCAATGTCTTTTTTTTAAGCCCATAAAAAGGAAAATGGTCCCTCAGAGATCCAACCCTCCATCTTGACCTCCCACTCAGCACCCACCTCCCTGCAAACCACCCCCCCACACCCTCACTCACCTGAACAGGTCTCAGAGTGAAGATCCACTCTCTGATTGAAGACACGTCTTGCTGCTGGAACGCTGACTGCTATACGAGAAATGAAGGTAAGTGCAGTTCAATATATTTCAATGGGGTTTTCAACTTTGTGGTATAATTTTGCCATTTTTACATATTTTGAGTCCTAATTTTCTACATGACCTTTTTTGGGACCCTACCTCATGAACAATGGTGGTGGAATTACACAAATCTGGCCCAAAAGGTAATTTCACGTTTCAATCAATCAATCAATCAAGCAATCAAAATCTTTATTTATCCAGGTGGGCACCATTGAGCAAGGCTCATTTGCAAGGTGGACCTGGTCATGAATACATTAAAGTACAGTACAGAAGCAGGTATACAAAAAGCAATAATATACACGGAAGAAAAAGTATATACAGTGTGTACAGTACAGTACAAGGCTGAAATAAATTAAAAAAAAAACGCATTATTTTACAATTGAAGAAGTCAGCAGATGTACAATCAACCATAGGCATACAGGGGTTATAAGCAGAGATCTTTTGAGTGAGGCAGCCAGCAACTACACATATGGGGAAAGAGGCCATGTATGGAGTGGCAGGTTAGAGAGACAAAGAAGAGGAGCAATATATTACTGACGACTAGGGGAAAAATTGAGCTAAAACCACAGAAAGTGACGATGGCTGTCATGTACTTGTTTATTATGATAATGACGGAGGAGCGGTAGATAACTGGGACACTACTATGGATGGGGTGGGACTTTAGCCAGGCTGGAGTGGATAGGGAAGGGTGGGTGCAGCAGGAAGAGTTAATAGGGAAAGAGTGAGAGCTAGGGGTAGAAACATGGCGAGCATCAGAATGGAAAGGGGGGAGTTGCAGAATTAGTGGGCTTTTGCTTGGTGAAATCACCTTTAGGGTGGGATTTGAACATTTTCACCACCCTTGTTCATAAGGTGAGGTCTTAAGAAATATATGCTGAACATTTGGTGTCAAAATATGTAAAAATGTCAATGTTATGTGCATCCATTGAAATTTTGCTACACTAGTCGTAACTTCAGTAATTTTTTATATTTTGATCCCAAACTTTTAACACAGCCATTTTTTACACCACCTCTTGAACATGACAGCTGTCATTTTTCAAATCCTGCCAAAACTGTCTTTTAGCATCTGTGGCATGGAATGCCATTGCAGTGGCATGGAATCATGTTTTGGTGAGGATTTCAAAATGTTCAGTACCGGGCACATGAGGTGGCGTAATAAGAAGGCTATGCTGACAGTTTGGTTCCTGTTCTCCTACAAATGGAAGCGCAGGGCCCAGCAACATACATATACGCATCTATGAAGGAGTGGGAGTGCATGACCTGGAGGGCCAAGCTCTCCCATAGGCAAACAAGGATACAAATACACTATCTCAAAAATTATGGGGGGATGAGAGAGCAGGGCCCCTCTCCATGGGCAAATAAGACTATGACTATACTGTCTCAAAAAGTAAGGAAATTCATTGCAAAAAATGTTGTTAATGCATTGGTTAGGGTTAAAGTGACAAAAGTAGAGAAATGTGATATTAGGGTTTCCAACCCTAACATCCCACCCTCACCCTTCAGGCAGGTACAGAAAAAAACATTACGGTTTCATCTCTCTTGCCTTTTCGCAAATCAGGCATGGGGCTTGCCTTGGGGTTGTCAGCCCTAAGGTTCACCCCATTCTTCTATACTGTACCCACCTCAGCTTATTTACTTCTGGAATGGGGTTAGTATTAGGGCTAAGGACTCCAAGGTACACCTCCGACACCTGTTGGTGTGTGCAGGGTGGGGGTGGGATGTTAGGGTTGGAAACCCTAGCACCACATTCCTAAAAGTTTGTCACTGAAACCCTAACTGATACATTAAGCAATGTTTTTAGCAAAGAATATATATATCTATAATGTTATGCTAACCCAGTTTAGTTTTTTTCAGCTATTGATTCAAGCTTCTGGAATTTCCCAAGAGATAGGATTGACAGACAGCTCCACTACTTCCATAGCTCCTACAGCACTGCAGCACATTAGCAAACTGCATCCCAAGCGTCACAAAGTTAAATGTTTTTGTTGTGGCCTTATTTAATATTATTTTTATGTGTGGGATAAACAATGAGAAGTGTTGAATGATTGAAATACTCTACAGTTTCAATTACTGTTAGATACAGCAACTACAGTGGACTATTTTAGGCAGATTTATTAAGTTGTTTATGCCACTTGATAACATTTACTTCTATTTGACTCTGGCTGGCTGCTGTTACATGCATTAATGACCCCATATTCTGTAACCATCTCTTGAAATTGACAGGTAATTTTTAAAGAGGCACAGCGAACACCACCAAAAAAACTAATCACAGTTGACATCAGCAGAAAACAGTTACACAGCAATCCAGATGGAATTCAGCTGTCGGTCATTCTGCTCTTTATTATTCATCATCAAATGGGCAAGAAAAACCAAGACATGGAATTTATTCAGATGTGATCATGACCATGCATTATTCCAGCATAACATGACAAGTCAAAAATACTTAACTTTCTAAATTTCATCAGTCTATTTTTTAATATAAATCAGTGGAACCATTTAAGAATCCCAATAAGACACTCTAGGATGTGCATACCTATGGAATAACAGCACCTCTCAGGTGCATATGGCATTTTGTTTTGCCTTAAGCCACACTTCCTGAGGCATGCCATTATCCCAAAATAACACAAACCCTGTCATACCTTATTACTTAATTACAGCTACAAAAAACAAGATCATTGTCCTGTGCAAATTGTTACAGCTGACACTGGTTCAGGAGTTAAACTCAGAAACCCTTGCTTGTGACGTCACAGTCTGTTGCTGTAGAAATTATTGTGATTTTTTTAAGCAGGACATCTTGGCTTTAGCTCCTGAAATGAACCTAAAGAGGTAAAGTTTCTATTTTCATGCAATACCCTTGGTAATAATAGCAAGAATCAAATGACTCACAGTTCACGTTTTTTAATGAAAGACAATAGTCGCTCTGTACTATATCAACAGCCATTTTTCCCTGGTGTATACAACCCCTCTTTAAGTGGATTGGCTTGTTTTCATCCTCATATTACAGTTCAGAATTTTTAAAATCTCACTCATGTTTATCCCTTCCTCATTTTTCAACATCATCCAGTCACTTTTTGGCTGCATGTAGCAGTGATTGCTCAGCTAGGCAAAATAAAATGAGGAATTTGTCTGTAAAGGAGAGTTTCATACCATCAGACTGGAAAACTGCATGTGTGATACCATTACTGAAGGATGGTTCCAGTACAGACTCTATCAACTGTAGACCAATAGCCACATTCCATATGAGTACTCAGTTTTGTGAGAAATGAATAGCATAGACAATAATACATGGGTGGGTGTGTATAACCAGAATTTTACACACACACCTTAGATGTAGTGTGCTACATAAACCTCGAGAACCAAGCTTGAAGGCATACTTTTCAACTGTACCTGATTACAACGGACGTCCTGCATTTTCCCCCTAAAAATTGATCTGTCTCTTCTACATCCCACAGGAAAAGTGCTGTACATTCAGACTTTAAAGCAGAAGTTCATAACATTCTAAGATGCTAAATCAAAAATAAATTTTGAACAAGTAACCCCAATGGTTTCCACAGTGTCCTGAGCTTGTAGCTCTATGTTTGAGGATGTGTCCCTCATTATGAGAGTCAGCGTCCCTCATTGTCATTCATTTTGGATGTCTATGCCCTCATTTCAGTTACATAAGATTAAGAGGTATACTTGAGGGGTTAATAAAAGCATCCCATACCAAGAATATGCTTAAAATGTGAGCTACACACCCAACAATGTTTTTTTATTTAATTACTAGTGAATATTTTTAGTCAAGTGTGATTATTTTATAAGCGGCAGTTGAGTGTTTGCTCACGCCGATCTCAGCACTAGCTTAATTGACAGGCACTGATTACAGCCATGCAGTTGTAACTCAGAATTACAACTGGGTGATTGTAACACCATTTTGAGACCCTGTTCTCCAGATATTACAAATGCTTCATAATAATCATATAGAGGATAATGTATACGCAGTCATACACAACAAGCCTGTGTCTGAGTTGAGAGGTTTCTGTGGCAATCAAGAACTTCAAGAGCGAAGCTTGAGAGGTTCCCTGGCTACCATAGAAAACTCAAGATGAAAATACAGGCTTGTCTGCATGTGGACGCCCATACATTACCTTTTATAGTGTATGGGCATCCATACCCATTTCACACTCTCTGCTTCTTTTCGGTGAACTGGCAGTTGGGTGGGAGGCACTCAGGTGTTGGTGGCAGGCTCAAATTACTGATTCAATGTGCTGCAGCTATTTCTGTAAGTTCATGTTTAAAAAAGACTACCACCTCGATTGGATGAGGAAAGCAGCTGTGCGGTGGCATTCTAAGTTGTAGTGCTGCAATACTGATACCACTACTGCAGTGCAACAACCTACTGTAATGCAACAAGCATATTTCAGTCATGGAATTCCATGCATAAGAATATTACACCATACCATACCAACAACATACTATTACAAGATTTAATTCCATGCATAACAGCATTCCACCATACCATACCATATCAACACCGTACCATTACAAGAATGTAATACATACCAGTAATGTGTGTTGCTACATAAACCCCAAGACCAAAGCTCGGGGGGTTTATCCAGCATCACACACCAAATTAAATGTGATTATAAAATGGGCAAAAAAAACGAAGCCACTGATTGGCTGTTTCACCCCCCTAGCCGTGTCCTTAATCCCTGGTATTGTAGCAACCGCACTACCCTTCATTCCCCAGCCCAACAACAATAGGATCATGTGAGCTGTCCAGCTGAAAACAGAAACAAAGCCTGGCACAGCTCAAGAGTACCACATGAGACGAAACTAATTTTTTCTCATGGCAAATCATCACAAATGCAGTCCTACCAGTACACTACCCAGACACAAAAATCAACGGAAAAAGCCCCAAATTACACCTCTACTGGGACCCCCAAATAATCTGTACCTGTCCTGGTGCTTTCCTTCCCTGCAGCAGCTCATCTCCAGTCCCTCCATTCCATTCTGTTCCTCGATCCCACCACATTCATTGATGGCGCTGCTCCCCCACCATCAACAGTCATAATCGAAATCAAATTTTGACAAAACCACACAGTCACTGCTACCCTTCAGACATTTAGCTTCCATGTAAACAAAATATACTGCAATACAAACTTCACACTACGACGGCTGATGGCGAACCTCGTGCTCCGCGTAGTACGGTAGCTGATGGCGAACTCCACTCTCTAAAAGCGTCTTCACGGTTTCAAAATACACGTTTCAAAATACAGGATGGACGCTTGCAGGTTACAAAACATGTATAGTAGGGAGTTTAAGAGGCACAGAGAGCCTCATGAAATCACCCTTCCAATTTTTAAACACAGGATCATTTTAGTCAGACGTCATCTAATTCAAACTGAACACTACTGTACTGTACTGTGTACTACACTTCTCTATTAAACTGCCCCTGCAGTTTTAAAATGCACACATTAAAGCACTCCACAGTTAAAAACTATGTATCTGTGGTGACCTAGGCAGCACAAATTGTATTTTGGGGGCTAGCAATAACCAGGCTAAATACAGTGTACTATACAGGGCAATACAATACATAAACAGAGGAACTATTTTTGTCTTCTAACAAAAAAAACTTTTCCCCCTATTTTTCCTATTTTGACAGCTATTTTTTATTGTTTTAATTTCTACATGAAACCCCATTTATAAAGCGCAATAACACACTCCGAGGTGTGGTTTATCACCTCGATAAAACACGCCCAGTGGCATAAGGCACTTTCGGCGCCAGCGCCTCGTGCCTTAGTACACCTGGGCGTGCTCTTATCAGGCGATAAACCTACATATGTGTTAACCTGTATGGGGTTGGGAAAAGAGACATCCAATTGGTGTAGTGGCATCAGGTGACCATGCATTAATCACTGGTATACACATAGCTGCTGTGAAAAGTACCAGCGGCAAGATCCCTCATCAGAATCAGGACTTCTTGCCTGAAGGAAACTCAATGTGTACAGCAGTGATTGAGAATGCGAGAGATGGGTAGCACATTATGTGGTGAAATGCAGCGGGGCCAGAGCCGCTGTATCTATTCCCCTTCCCGTTCCTTCTCTGGGTTCACTTCTAAGAGATGCAGTGAGTGTGTTCTCCATCCTGTATGGGCCTGCTCATACTACTAATGGGGGCCCCCCTTTAGGTCTGTGCACATTACTGATTGGGCCCCCCCCCACCCTGGAAACAGCAGTGTGGAGAGACAGATTGCAGGTAGCAGCAACAGTCATGACCAGGAGAGAAAAACAGAAGGAAGAGCATGGGTGAAGGAGTTAGAGGGAGAGAGACCAGCTGACAGCAGTACTGTGAGCAAGCGGCACACTTAATTTCACCTTGCCACACGATTCACGGCCATTAGCAGCTGTCCCCAGTACCCCTTCCCCCTCACCCTATGATATCTGTTGATCAAGCACAGTGAGGAGCAGCTCACCACAGGGAGAGAGAGAGAGACAAGCATTCATGCTAGCTCACCATGGGGGGAGAGAGACAGGCATTCACACTCCTCACATGCAGTGACTATCTTCTCTGCGGTCCAGTTTCTTTTCCTTGTGTCTCTCCCCCTGCAGCAGCTGTCTTCTTGTTAAAGCGCTAAAGAGAGAAAAAGGCACACAGCTACACAGACTGCAACAGCAAAGTCAGCCACATTCATGCACAGTACCCAGTCCATGCAAGAGACAGAGAGAGAAAGACACAACATAGCGAGTTTGAGACAGTGACAGAGCGAGGCAGAGAGAGAGAGAGAGAGAGAGAGAGGAGAACATCATTGCTGCAGCTGCAGAGAAACAGTCATTGATAAGTTCATGCTTTGCTGCACATGTAAATGCCACAAATCATTTCAAAACTCTATTTGTGATATTTGTATGTTGTACAAGCAATCACAAATACATTAGTTCTGGGGACTACCATCCCACTCAGCAGGATACAGTCATATATTCCATATTGGAAGAAGACAAAAACACATTTCTGAATTTTTTTTCTAAACATGCCCCATGTTATAAGTGCAATAACCCACTCCAGGGTATGGGGTTATTGCTTATGTAATGCACTCCATCCCATGCAATAGTTTTTATAACTTCTGGTGTAGCAATTTTTTTCCTACCAGCAATTATAAAAACTAAGAGCCTTTCACATAAGCACTGTTTAATGTACTGCATAATAGAAATAATGAGACAGTCAGAGCTATGCAATTTTAATGAATTTAATGGTGACTACCTTAGCAAGCACAAGGACTGGCAATATTCTATGAAATCACAAAGTCAGGAACTGTTGAAAAAAAAAGGACAACAGCAACACTGTATTAATTGGAGCAGATAAAAAATCTGTTTTGTTTTATTTTAGCCATTAGGGACATAATTCAGAATCGCTGGCTATATATAGTAAAATACATACACTATATAGTGAAATACATACATCATATAGTGAAATATTTACATTATATAGTGAAATGCATGCACAATGTAATGAACCACATACACTATCTGTGACATAGACAGCCAGCTCTGAGTGCTGTATCATTTTGTTTAATATAAAATGTATTACTGACTGTCTCTGCTGAAAAATCTGGTGCTCCTAGAATGACCTCACTCACTTCAACCCCCCAGATTTTAGTTAAAAGATGCAAGCCATAAGAAAAATGCTGATAGCATGTGAGTTCAAACACACTCAGTTTTTAGAGACCATGTGTTACATGTAAGACCTTAATTAAGGATCCTGTCTGTCTGAGTTAATTGCAACCATAGTTGCTATAACATATCCATTTTATGATGTTGAAAGGAAAACCCAGCTTATTACATAGAAGTGCGAAATCATATAGATGCTTTCTTGTCCTGGAAGGAAGGAGCTTATTATGAGATCAAAAGAAGTGTCATTTGAAGGACATGAATTATGCCGAAGTTGCAGAATGTAATACTTTTGTATAAGATATATATATTTTGTATACATAATCTGACAGAGGAGGAGCCAGCTGACCTCACACAAAAATGGGTTGTCCCATACAGTTGTTTAAGGAATACTCTGTTTTACTTAAACACACTTTTACCTAGACTCTGACTAAGGAAAGATCTTTGGAGCACTTGTAAACATGTATTTAGAAAGAGTTCAAATCTAAGTACTGTAAGTAGGAATTTGAACTGTTTAAACCTTGTTCTTTTAAAAGATTTGTATGTCTTGGGATATAAGAGTTCTGAATTTTGCATTTTACATATTTTTAACTATTTTAGTAAAATTCTTTTTAGAACTTACTTGGTCTGTCTTTGACTTATTTTTAGTTGTAGAAAAGTATATGGTTATTGCAGATACTAAACATAAGCTTAAATGTTGGTACCAAACTGGACAGAGAAGCGTTTTAAATCTGAGGTCTTTATTAAAGTTTTTAAGGGTTCATCTCTGTATACCTGGTTAGGTGCCCATGGGCAAAGATATATGGCCCCCCCAAAGACAGAAATATCTGAGCCTGTGCATTGGGTAGGCTAGCAAGAGGTTCACAGTTTGAATCCCTCCAGAACTTGAGACCAAAGGTTGATCTGAACTCACAAAAACAGACAAGAGGGTTACCTTGTCTGTTACACTGTTCTCAAGACTGCACTCAGAGGTTGGCACTTTGGGAGTAGAGGACCTGACCTGCTGAGTGGGTTTGTGACAGATTGGTTGGTAGCGGTGGCATAATTTTGGTATCACAAGCTTGTATTGTTCTGTGTCGGCTGAGACCGTAAGCTCTCTTGCAAAGAAAGAAAAAAAAGCAGAGTTTCATTTTAAAAAAGAAAACAGAACTATATATCACTTGGCGTACAGTCCAGTTCCTACCCATTTTATTTTTTCAAGTCAGAGTAGCCATAGTCACGGAAGAAGAAGATGGCTTCCGACTACAGCAGGCACACTGTAGATTACTTGAAGCAGTTGTGCAGGGACAGGGAAGTCCTGTTCGAGGTGACAGCCAAAAAGCAGAACCTCATAGAGGCCCTGATGATAGCAGATACCCAGAGCAGCGAGTCACCGACCGTGACTGAAAAGGACAGCAGGGCCACTGTCAGTGAAGGGCCACAGCAGCAGGGGATGGTCACCAGTATCCTGAATCCAGAGGTACTCAAACTGCAAATTGAGTTGTGCAGGATGGCATTGGAGGCAGAGCGAGAACAGAGAGAGGTGGATCAAGAGGCAGAGCAACAATAGAGGGAGGCAGACCATGAGGAACGTGAGCGCCAGTGAGCTGCCGAGGAGAAGAGAGAATGAGAATGCCAAGATGCAGACTGTGAAGAGCAGGAGTGCCAGAGGCAACATGAGCTGGAGAAGATACGACTCCGACCAGTGGCACCACAGCAGGTAAGTGGCTTGGGTTTAACTGGGACTGCAGGACTGGGTTACAAAGTGAACTCCAAATTAATAGCTGAGTTTAAGGAAGGGGAGGACATGGATACCTTTTTAAATTCTTTTGAAAAAGTTTGCATTCAGACTAAAATTCCTAGAGATTCCTGGAGCTTCCAGCTATCCCCGCTACTTACCGGGAAAGCTCGGGTTGCATTGGGTCAAATGGACAATGAGGACAGCAATGATTACAGCAAGCTAAAAGCTGCACTGTTAAAAAAGTTTGACTTAACTGCTGAATCACACAGAGCTAAATTCTGTAAGTTCAGGAGAAGCCCTGATATGAGCTATGAGGAGCTAGCCACGAAACAACGTCAGTTTTTAAAACATTGGTGGGAAGGAATTGAGGCAAACTCTGTTTACAAAATTGAAAATGTGATTTTATTAGAACAGTTTTATTGGGCTTGCCCAGCTGAGCTAAAAAGCTAACTAGAGGACCGAGATCCAAAAACAGTGCAAGAGGCCGCTGAACTCTCAGACCGCTATGCCAAGAGCAGACCTGCTCTGAGAGTGAATGGGGCAGGTGTGGCAGTGCAGAAAGGGAAAAGAGCACTTTCAGGGCAGCTAAAATCCTCACTGTCTCCATTGAAACCAGTTAGCCCCAGGTTTCAAAGAAAAGATTTCTCTGAAGGAAGAAATACATGTTGGCTGTGTAAACAGATTGGGCATATTGCCAAACAGGGTCCCAAAAAGGCAAGCAATAATACACAACAGGGTGCTAGAAAAGAAGTATGTTGTTTGTGTGTCCCTGGAAGCATGCCATTGAACATGAGGGAACACATGCACCCAGTCATGGTGACTGTTGTACAGATACAGGGGTTAAGGGACACAGGGGCATCCCTGACATTGGTGAAAGGGGATCTGGTACAACCTGGTCAGCTTATACCCAATAAATATGTTACGGTCCAAGGGTTCACTGGTGAAGAGAAAACATTGCCCATCGCTAGTGTTCTCTTAGACTGGGGAGAAACAGGGGGAACTGTGCAACAGGTGGCTGTAGCCAAAACATTAGCAGTGGATGTGATCCTGGGTAACAATCTCCAACAGGGGATGGTTTGTGCAGTTACCCATTGCCAAGCAGCAAGGGAAAATTGTAGTTCCCTGAACCCCACAGAAGCCATTGTGGAAACCACTGAGTGGCTAGTTCCCCAGTCTGCATCTCCTGATATGGAGATTGATAAAAAAAGGAGTAGAAATTTCTCCAGTAGCAAGTAACCACACAGCTACAGAAGGTTACTCTGAAGAGGGAAGGGTGACCCATTGTCAGAGGGTTGTGATTAACAGTGATCCTGAGGGCTAAGACGCTAGTGCTAGGGACCCTATTTTAGTGACTGAAGGGGACTTGTCCCATGCCTTGGAAATGTGTGAGGGGTTTGCAGCTGCTCAGAGGGGTGACCCTAATTTAGAGAAGGTAAGGGCTTGGGCAGACTCTGACAGAGCACAGGGAGGTGACGGCCGACATAAGGTTTATTGGGAAAATGGACTTAAGTATACTCAGGCACTACAGACAGAGGGAGGGATGCTAGGCAGGCAGCTTGATGTTTCCCAGGGGTATCGTGAGCAGTTGCTCAAGATTGCACATGATATTCCCTTGTCTGGTCATCTGGGAATCGCACGCACTATGTAGCGGTTAGCCCAGAATTTCTACTGGCCTAACTTCACCCAGCAGGTAAAGGAGTATTGCAGGTCTTGTCACCGGTGCCAAGAAATAGGGAAGGCGGACAAGAAAACCCAAGCTGCCCTGATTCCATTGCCCATAGTGGAGGAGCCATTCCAGTTGGTGGGAATGGATATTGTGGGGCCTTTAAATACCCACAGATCCTCAGGGAAGAGATTCATCCTGACTGTGGTGGATTATGCCACCTGGTACCCAGAGGCAGTCTCCCTATCCTCACTGAGGATGAACAAAGTGGCAGATGCCTTACTTGGGAATTTCTCCCGTGTTGGGTTTCCACAGGAGGTAATCACCGATCGAGGGGGTTCGTTCATGTCGGACCTGATGAAATGTTTATGAGAGAAGTGTGGGGTGGTGCAGAGATGCATGACACTGTATCACCCATAAGCCAATGGACTTGTGGAACGATTCAATGGTACCCTAAAGTTAATGCTCCGGGCATTTGCTGAACAGCATGGGAGGGACTGGGAGAAATACCTTCCCCAACTGTTGTTTCCATACAGGGAGGTGCCCCAAGAGTAGACAGGATTTTCCCCCTTCGAACTCTTACATGGACACCAGGTACCTGGCCCCTAGACTTGATCCAAGAGGACTGGGAAGGCAAGCACTCCACCCAGGGAACTTCCATTGTGGACTATGTCCTTAGGTTTAGGGAAAGGCTGAAGAAGCTTATGGGGACAGCCCAGAGCAACCTGGCAGCTGCCCAACAGAAACAAAAGGTGTGGTACGACTGCAGAGCCAGAGCTCACTCATACATGGTGGGTCAGGAAGTCATGGTCCTTATTCCAGTCCGGAAAGACAAGCTGTAAGCTGAGTGGGCAGGACCGTACAAAGTGGATAGGAAGGTAAATGATGTGAACTACATTGTGGAGTTATCTGACAGAACGCAGACTGAAATGATATACCATGTCAACATGATGAAGCCATATGCAAACAGGGCTGACATGGTGTTTGCAGTGTGTAGTCATGGGGAGGGGATGGACGAAGGAGAACCCCTTCTGGATTTGCTGGAGGAAAGTAAGTGGGAGTCCTCTGTGGAGGCAGTAAAATTGTCTCCCCAGCTGGCCCCGGACCAGGTCCAGAAAGTGTGGGAGGTTTTAGCAGACTTTGCCCCCTTGTTTAGCGCCAAGCCTGGACTAACCCCCTTAGTGACACACGATGTGGAGACAGGGACACAGATGCCCATACGGCGAACAGCATATCGAGTGTCAGAGGCTGTCCAAAAGGACATTAGGAGGGAATTGAAGGAGATGCTGGATTTACAGGTAATCCAGAGATCCCACAGCCCCTGGGCCTCACCCATAGTCCTTGTACCCAAGCCAGATGGCTTAACTCATTTCTGTGTGGACTATCATGGACTGAATGCAGTCACAAAGTCTGATGCCCACCTGATACCCTGGACGGATGAACTCCTGGACAAGTTGGGAGGGGCGACCTACCTTACGACTATTGACCTGACCAAGGGGTATTGGCAGATAGAATTGACAGACAGAGCTAGGGAGAGGTCGGCCTTCATCACTCCCATAGGCTTATTTGAGTTTAAAGTAATGCCTTTCGGAATGAAGAACCCCCCGGCCACTTTCCAAAAGTTGGTGAACCAGGTGTTAAATGGTGCTGAGGTGTACGCCGTGGCATACCTGGAAGACATTGCCATCTTTAGTACCAGCTGGGAGGAACATCTATGCAACCTTAAGGAAGTGCTGGGCAGGATACAGAGGGCCGGGCTCACTGTCAAAGCCAAGAAGTGTCAGGTGGCCATGGGAGAAGTGGCATACCTCGGGCATGTGGTAGGCCGGGGACAGCTCCATCCTAACCAAATAAATATGGAGGTGATCCAGGCATGGACCAGACCAGAAACCCAGAAGCAGGTCAGGAGCTTTCTAGGGACAGCAGGTACTACAGGAAATTTGTACCCAATTACAGTGCCCTGGCTGCTCCTCTATCTGACCTGAAAAAGAAAAAGATGCCAAAGAAAATTACCTGGGGCCCAGCCTGTGAGGAAGCCTTTACCAGACTAAAGGAGGCACTGTGCAGTTCTCCTGTTTTGACAAGTCCTGACTATAGCAAAACCTTTATAGTTCAGACGGATGCCTCAGACGTGGGTATTGGGGCAGTTCTGAGCCAGACGTCTAGCCAAGGGACAGATCACCCAGTAGTGTACCTGAGCAGAAAGCTGCTTCCCAGGCAGCAAGAGAACTCCAGAGTGGAAAAGGACAGTCTTGCCATAGTGTGGGCCCTAAAGAAAATAGAGCCATACTTGTATGGGCAGCATTTTGTGGTGCAGACTGACCACAACCCTCTGGTTTGGCTGACACAGATGGGAAAGAACAATGGCAGACTACTAAGATGGAGTCTTGCTTTAGAAGGGTATGATCTAAAAACCATACATAGGGCTGGGGCGAAGAACCAGAACTCAGATGGGCTGTCTAGGGTCTATGAGGAGTGAACTGATTTGGGAAGCTCATACCATGTAGGGGATAGATCCCCCAAATTCAGTCTAGGTGGGGAGGAGTGTGACGTAGACAGCCAGCTCTGAGTGCTGTATCATTCTTTTTTTAAATATAAAATGTATTACTGACTGTCTCTACTGAAAAATCTGATGCTCTTAGAATGACCTCACTCATCCCCCCTCCCAGATTCTAGCTAACAGATGAAAATCATAAAAAAATGCTGACAGCATGTGAGTTCATGCACACTCAGTTTTTAGAGACCATGTGTTACATGTAAGGCCTTAATTAAGGATCCTGTCTGTCTGAGTTAATTACAACCATAGTTGCTATAACATATCCATTATATGACGCTGGAAGGAAAACCCAGGTTATTACATAGAAGTGCGAAATCATGTAGATGCTTTCATGTCCTGGAAGGAAGAAGCTTATTGTGAGATCAAAAGAAGTGTCATTTGAAAGACATGAATTATGCTGAAGTTGCAGAATGTAATACCGTTGTATAAGATATATATTTTTTTATACATAATCTGACAGAGGAGGAGCTAGCTGACCTCACAGAAAAATGGGTTGTCCCATACAGTTGTTTAAGGAATACTCTGTTTTACTTACACACACTTTTACCTAGACTCTGACTAAGCAAAGATCTTTGGAGCACTTGTCATCAATCAATCAATCAATCAATCAAATCTTTATTTATTCAGGCGAGCATCATTGAGCAAGACTCATTTACAAGATGGACCTGATAAGGTCAAGGTTCGATAGTTGGTACACAACATATACATCAATGCACTAATATATGCATAACAGATACAGAAAAAAACACTTATAAATACACTGATCAAGGGTAAGAAGTTGATTCAGGCATACATGACAAGGTAGGTTACAGGAAATTTATACAAAAGATAAAGTATATACATATCCCAATATAGGAGTCAAGGCATACACACAGCATAATGTAATACTAGGATGGATGGGGAGCATTTAGGAATGATGTAAGGGCCAGTAATCAGTGGGAGAAGGATTAGGTAGGTAGTAGGTAGTTAGGTAGAATTAAATGGAACTGGGGTATTATAAAAAGGGTGGCTGCCCAGGAGGGAGAACTGTGGAACAAAAATATGCCATATATGGTGGCTGTCTGGAAGGGGGTTGTGAAATGGCAAGTCTAGCTCTTGTGGTAGCAGTTGCATTTCTCTGCGAAAAACTTGTGCAAGCTGTTTAAAGGATACTATAGGTACTAAGATTGGACAGCTTTTGGGATTTCTGTAGAGTATTCCAAGCCATAGCTAGAGAATAGCTGATTGCCGCCCCCTAGCCGGTGTTGACTTTAGGTATGTTGAGCATGATGATGATGTTGCTTCTTAGGGCATAGGGAGCTAGCTATGGCCTGAGTGAAGGCAGTCTAGAATATAGTTTGAAGTTTTTTAGACAATGCTCTGTAGATCCATAGTGCTGCATTTCTGTTCCTTCTGAGATGTAAAGAAACCCATCCAACTGCAGCATAGAGAGAGCAATGATGAGTGTTAGCTGGAAGATCTGTTATGAATCTTATTGCTCTATGGTACAGGGTATCCAGCTTGCTTAGGTAGGAGATGGGGCAGTGACTATAAAGGAAGTCAGCATAGTCAACAACTGAAAGAAAAGTGGCCTGGACTAATCATCTTTGAGTCTCTTGTTAGGAAATGTTTAATGCTATAGAATAGGCCAAGCCTTTGGCGAAGTTTCTTCAGCAGTTCTTCAATATGATGTGTGAAGTCAAGTCTGTTACCAATCCACACACCTAAGTATTTGAATTTTTCTACATACTCCAGATTTTCTCCAAGGATAGTGCATAGCTGGGGGAGACTGCTTAGTGGGGAGGTGCTGGTGGAGCTTTGATTGGAGAAAAGCATTGCTTTTTTTTTTGCATTTAAGAAGCTTTTCTCAAGTAGTTGATATTACAGCAAGCAGAATTCTGCCTATAAGATTTCACGGGCAACTGTAGGTGATGGGTTGCTGACATACAAAACAGTGTCATCAGCAAATAGGTGGACAGTGGCTTTGGTGAGATTTGAATCAATATTATTAATGTAGATAGCAAAAGGATAGGGCCCAGGATAGATCCTCGGTGGGACTCCTCTTAGCAGTGAGTTTAGGGATAGATCACCTTCAGCTTTCACCTGCTGTGACCTATCCATAAGGTAACACCTGAACCATTTGAGGGAGGTGGATCTATCAGTGGAATACAAGGAAGAGTAGCAGCTCGTGGTCCACAGTGTCAATGCCTTACTTAGGTCAAGAAATACTGCACAGACACTATTCTTTTTATCTAATTTGGTTTGCCAGTCATTTGTAACTTTGACCAGTGCAGAGATAGTGATGTGCCTGGCCCTAAACCCAGATTGAGCTGGATTCAAGAGGTTAGCATCATCAAGGTACTCTCTTAGCTGGATGCTCACTATTTTCTCTAGCATCTTGGATAGCACTGGAAGAATGGAAATGGGCCTGTAGTTATTAAGGTCCATAGGGTCAACTGATTTTAGAAGGGGAACCACCTGGGCTGTTTTCCACACTGTAGGAATAGACCCAGAGGTTAAAGATAGGTTAAAGAGATGTGTTAGGGGAACTGCAAGTACATGAAATGCAATCTTTAGAAAGTAGGGGTCAAGAGAGTCTGCCCCTGTGCTTTTTTTAATATCCAACTGCCATAAAAGATCCTCTACTTGCTTCAACAGGACGGGTTTGAAGGAGAAGGAAGAATCAGCTCTCTGGGCACCAGTGTACTGGGAGCTTAGTTGTGCATGCAGCAGATTAGCTGGGGAGGTGTCAAAGGCAAGGCCAGCAGTTGTGAAATGGTTATTGAAGGCATCCAGAACTTCCATTTTGCCAGTGATAGAACCATTATTGTGGTGCAATTGAGTTGGTAGAGAGGTGCCAGAATCCTGCCCTACAATACCCTTGATGGTGCCCCAGAACCTAGCAGTACTGTGATAGGAGGAGTCAAGTTCAGCCAAGTAAAAGGCAGCCTTTGCATCCCTTACTTTCTTGGTGCAGCTATTCCTGGCTTTCCTAAATAACACCCAGTCATTCAGGTTCTTGGTTTTTCTTGCCATCTTCCATAATTTGTCTCTCTCTCCAGCAGTGCAGATTTGAGGTCAGCTGAAAACCAGCTGCAAGATTTGTTTTTTATTCGGACACTAGTGATTGGGGCATGGGTATTAAGGGCACTTAGTATTATGCTGTTTAGCACCTGATGTGCTTTTTCCACAGAGTGTGCCAGATAAAACTCTTGCCAGCTTGGAGAGTGAGCTAGATCATGCAGATATCCTTCAATATTGAGGTTTGTAAACAAGTATTTAGAAAGATTTCAAATCTAAATACTGTAAGTAGGAAGTTGCACTGTTTAAACCTTGTTCTTTTAAAAGATTTCTATGTCTTGTGGTATAAGAGTTCTGTATTTTGCATTTTACATATTTTTAACTATTTTAGTAAAATTATTTTTAGAACTTACTTGGTCTGTCTTTGACTTATTTTTAGTTGTAAGAAAAGTATATGGTTATTGCAGATACTAAACATAAGCTTGAATGGTGGTACCAAACTGGACAGAGAAGCATTTTAAATCTGAGGTCTTTATTAAAGTTTTTAAGGGTTCATCTCTGTATACCTGGTTAGGTGCCCATGGGCAAAGATATCTGGCCACCCTGAAGACAGAAATATCTGAGTCTGTGCATTGGGCATGCTAGCAAGAGGTTCACAGATTGAATCCCTCCAGAACTTGAGACCAAAGGTTGATCCGAACTCACAAAAACAGACAAGAGGGTTACCTTGTCTGTTACACTGTTCACAAGACTGCGCTCAGACATTGGCACTTTGGGAGTAGAAGGTCTGACCTGCTGAGTGGGTTCGTGACACTATCTACTGAAATATATACATCATATAATGAAGTACATATTCTGTATACTGAAATGCATATGTCATGTAGTGAAACATTCATTATATAGTGAAATGCTTACATTATATAGTGAAATACATACACTAGTTACTGAAATACACATACTGAGTACTGAAAATCCACATACACTTTATACTGAAACAAATGCACTATGTACTGAAACATATATACTGCCTACTGAGATACATACGCTACAGATGGAAAAATTCATATAAACTATCTACTGAAGCAAATACGCTAGATATTCTAACACACACATTATATATTTTTTAAAAATTCACATACACCATCTATCCAGAAGCAAATGGTTTAATACCTTTTTTTTGGTATTATTTCTCCCCTGGGTCCCACTGGCCACCTCTGACGTCCCCCCCCTTGCTGTTCCAGAGGATCAGGACCCCCTCCCCTATTGCCCCCATGACTTACCCTTCATGGCAGGGGATAGGGAGCGACTCAACCCACCGGCATGGATCCAGCTCAGGAGGTGTCCTCTTGGGGCAGCTCACTGGTGAAGGGGGAACTATCATCATCATCCTGCACAGCAGGACCACTTTTTTTCCCAATTTTTCTTGATGCAGTGGGGAGCGTGCAATGCTGCCAGTGATGCACCGCACATGCGTCCACACACCGTATAATGGGAGGCTGCTCCACCTCCCCCCCAAGTTGTGGGACCTGGCCTGCCAGCCCCCAGCCACTGCTAGGGGTCAGGCAAGTACCGGTCCATGTCCCCACCCTCCCCCAGGAGAGAAGAGAAGAGCTGTCCTCAGGACGCTCAATCTCTCCCTCCCCAGATGACCCCCGGTGACCTGCTTACACCATGAACATGGGTCGCTGGCATGGCAGGAGGTAAGGCAGTAATGCCTGAGCCCTCCACACCACTGGGCCAGCGGTTTGAAACCTTTTAATGGACCAACATAGATGTTATAAAAAGAAAACAATGTCTAACGTTTGGACCAACCAAGTCCTTCCGCAGAGACTTATGACAATTGTTCAGAGAGTCACAATCTATTAACACCCAGATCATACATAAAAAAAAACAGAAAAAAATTCTCATTGGTTAAAAGTACCTTTTTTTAAAAAAAATCACAAATTTCAATGGAATGAATAGCATCCCTTTTAGCTTGCTATTACTGAGAATTTTTACACAGACAAATCCATAGATAAGCTGAACACTCAAGCAGGCAAAGTCTGTAACTGACATTATCAATGACTGTGTGTTAGAAGAATACATTCAAAACTAAAAACAGGACCTTTAGATTTAATACCACAAATGTTAAAGTTAAAACTTGATAGTCTTGTGTGATTAAAAACTGTACAACAGAAATATATGTATACACCATATACTGAAACAAAAATACACGACATATTGAAACACATACACTGTCTATTGAAATACATGCAATACGCATTGAAAAATTCACATACACGGTCTACTAAAATAAATACACTATATATTGAAACATATACACTATATATTGAAATACATACACTATCTATTGAAATAAATACACTATACATTAAAACATCTGCATACGCTATATGCTGAAACAAATACACTATATATTGAAACACACTATCTATTGAAAAAATCTACATACTCTATATACTGAAAGAAGTACATTTCATATTGAAATACATATACAGTGTATTAAAAAATCCACATACGCTATATACTGAAACAAATACACTACATATTGAAGCACATACACTATGTATTAAAATACATACACTATAGACTGAAAAATCCACATACACTATATACTGAAACAAATACACTATATACTGAAATTAACCCCACCCCCTAGAATGGCCTGCCCCTGCACTCATTTCCTACTGCATTCAGGGAGAGAACCACTGGCCTGTTGAGAGGATGTCTAAAGCTGCAGAGAAGAAGGTAAACAAAACAGGGTAATCTCTTATTCTACTTCTTTATGGGGACTTCCATCTTGTTTTGCTTGCACACCTTTAGTCAAATTTAGAGCATTGTGATGTGATAAGAAACTTTTAGAACTAATTTAAATATACAGTAGTTTATTCTTATAATTGAGTGCTGCCTTCATTTACTGTTGAAGACACATTTGTATGGGAAGCTAATACTTTGGATATTCCTAACATATCACTCTCATTCTACATAAACATAGGAGACTGCATGCATTTTTCTGTTATAAGTTAAAGTTTTTATCAGATTTGTGTGTAATTAATTACTGTGTTAGTTCAGAAACTTATCTAAGCTGAATGCTTGGGAAGCACTGCAGAAGCTGTGATAGTGTAAGCCAAAAGCTTTCCTAGTTTGTACTCTACGCAGTTTGTTTTGATTTAGTTTTTAGTTTAATGTTTTGTTTAATAAAAATTCTTAGTTAAGAAATAAAAATATATATTTTTTTTGCAGCAATCGCTCATGGTCCAATTCTTGTCAGGAACTCAGCTGGCATATGCATGATTTGTACATTTCTGTTCTGAATAACTTCACTGTGATGCCTCACTGGTGGCATTCACAGTCCCTAACCTCCCCATTACATATCTGTGGAGCACTGCAAGGTGGACAGAGCTTTGCCAGTCACTGAGTCTCCACTAATAAGCCTGCCATCCTCTAGCTGCATGATGCATAGTTACCCTGCTTATATGGTATGACTGTGTTATTGGGTCTGAGCTTCCCAAATTGTGTTTTATTTCTTTTTTTTCTATAAAGATTTTTATCTCTTTAGTCACCCTGCAACCCCCCTTGCCCACTTATCTGACCAGCCCCATCACCCACCATCCCCAGGACTTACCTACTCTGAGATCCCCCCACGGACTCCCTCCACCACCCCAGTGGTGGGGCCAGCAGGGGAGGGCCATTCACAAGAAGACACATATTTAGACAGGAGCAGAGCCTAGTAAGTAGTGCAGAGCCTGTGACAGGTTGTTGGCTCTTCTGCCATTGGGGGTTTTCTGCCTTTGATTTTATCCCCTGGGCAGCCAAGCATGCAATGATGCCAGTGCATTTAAATGTGCATGCTTCTTTTGTGCCTGCCTGAGCCCTCCCTCTTACACAACTCCTATGGTTATAACTATGTATGTCATCTTATTGACTCCATCCCCCTGATGAAGAGGGTGTACGTCCCCGAAGTGCCGGACAGCCGCTGTTATGTGCATTCGTTAATAAATTGAATTTGTTTTTCCATATATCTGTGTGCATCGCTTTCTTAAAATGTTTTTTGTGGTTGCTGCTGGTAGTAAGGCAGACCCACAGATTTGCACCCATTCCATGTTGTTTTAAAGTAATTTGGGGTTGGCACCCTTACAATACAGCTGTGGGTAAGCTAAATCACTGAAGCAAAGTAGAGCTTCTTTTGAAAAAACATCCGAATGGCATTTCATTGTTTCACAATATTTTTGGGAGATGAATGCTTTTCGATAAAAGTAAGACACCCACGGGGGTTCAAATTGTTACATACCTCGGCTGATTTTTCAGGACATTCTCGGAAGCAGATTTGCCTCTTCATTAGACTGCTTGATCTTATTTGTGCAATTCAAATGAGCTGCTCATGTTCTTCCATTTCTGATTAGATGCTGAATTAAATTGAATCTAATTACAGAGTTGCCGGTTCTTGAGCCCAAGCTGGGAATAGAATAACTGGGATGGAAGATCTGGAAGAGCTTACAAGCTCAGAAGATGAAATTGCTAATAATTCAGAAGTGTCCTGTTTGGAGTCATTAACAGAGAGGGTCAGAAGAAGGCAAGCAAAAAGGTTCCCTTCCCCAATGCAATTGAATGTAAGTGAGTGTCTTGATAATACAAATAAACTTAAATGTGCTTTCACCAAACTGGAGAGATTATTAAAGACAGGACTCTCACTTTATTACAATATCGATAGTTTGGAAGGGGAATATGAAGCAAACCAAAAGGTACCAAGATGTCTACAGCTAGATATACAACCAACTGTAGGAATTAACAACTTTAAACACAAGAAGGACTGGGAGAAGATATTAAGTACTTGCTCTGATGATTTGATTAAACTATTAATTATGGAAGATAAATTAGACTATGAAGACATAAAACAGCAAATTGAAAGTGCACAATGAGATTTGAACCCTTTTCAATACCACCCTTTGTTTAAAATGAAAGAAAAAGAGTTGAATAAAAACACTGATGCTTTTGAAAAAGAAACGGTAAAAAGGAAACAAACAAAACATGATCGAGATCTTAAAGATTATATTCTGGGACAAGTGTTCCTATGGGATAGAACAACACAAAAATCAAGGTCGGGACACTAACAGAAGTGGATCTAGAAATAGAACAAGAAGCAATTCACAAAATTGGAGAAAAAAATAAAAATAAGAAGAGTGTTAATAAGGGTCCAGAACATTGTGATACAAACGCTATGAATACTGAGGAACAAATAGTGGCTTCTGCTTCTGGTTCAACTATATATGCCAGCACTGCAACTGTTAATAAACAAGTTGTTTTTTTTAGACAAAAGAACTCTAGATCAAACAGAAAGACACGAAGAGGAAAAAGAGCTGGCAAGAAACACAAAGGAGGACAGCCAGAAGAGACCTACTGGGTCCAATCTGAAGGGTCCAACAAAGCTGTGAATGTATGCTCCCAAACTTTTACCCAAGTTGAGTTCAAAATCTTACGTAAAGGTTTTTCTTTTGTACCATCCCCTAGGGTAAACAGATTCCAACTACACGTAGAACTATTTAAGATCTTTAGAAAAATAAATCTGAAACATTTTTTTTTTGCATTTAAATAAATGGGGGACAGTCACTGAAAGAATGTGATACTAGGGGTAGTGTGGGACAACCTGTGAGACAGGAGTTAAGTGATTTAATTGTTACCCTTTCAGATTTGGAAGATTCAGCAGCAACAATGAATGTGGATGCATATAACATAGACAGTCATCATAAATTGCATGGTGATATGTTGGACCTTATAGATTTTGATACACAGGGTAATGTTTATATTAATGAAGGTGAAGCAACTGATGAATCTCCTTTTTCTGATGGCCCATATTTTGAGAGAAAATTAAGTTTAGACCTAAATCTATTTTTGGCCCCAGAGTGTATGATTCAGCAATATACACATATCAAAATGTGGTAGTAAAAGAGATAGATTCTCTTTCTTTTCTAGAAGATGGTACACATGTAGAGATAACCTCTCAAAATGTGAGCATGAAGCTCTGAATTGTCTTAAAAATCTAAAAGGGGTTGTTTTCAAACAGTCTGACAAAGGGGGGATTGTAGTCATCCTTAACAAATCTGGTTATGAGACAGAGGCAATGAGTTTATTTTCTGATCAAGAAACATATGTCATCTTAAAGAAAGATCCAACTTTGGAATTTCAAACACAGCTTTTTTCTCTGATAAATGAAGTTGCAAGGAGGGGCTTTATTACTGAACAAGAACAAAAATTTATAAAAGTAGAGAATCCAGTGATTCCTACTTTTTACTATCTTCCTAAGCTGCACAAAAATCAGGAACATCTGCCTGGTCGACCTATTATTTCAGGAATAGGCTCTCTGTCTGAAAATGTATCTAAATACTGTGATTTTTTTTTTGCAACCTTCAATACTAGAACTATCATCTTACATAAGGAACTCTATGCACATTTTAGAGAAAATAAAAGCGATTAAATGGCAACAGGATTTTCTTTGGCTTTCGGTGGATGTTTGTTCACTATACACCTGTATTCCCCATTAGCTAGGAATAGATGCTATAGAGTACTTTTTAAAAAAGAATTCTAATCATAGTAATTTGCCAACAAAGTTGTTTCTGGATTCTATGGATTTTATTTTGAAACATAATTATTTTTTGTACAAAAATAAGGTATATTTGCAAAACAGGGGAACAACCATGGGGGCCACAGTAGCCTCAACATATGCTGGGATTTATTTGGGTTGGTGGGAAACTAAATGTATTTTTAATTAAACAAATACTTTTTGGGGAAATATTGCATTTTGGGCTAGATACATAGATGATTTGTTTATTATTTGGCAGGGAACAGAGATGGAAGCTAGGAGTTTTTTAGAAGGTTTAAATAATAGTAACATGAACCTGACATTTATACTTAGAATAGAAGAAAAACAAATTGAATTTTTAGAGCTAGTCCTATCTATAATGGCAAATGAAAATATTGAAAGCTCCTGCTTCAGAAAAGAGACAGCAGGTTATGCAATTTTGCACGCCAAAAGTGCCCATCCCCCTTCCTTAATAAATTCAATCCCATATGGGCAATTTTAAGGTAAAGAAGAAACTGCTCTTCTGAGCAGACATTTGAAGTGCAAGCAACAGAAATGTGGCATAGATTTCATGAAAGGGATTATAGTGAGGATATCTTAAACCAAGCAGTAAATAGGGCAAGATCAGAGGACAGAGCAAAATTATTGAAACCGAAGGCAAGATTAAGAGAAAATGAGGGAAAGGATGACCTTTGTTTTGGAATTCAATGTTATTTCTACAAAAGTAAAAAAAGATTTTGTCAAAAAATTGGAGTTTGCTGGAGCACTGCAATGTACCCGGACTTTTTTCTAAAGTGCCATGGGTTACATTTAGCAAAGCAAAAAATTTGGGGGAAATGATTTCTAATAGTCATTATGTGGCAGGTAAACCTACTAGAAGTACACGGATACCAGAAAAACCATTTGTCTGTTTCAGACGTAGCCATTGTATGGCATGCAAATATCTGGTACAGGAAAAACAGTTCACTCATCCCACCCTAAACTAAACTGTGAAGATTTATGATTTTGTAAACTGTTTAACCAACTATGTGGTTTATGTGGCACAGTGCCCCTGCAAACTTCTTTATGTGGTAAAAACCATAAGATGTGCAAAGGGATGCTTTTTGGAACATATTAGAGATATTAGAAACAGGGATTTGGATTCCTCATTTGCAGCACATTATTCACAACAACATGATAGTAATCCCATGTCTCTGATGTTTACTATAATTGAACATGTGAAATTTTTACCAAGAAAAGGTAATAGGAAACAAATTATTTTGCAGGAAGAATCTAAATTGATATTTATACTAGAATCATTGTTTCCAAAGGGGTTGAATAAGGATTTGGATCTCAGTGTGTATTTATAGCCCCTCCATCTATTTAATGTCTTTTAAAGCTTGCCATCCTCTGTTTTGACCAACTCATTCTAACATTTTACATAGGAAAAATGTTTGGTGACTTGCAAACTATTTCTTCTTTTCCTTTCTCTTTCTTCCCCTTCCCCTTTCCCCCTTTTCTTCCCCTGCCCCTCTTCATTTTCCCAATTCCTTTTCCCCTTCCCTGCTCCTCCCATTATCTCTCTCTCTTTGTCTTCATCCTTTCCTTCCTCCTACCCCTCCCTCTTCCTTCCTGAACCTTCTTTATCTTTTTATCTTCATCTTTTTGTTTTTTCTTTTCTTTTTTCTTTTTTTTCTTCTTTTTCTTTTTCCTTTTGTTCTCCCCCCCCCATACCTTGTGTCACATTATAAAACAGTGTGACTTTCATAATGGCATTATATTTTGCTACTTTTGAATTTGATCACTGAAATACAGTTTTCAAAAGGTCTGTATAAATTTACAGTATTTTTTATAGTTTATACTATCTGATATGGGGGTTAAATATGAAGGTTTGCAAACATAAGAAACAATTTCTTAAAGTTGTATATTTGTAGGAATGTTTTGTAAAATATTTTCATAAACAGTATTAAAATCACCTGAACTATAATTCATATGAGAGAAGTGATTAATGTTTTTTGATAGATTGTATTAACTATAGGTGTATTTATTAGCATGTGCTTTGATAAAGGAGAATGTGGTAGAGCACTGGATTGTTTGGTATTAGTATTTTACTAGCATCTCAGTAGTCAATTTGCATTTGGTCACTGATGTGGTTATAACTATGTATGTCATCTGATTGACTCCACCCCCTCCCCCCAGGGAGCCACTGTTATGTGCGTTCATTAATAAATTTAATGTGTTTTTCCATATATCTGTGTGCATCACTTTCTTAAAATGTTTTTTGTGTACATAACTCCACTGCCTTGCCAGATCTCCTTGGCTAGGTGGCTGTTGAACAACAGGGTGGTTGCCTCCCTTGAGAGGAGAGAATTCCCTGAGATGCTCAATCATCTCTCCACCCCCCAGCTGAACCTTGTGTGACCCAGTTCCACCTCCAAAACTGGGCCACTGGCATGGGAGGCAGTACAGCTACCACCAAGCAGCTAGGCTAGCCCATCAGACTGTGTTTTTATAAGTAAATAAAGACAGCACTTGGATGTAAGAAGAAGAAGAAACTATATTTTAACTACAGTTACTATAAACACTTTTTTAAGTCACATCACAATGTTTTGAAATTGCAAACAAAATAAGATCAAAAAAATGCATAAAGAGATAGGCAAGATAACCTTTTTTGTTTACTTTCTGCATCTTAAGAGGCATCAGCCAGAATTTTTAGTCAATTAGGGCCCCATTTTCAGAAAGTTAACGCAGCGCTAAACCTCTGTAGCCCCTTTCCGGTGCCGTTTGGGAGAGGGCCACTACCTTTACCTGGGTGGCCACTAGTTGGGTTAAGGGGCCTGGGTTTTCAAAGATATAGCACAGGGGTTTTTTCCCCAAAATTAGCAAATAAAATGGCGGTGCTTCCACCCAGAATACATATTAGTTGGTGTGATTACCTGCAGTACAACTCCCTGGGATGTTGTACCAACCCACCTCCCCAACAGTTACCCCAAACATGGACTTACCAGGATTTACGCCTCCCCACCTTTTATTACACTCTTTACATTTTTATTTTAGATAGCATGCTTACTAAAATTAGGCTTTGGATATATTTTTGCAGCAAAATAATAACATTTTGGTTTACTTACATGGGGAGGGTTTAGGATGGGGGAAGTAGAATAAAGTTTAAGCATTTTAAAGATTGGCATTTTTTTAATTGACATTTCTTTTTATTTTAATCTCATGTTTTAATCATTGCAGCCACCAGATTTAACTAAACTAGCTAACTGCTGCAGGTGTACTTAAACTCAGACCCACAAGTCTTAGTTCATTTAACCCCAGCTTGTCATGGAGTATCTATATTTTAAGTTGCAGGCCTGAGGTGTAGCTGGTAGCTGGCATTGGCACACTTTTTTTTTTTTAAATGAAATTAACTTTTTTTTTTTTTAATTTTAGCCCTGGGGGCATACTTAAACTATATACAATTTCCAGGTTTTGCAGGGCAATTTTTGTCTTTACTAATGGTTTTGTGAGATTAGTCCATGGATGGCACAGTTTGCTGAAGCCCTGGGGAGTGATGCAAATACAAGTAGTACCGGGCTCTGGTGCTTGAAACAGGGGGCACAGAGGCTGCAGCTTGCTTTTTTTTTTTTTTTGCTTGCAGATCTTGCAGCTTGTCCCCTTTAGCTCAGGCCTGTTGCAGGGCATGTGTGCAAGGCCTGCCAACTACAGAGGACCCAGACCCAGGAGTGGCCCCATGGCCCAGCTTTTTTTTTATTAGAGCACCCCAGCACATGGGTACAATAGCCGTGACTCCCTGCATGACAGACCCCACTTGATGGGGGTTAACAAGTTTCCTACCTGGCCCTGGGTGTTAGCAGAATATTTAGCACCTTTTTTTACTTTTTTGCCACAGTGTGTAGCCAAAGCAATTTATTTATTTATTTATTTTGCTGTATTTTAGGATCAGACAACAGGTACCTGACCTCAAAATGCACCTGTCCATCCTTTTGCTTTTACAGTCTTTTAACTTTAACACAGCCACATTTTTGCTTTAGCTCACACTCATTTTTTACTCTTGAAGGCCCTTTTCTCACAATGCAAGTACATAACAATTCTTTAAGTGAACAGGCTCATTTAAAAAAAAATTATGTTTTTTATTATTATTTTTGTATTTTGTCTTTTTTTAGGCTTAGACACAGCCTTTGTCTTTTTACCAGGCTTAGGACACAACCTTTGTTCTTTTTTTAGGCTTAGGACACAACCTCTTTTTTTCACAGCTTAGGTTCATCTTTAATTTAACATAAAGTTCTGTAAATTGCAGCTTTTTTGATTTGAGCTGTCTTTATCTCACCACTGTGGTACAATTTTAGAAGAACACAGAACATTTAGAAACCTGCAGCCTTCTTTCTTTTTAAAGCTGCTTTTTTTTGCTTTTGATGGGGCAGGCACTCCCTGCCCTGGGGGACAAATAGCTGGCAGCCCCCAGGCAGGCCCATCTTGCAGCCTCATTTTCTCCAGGGGTAAGAGCCCCCTTTTTTTGGAGGGGCTCCCACTGGACTGACTTGAAGCCCAACAGTTTTGTCCTCTTGGGAGCTTTTTGGCAGCTCCCCAATGGCTGGAGCCACAGTCCTTTAGAAAAAAGAATATGTATGAGGCTCCCTTGATGCCTCATTGGTGCAGAAAAAGGCACCTAAACTTTTCTCGGTATTTTCCTCCAAAACTCTGTTCACACAGTCCCAGAGTCCCTGGCTTGGTGGCTGGTTGTCTGGTGTTACACGGCTGCTAAACATGGTGGCTGGGGTAAGCAGTCCAACACAAGTTGCACAGTGTCCCAAGTCTAAACCACTACTGCAGCCAAACCCTTTACTTTTATTATACATTTCTCCTAGCATTAAGTAGCCACCCTGTGCCCTGTAAAGTGACTGCACTTATATACATTTATTTGATCCTCTGCCAGTCGCTGCTGCCATTTTGTATAACCCCTAGGCAGCCACACATAGCCAAGTATTATTTTTCACTTTTCACTTTGTTACTACTTAAGTACACACATTTATTTAATAAATCCCCCCATGGTCTGGAGACAACCTTTTTCCCCTTGACCACCAGTGTACTCTGGGTGCTGGACAGACCAGGCTCATTTTTATTCATGAGTCGACTCATCAATATTCATGAGGTGGCTCCCTGTAGCTTGAGTGCAATTGGTACTCACAATAATGTTTTTTTCTCCTTTTTGGCTGCCTCTTTGGTCCTGCTAATAGTCCTGATCCTTTTCTTGACTTTACCCTACAACTGGGACCACTAGGGAGAGAGTCAGACAGCTGCCAAAATGGACAACTGAAAAATGCACAAATGCGCATGTGCAGAGCTCGCCGGCACTGAAGTGCCATTTTAAAACTGGCAGCTCTGCAAACTTGCTCCTCTGGCCCTGCTCTCTCCAAAACCCATGCAGGAGCTGGCAGAAGAGACAAAGCACACAGGGGCAGAAGTTAGGAAAGACCAGGGCACGGCCAAAAAAGAATAAGGGGTAAAACCAAAACCACGGAGAAACAATCCTTTTTCAGAGGCTCACGGGTAACCCCCTGACAGGAGGGTTACACATCTAAGCACCATGTTATGTGGGAACAGCACGATTGGATGGGTGCCATATTTAGCAGCACCTGATGCTAAACTGATCACATGCATGTGAATATGTACTACCGTGGCCAGGCAAATGAGGGGTCCCCTCCTACACACAGAACACAGTGCTATATCAAAGATTATGAAAGTGCTTAACAGCTGACATTGCAATGCTGTTTGCTGCTTCCAAAAATCCTGCCCTCATTTGAGGACACAGTGGTGTGCATAGTCACCCCACCCTGGCCACCATTCTGATGCCCCCAAGTAATATAATAAAATGATCCCTGGCATTTAAGGGTTCCTCACCCCTGACTGCAGTTTAAATAGCCCCAATTATTATAGTAAAATTATCCCTGGTGTCCAGCGGACCTCCCCCCTGCCCCTGATCAACTGATCCCTGATCAGCCACTTGGTAAGATCAGTAATTCCTCTGTAGCACTTCCTAGTGTCCAGACCAGGGCTCCCCACATGCCCCAATTAGCAGCCTGGCAAGATCTGTAATTCTTCCATACCACATCCTTGGTGTCCAGTAGTTCTCCCTGCCCCCATAAGTATGATGCCCAGCTCCCACCCTGACCCACCCAGTACTTATCACTACCACTGCCCCACTGGCCTCCAACCTATGGTGTACACACCCCCTGATGGTGACTGGCATAGACCCTCCACTCACATCCATAGCAGCCACCAACTGAATGACAATTCATGATCAGATGCCTACTGTAGTAAAAACTGTTTCTACAGTAGGCATGTGATCATGAACATAGAAACATAGAATTTGTCATCCAAAAAGGACCGCTTGGTCTACCTAGTCTGCTCAGATGTTTTCTTATCTTATCTTTCTCCTCACATGCTGTCTGGTCTCTATCAACCCTCCCGCCTCTCTGCCTCTTCTCTAATATATCGCTATGTCTATGCCACACATGCTTGAAGCCCCCTACTGTTACAGCCTCCACCACTTCAGCTGTCAGTCTGTTCCAGGTATCTACCACCCTTTTAGTGAAGAAATATTTTCTCACGTCTCTCTTGACCCCCCAGCTTCATTGCATTCCTCCTGGTCCTGGTGCTCTTTCACATTTGAAAGAGACTCCCCTGGGCCTTGTTCACTCCTATGAGGTACTTGTAGGTCTGTATCATTCTCTTTCCTCTCTTCCAAGGTTTACATGCTGAGATCCCTCAGTCTCTCCTCTTAGGGCTTCTCGTGCAAACCCTGCACCATTTTAGTTGCCCTTCTGTGGACTTTCTCCACCTTGTCTATTTTGTTTCTGAGGTTTGTTCTCCAAAACTGTACACAGCACTCTAGGTGGGGTCTCAGAGTCACCAGTAAGTGACACTATGGCAACACTACCCCCATCCTCCTGATGGAGATACCCTTCCCTATACACCCTAGCATCACACTAACCCTACCCACTGCGTTGTCGCAGTGCCACCTTGAAGTCCTCAGACATAACCCCAAGGTCCCTTTCCTGTTTATTGACTGTCAGTAACTTCTCCCATCCTATACTCAGCTCTTGGGTTCCTATGCCCTAGGTGCACGATTTTGCACTTTTTGTCACTGAACCCAACTGTCATGCTTTTGATCACTCTTTGAGTTTCACAAGATTCCCTGTGCATTCTCCCCACCCCCTCCTGAGTGTCCACCCTATTGCAAATGTTGGTATCATCTGCAAAAAGGCACACCTTTCCCTTCAGTCCTTCTGCAATATCCCCTAAATTGGAATGGGAAATGGGAAATTGTTTAACCAGGCATGGACCACTAAGCTGAAACTTGTTTCCTGATGTGACCTGGGAGCACAAGGAAGTTAAGTGACTTGCTCAGGGTCACACAGCATGCATGTGGGGCTGATGGGATTCAAACCAAGGTGTCTAGGTTTGGGATTTAAACCAAGGTCTCCAGGTTTGTAGCTCATGCCCTAACCACTACGCTATACTGTCTCCTTGAAGAAGATTAGTCCCAGTACTGAGCCCTGTGGTGCCCCACTTGTCACTCTCCCATCATTAGAGTGAGTGCTGTTAATGACCACCCTCTGTTTCTTATGCGTTAGCCAGTTACTAATCCAATTCACCACTTTGGATCCCACCATTGGGCTGTTCAGTTTCTTTATCAACCTCCTGTGTGGCGCAGTGTCAAAGGCCTGCTTAAAATCCAGATCAGTCATGTCCACTGCCATCCACTGATCTATTTCCCCTTCCCCCATGAATCTGTGCTGCCTGTGGTCTTGCAGCCCACTGGATTCAAGATACTCTGCCAGTCTCTCCTTCAGTATGGATTCCATTAATTTCCCCACGACTCAAGTAAGACAGAGTAAACTATAGTTGTTAGCCTCCTCCTTGCTGCCACTCTAACAGAACGGGACTATATCTGCTCCTCCAGTCCTCTGGAACCACTCCTGTTTCCAGTGAGTTGTTGAATAAGGCCATGAGTAGTGTAGCAAGCACCTCCCTGCCTAGTTCCCTTAATACCCTTGGGTGTATCCATCAGGTCCCATGGCCTTGTTGACTTTCAAATTTGTAAGTCCCTTCAATACTCTTTTCTCTGAAAATGGACTTGTATACACTTCCTTCCTTCAGTATGCCTGCTGCTTCTAGGTGTTCTGTCCCTGTCTCTTTCTACTGTGAAGACTGAGCAGAAGTACCTGTTCAGGATGTCTGCTTTTTTCAGATTCTCCACTGTGCAGTCTCTCTGTGTCATCCTCCTTATCCTCACAATCCCTCCCCTTGCCTCCCTCTCCTCACTTATGTACCTGAAGAAAGTCTGGTCTTCTTTTGATACATACATACGTACACATAGAATGTGCAGGCAGATTGGGACCACAAGATCCATCTAGTCTGCCCATGGAATTCTACCCCGCCCCCCGGAATCACTCTTTAACTTATTGGCGTGTCTGTTCCATCCTAGTTTAAATTCATTAACTGTTTTTGCTCCCACCACCCCTGAAGTCAGGCCATTCCATGGGTCCTACCCTTTCAGTGAAAAATAACTTTCTAATATTACTCCTGAACCTACCGCTCTGTAAGCGCATGTCGTGCCATCTTGTTCTGCTACAACTGCTGATCTGAAAAAGGTCTTGTGATTCCTCATTGTTGATACCTTTAAGGTACTTGAATGTTTCTATCATGCCCCCCTTTTCCCTTTTTTGCTCCAGTGAGAAAAGGTTGAGTTCCCTTGGTGGAGGCCATGCACCATTTTTGTTGCCCTTCTCTGCACTGTTTCTAGCCTATCAATGTCCTTTTTGAGGTGAAGCCTCCAGTACTGGACACAGTACTTCAGGTGGGGCCTCACCAGGGACCTATACAGTGACAAGGTTATGTTGCATCTCCTGCTAGTGACGCCTCTCCCTATACAACTCAGAATGCCACTTGCCTTTTGTGCCGCCTTTTCCCATTGCCTACCCATCTTCAAGTCGTCAGTGATGATGACTCCCAGGTCACACTCCTGATTTGTAACTATAAGCTTCTCCTCTCCCAGATGGTAGTCTGACCCCCGGTTCCACTTTCCTAGGTACATTACCTTGCATTTCTTCACATTGAAATTTAGCTGCCAGTCGCCTGACCATTTTTTCAAGCTTAACAGGCTTGCCTTCATTTTTTGTGTCCCTTCTGGTGTATTGACTCTACCACAGAGCTTTGCGTCATCCGCAAACAGACACACCTTCCCCTCTAGATCATCAGCAATGTTGCTAATGTGCACATTGAATAAGACTGGTCCCAGTACCAGTCCCTGTAGCACTCAACTTGTCACCATTTCTTCCTCCCTCTGATAAAGGTCTGTTGACGCTCTGCATTCTCCTGCTTAACCAGTTTCTTACCCAGTTTGTTATTTTGTGCCCAACACCCATGTGTTCAATTTGTTAATTAATCTTCTGTGGGGGACCGAGTTGGAGGCCTTGCTGAAGTCCAGATAGACCACATCGACCATGCACCCCTGTGTAACCCCTAGCCAGCGCTACTGCTAAGGGTGCTACCCCTACCTACTACCCAGGATGTAGGTTGAGGAGCCTGGATTCCTATTTTTTAACATTAATCATGTTCGTTCCCAAGTTAGCACATTGCGCAGTGCCTCCTCCTAGAGTTTACCTTTTAGTGGGCTAGAGATTAGTCTATTATAGCCCTCTGGGAAGCTGTACCCACTTACCTTACACTGATGCCACCCCAAGCATGACCCAATAACATTTCCCCACAATTCAGACCATTTTGGTAATTAGTGACTTACTACTAACAACATGCTCATGAGACAAGTATCTGCAAGAACAAACAAGAAGAAGTTTATTTACAAGGGGAGGGTTAGGATGGGTGAATTGGAACAGAGGTTATGCTATTTACAATTGAGGTTGATTGGCTTTGATTAGGTTTGGTTTGGATCAACATTTTGCATTTTAAATCAGTTGCAAATTAGTGGCCACCCACCAACCTTTCGAGATAGTCAGAGCCCTGGCTATCTAACTAGTTACCTTTTATATCAGAAACATATTTACAATACCCACACTGGTACCAGTCCCCACTTTGTATAAGACCCCGCAGTCCTACACAAACCTGGGTACCCAGTAACTTTAAAGTTCTTAGAATGGTGCAGGCCTGATGGACTGTGCAGCTGTATGCTGGCCAGCTAGTTGGGACCCTTGAAGAAAATAAGCAGATTAAACACACAAAACACACTTATCTTGTCTATAACAACTGTATCCATGGCCGGTTGGCCTAGTCTATTTGAACACATTTAACTATGTGCAGTCCTTTTCAGCTTTGTGGCAGGGCATTGGCCCTGTCTACTTTGAAGTCACATTTGATTAGTCACAATTAGGTTGTAGCATAGAATTAAGGTAATCACAGCAGGCAGACCCTTACCTTGGGAGACAAGGAGGTTGGCAAAGGCTTGCAGCCAGGTGACCCAAACTGACTGCCAGATGGTACAGCAACTGCAGGTGGAAACAACACTCTTTATTTCTCTGATCAGTGTCCCTTGTTAGGCTGGAATCACTTTACTGGATAGAGCAGGCTGGGACCTGGGCCAGCACGTCTCAGACCCCACGTCTAGGCTATACCTCTCGGGGGGGGATGCATGTGGGAGTGTCAAGGTGGCACACTCTCAAGCTGTGTCCCAAAACCCAATCTGATGATTGCATTGCATTTAGTACATTGATTAGACTTAGCACATTTATATATTTCTTTATCACAGTCCTTCAAGCAGAAGTCATCGTAGCTGACCTGATCCTTTGCTTGCTCCCAGCAGACTGTCAACACGAGGGGTACTTGCTCCCTACAGCTTGGGTGATCCAGATACTTACAGTCCTTGCAATCACTGGGAGCTTAGATGCTTCCCTTGCATAACACCACACACTTAGATCTGGTTTTTACCACTTGAGACACTTGCTATACTGAGCTTGAGGCCTGGCTCACTGCCATTTCAGAACAATTTTAAACATAGACTGAGCATGAAGCATGGCATGCTACTTTAGCAGACTTTACTTGTTGGCAAAGCTGAAACTGTAGACCTTTTCCAGACTCAGACACTTTACTTAGACACGACTGATTTCTGTAACTTATAGAAACATAGAAACATAGAATTTGACGGCAGATGAGGACCACTTGGCCCACCTAGTCTGCCCATTTCCCTACCTACTGGATAAGCTGCAGATCCTAGTTAACCAACAGCCTACTTCTTCCTACCCCCACCCTCTAGAATTGCCTTATGATTGTCCCATGCATGCTTGAATACCCCGACTGTTTTTGACTCTATGACCTCCTCAGGAAGGCTGTTCCATGTATCCATAACCCTCTCTGTGAAGAAATTCTTCCTCACATTACCTCTGAGCCATCCCCCCTCTATCTTCAAATTGTGCCCCCTTGTTCTTGCACATCTCTTTTTCTGAAAGATGCTACCCTCTTGGACTTTGTTGATTCCCTTGAGGTATTTGAAAGTTTCTATCATGTCCCCCCTCTCCCTCCTTTCCTCAAGGTTATACATCTTTAGTTCCTTTAGTCGTTCTTCATATGTCTTCTGATGCAGACCCTGCATCATTTTGGTTGCCCTCCTTTGGACAGCCTCCACCCTGAAGGATCCACATGGAAGACTTCTAGCAATACAACTGGGGCTGCCGCCATCGATGTCCATCGACATCACCAACCCTACAAAGGCGCAAAGCTGCCCGCTCCTTCCCCAGCTCCCCAAGAGACAAAGGGAGCACAGCTCAAGCCATGGGGAACCAAGGGGGGAGAGAGGTGCCCAGGCCCATATGAAAGGCTGGATGCACTAGACAGCTCTCTAGGCTCACACTTTACTTGGCAGTAAGACAGTTCTTAGAAGCTCTCTCAGGTTCAAAAACACTCTAACACAGTCCTTTGTGGCTCTCGCTGGCATTTGCAACTCCCAACTGGACACATAAATGGTTACTGGCCCACCGAGCACTGTCTGGAGAAATTCTGCATGGTCAGGGAACTCCCCATCCAGTCCTGTGGCACTACTTAAATCAGACACATTTATATAATTTTCACACTAGACACTTCTCTGGTCACTAAGCAGGCATCCACCCTTTTATTGCTTTGGTTAACTAGGGTGCAGACAGTCACATCATAAGAAGCTGGGCTTCTTTGCCCCTTGCAGACTTTCTTATACTCATACTTATTAAGCACAGTTTACTCACTCAGATTACTTGCAGAAATGGCCTTTCTTGTTCTGAGGGATCCAAGATTGCTTTAGCACTCTCACTGCTGAGGTAGAACTTCCATTCAGCTCTCTCACCGCTGAAGGTTCAAGCTGCCCACGTTTTTCCAGAAGCGTGGAAGGTGCTGGCCAGCCCTAGAGGACAATCTGGCAACCCCCAGGCTAGCGACTTCTCGCAGTGGATCACTAGGCCCATTTTGGAGCAAAGGGCCTGAGCTTCCACCCCTGTGGGGGTGGGGGCCCATGCTGGAACTGCTCGAACAGCCAGAAAACACTGTCTTTTATGGAACTCCTTTGGGGCTCACAATCGGCTGAAGCTATTTGCTGCTCCCACTCTAATTGGCTGATCCTGCCTGTCAGTCCAGAAAATGAATATTCATTAACTCCACTCGATGCACTACAGGCTCCCTGTTTTGGTGCCTGAAATTAGGTCCCTGCAGGTTCCCCGTAAGCACTTTGCTATGTCCCATGAACTCTGGTAAAAAATCTCACAAGTCCTGGCTTGGAATTTTGGCTTTTCGATTGGCTGTTGCTGCACTATTATGGCTGCTAATACACATAGTCCCCTTGCAGCTTTATCACAGTCCCAAATAAAAGTCCTGGTGGAGTCAGAATAATCACTGTATTTGTTTATTTCTCCTATGGTTCAGTAGCCATTTGTGTGCCTTCTCAAGCGCTGCCCAGAATAAACATATTGCTTTAGTCCTGAGCCTGTCACTGTGGCCGTAATTGAGTGCCCCCAGGCAGCAAACAGGTAAATTCCCTGAGTCTTAACATCATCCTTTGGTGCAGCCAGAATAGTTATTTTATTTTCAATTATTTTATCCTTACACATTTACTCCTGAAGTGTCCATGGCAGTTGCTGCTATATTTTACTACATTTATCTACAGCTTCATGCAGCAGCTGCCGAAGCATACAGTTCCCCAAGGAGCAGACAACCCCCTCATTAATATATATGAGGGGCTCATTAATATTCATGAGCCCTTTGAGAATGCCCTCACTCAAACTCTTTTCCTAGGCGGCTATGCGGCTTCTCCGCCACCTGGTTTAGGTCACTGGTCCCCAGTGAGGAGAGGAGAGGCACTGGGACCTCAGAAGCATCTCCCGTTTAACCACAAATTGAGTGGTCGGGAGATCGAAGGCACCTGATGCACATGCGCGAGCTCACCAGCCAGCTGTGAAGATTAAGGGAAATCAGTCAGCGGCTCTGCAGCACTGCAAACTCCCCAAAGAGGGCAAACCAAGGAAAAGGGGCTCCTTGGGGACTTTCTGGGGGGATAAAGGCACCTGGGCTGTGGCGGTGAAAAATGGGGGACAACACAGGGACCTGCAGGCATGACAGAGATGCTCCAGAAGTGGGAAAATGGGAGAAATGGGCATAAGGTAAGCCCCCATTTGGGGGGGGCTACACCTGGTCCACTGTTTTAGTGACCCAGTCAAAGAATTCAACCAAATTGGTTTGGCAGGACCTTCCCACAGTAAAGCCATGCTGCTTTGGGTCCACCTGCCCACTTGCTTCTAGAAAAGACAAAATCCACTTCTTTAGCAGGGATTCCATCACTTTACCCACCACTGAGGTGGGACTGACCAGACGGTAGTTTCCTGCCTCGTCTCTGCTCCCATGTTTGTGTAACAGCACTATTATGGCTCTCCTTCAATCCTCCTGAGCCTCCTCCCTTTCTAGAGATTTGTTGAAGAGTTTGGCTAGTGATACCACCAATTCCTTGCCAGGTTCCTTTAGTATCCTTGGATGTATGCCATCAGGTCCCATAGCCTTGTCTACCTGCAGTTTGTTGAGCTCCTCCAGGACTCATTGTTCTGCGAATGGACTCTCTTCCACTCCTCCATCTGTGTCTTCCCTTCTGTATAGTACTGGTCCATTGCCATCTCCTTCCTGACTGAAGACCAAGCAGAAGTATTTGTTCAGGACTTCCGCTTTCTCTTTATCTCTGTCTGTGCGGCTTCCATCTCCCTTCTTCAGTTTTATGATTCCTCCCTTGTTCTTTCTCTTCTCCCAGACATATCTGTAGAAAGTTTTGTCTCCTTTGGTTACACCGTGCGCTATCCTCTCTTCTGTTTGGGCCTTTGCTGTCCTTATAGTTTTAACCGCTTCCTTCAGCTTTCCTCTGTATGCCTCCCTGTCAACTTCACTTTCTGAGTTTTTGTATCTTCCAAAGGCTTTCCTCTTCTCCTTCACACTGGCTGCTATTACCTTTGAGAATCAAAGTGGATGTCTTTTTCTCTTCATCTTGCTTATCTGTTTGATACAATATTCTGTGGCTATGGAAACTGCTTGCTTCAGTCTGGTCCAGCACTCTTCCACACCTTCATTTGTCGCACAGCCTAGATTGTCCTTTAGATAGGCTCTCATGAGCATAAAATCTGCTTTCCGAAAGTCCAGGACTTTCAGCTTTGTATGACTAGTAGCTTCGATTTTATCGACTGTGAACCATACAGTGTGATGGTCACTAGTTCCCAGGTGACTGCCTACCTTGATGTTCGAGACCCTGCTGCTGTTTTTAAGTACCAGATCAAGGATTGCCGCTTCATATGTGGGCATTTTACTAGTTGTTCAAGGCCCACTTCATGCAATGCCATTATGAGGTTGCAGCTCCTTACCAATGCTTCTGTGTAGCAGCTCCAGTCTACACCTGGTAGATGAAGTCTCCCACTAGCACAATCTCCTCTCTGCCCAATACCCTTAGGATGGTTTCCAGGATTTCCTTGTCTATCTCCTCCTCCTCCTCCTGTGTGTCGGCAGCCTGTAGATCACTCCCACCCATATGGGCGCCTTGCTACCGGTTCCGATAGTGATCCACTGAGCTTTTGCTTCTCCTTGGGCTCCATGGAATTCTGTCACCTTTGTTCCCCTCCCTTACGTAGATTGCTACCCCTCCCCCCTTTTCCCTTTTCAGTCTCTTCTGAATAGGTTTTAACCCCAGATTACTACATCCCAGCTGTGACTGTCATTGAACCAAGTCTCAGTCACAGCAACCCAGTCAAGGTCAGCTTCAACAATTGTGGTCGTGAGGTCCGGAATCATATTAGCCAGACTGCGTGCATTTATGGACATTGCTTTCCATTTCTGATTTTCATTTCTGTTGCCAAACATATCCTCCCCCTTTCCCACTTTTTTACCTCTTTAATCTTTCCTGTGCTGGCAATCCCTATTTGAGTTCCATATCCTTTGTCCTTAGTAATCTGTGCCATGTCCTGTCCCAAAATGTTACTCCTAAATGGTGGGGGAGAGATAACCAGATTCTTGGATTTCGACGCATACTTGGTTTCCAGCTCCCTGTTTTTCAATTTAAATGGCCAGCGTATACATCTAGTTTCTGGCTGAGTGCCCTGGCCCCTTGTTTTGTTAGGTGCAGGCCATCAAAATGGAAGTACTCCCTTTCCCAGAAGTCTTTCCAGTCACCAATGCATTGGTATCCTTTATTGAGACACCATTCTGTAGCCCCTGTCTGGCACCATCTGGGAGAGGGCCACTACCCCTGGCTGCTACCTAGGATACAGAACACGAGGCCTGGGTTCCCAAAGCTGACCTAAGGAGGTCCTTTCCCAAAAGTTAAAATAAAAATGGCAGTGCCTCCACCCAGAGTACATATCACAGTACACATTAATACACATTAAGTGTCAGTGGCTCAGTAGGTAGCACACTCACCTCTGAGGCCGGGAGATCAGAGGGCTGTGGGTTCAGTTCCCACATCTGGCACTTGGGTTAATATCCCAGTACTGACACTGTAGTGCAGCATGAGAGGGGTGCTGCACTTCTGAGGTGCCATCTTTCAGATGAGACGTTAAACCGAGGTCCCATCTGCCTGGATTGGTGGTAGTTCAGGTGGATGTTAAAGATCCCATCGCACTTATCGAAAAGAGTAGGGGAATTTCCCCGGTGTCCTGGCTAAATTTCCCTCATTCAGTAAAAATACCACCAATGGCTTAATCTGGTTCAAGGTCAGTTGGCATTCATCTGTATCCCCCTCCCACGGGTCGTGCCTGAAAATAGGCAGGATTTGTCTAGCGCACTTACCCGGTCAACAAAAAGCGAAATAAATAAAAATAAAAATATCAGTGGGTCTGATTGCTTGCTTGAGGTACAACCCCCTGGGATGTCGTACCAACCCCCCTCCCCAACAGTTACCCCAACATGGACTTACCAGGATTCGAAACCTCCCCATACTCCATTACACCATTTTACCTTTTCCATTTCATCCAATAAACAAGTTCACTGCAGAATCAGCCCTTGAATGGCACAGTTCACTGAATCCTGGGGGTGGATGGCAACACAGTAGAACCGCGCACAATGCTTGAACAGGTGGCACTGAGTCTGCAGCTTGCTCTCTCTCGTCTTGCTTGCAGATCTTGCAGCTTGTCCCCTTCAGCCAATTACAGGCCCTGTTGCAGGGCATGTGTGCAAAGCCTGCCAACTACAGAGGACCCAGACTGGGGCGTGGCCCCATGGCCCAGCTCCCTCCGATCAGAACACCCTAGCACTCGGGTACAAAACCCGTGATCACTTGCAGCAGCAGACTCCGCTTGATGGGAGTTAGCAAGTTCTCCAGCTGGCCCTGGGTGTCAGCAGAATCACATTCAACACATTCTCTTCTGCTTCATCTCTTTCTTTCTCCTGCCACGGTGTGTAGCCACAACAATCCGTCTCTCTCTTCGCTGTATCTCAGGAGCAGACAACAGGTACACAGACCAGAAAGCACCTGTCCATCCTTCTACTTTCACAGTCTCTCAACTTGACACAGCCACCTTTTCGCTCTGGCTCACACAGATATCACCTGCACACTCATAGTCCAGTTTCTCACCATGCAGGTACTTGGCATTTCTCTGGCTCGAAGAGGCTTACTTTTCGTTTTTTCTTTCCTCATCACATTTATATTCACATGCTCATCATTCTCTGAATTCCCATCTTTTCCCAGGCTTAAATGCAACCTTTGTTATTTTTCCAGGCTTAGAATGCAACCTTGATCTTTTCCTAGGCTTAGACTCAACCTTTGTCCTTTTACTCAGGCTCAGGACACAACCTCTTCTCTCTTCTGCTTTGTCTCACCGCTGTGGTGCAATCTCAAAGCAGCACAGAACTTTCAGCATCCTTCAGCTTTTCCCTTTTTCTCTCTACCAAGCTGCTTCTTCCCTTTCCTGATTGGATAGGCCATCCCCGCACTGGGGGACAAATTGCTGGCAGCCCCCAGGCAGGCCCATCTCACAGCCCCATTCTCTCCAAGGGCAGGGGCCCCCCTCACTCTGGAGGAGCTCCCACCAAACTGACTCAAAGTCTAACTGTTCTCTCCTTTTTGTAGCTCTTTCCTCACTCCCCATTAGCTGGAGCCACTGTCCTTAGGGAAAAATGAATATGTATGAGGCTCCCTTGATGCCTCATTGATGCAGAAAAAGGTGCCTAAACGTTCCCCAGTATGTTCCCCCAAAAGTCCTTTCACACAGTCCCAGAGTCCCTGGCAAGAATCCTGGTTCAGTGGTTGGCTTGCTGGTGTCACATGGCTGCAAAACATGGTGGCCATTGTAAACAGTGTCCACAATTTACACAGAGTCCCAAGTTTCAAGTGTCCCAGCAGCCAAACCCTGTACTTTTATCTTATATTTGCCCCAGCATTTAGTAGCCACCCCTGTGCCCTCTTAAGCAACTCCATCCATTTACACAGTTATCTATCTGCTTTTCAGTCACTGCTGCTGTTCTACATAGCCCCTAGGCAGCACACACATAGCCTCAATGCACAGCTATACTGTTTTCCTTCAGCTGCAGTCCATAGATACAATTTTTTCATTTCTTTCCCCCATGGACTGGCAGCCTCGTCTTTTGTCTTTTGTCCCATTACTTTATTTAATTTATTTACTTCTTTCCTCTGTCACTAGCACCTTTCTACTATGCCCTTAGGTGCTGGACAGAACTCCATGCACTCGCTATTCGAACCACCTCATTAATATTCATGAGGCTGCTCCCTGTAGCTCAAGTGCAATTGGCGCTCACAAAAAGTACATTTTCTTTCTCCCAGTTGCCTCTCCCTCTGAACTAAGGTCCCCAGTTCCTCTCTTGCCTTTCCCTGGGACTGGAACCACTGGAGAGGCAACCCCAAAGACCACCAAAATGCCTGCATGAAAATGCACTTCTTCGCATGCGCAGAGCTCGCCCCAGCACCCGAAGGTGCAAAAACAGACCAGTGGCTCCACACTACAGCTCCCTCGGCCCTGCTACCTTAGCAAACCAACACAGGAGACCGAGGGAGATCCCAGGGAAACACCAAGGGCACAGGAGAAAACTAGGACTCTGGACAAAAAAAGATAGGGGGAGTGGAAGCAAAACCCCAGGGAAACCAAGCCTTTTTCGGGGGCTCACAGTTAAGTCCCCAACGGGGGGTTACACTCCCCCTCCCCTTAAATGCTTGGCATCCACATCAAGCTGAGGTATTTACTCAAGTCTCAAGTCATCTCTGTAACCCAATCCCATTAACAGTAATGTCAAGATCTATGGCATCCTACTCTATATGTAGGGTTATGTATTCTATACATCAACATCAAACATTTTCCATTTTCCACAATTATCATCTTTCCATCAGCTTACACCTTACCCCATCATCTCAGAGCTTTAGATGGTATTAACCCTTCCTAGGGACCATTAGCATCAATATCTCCCAAATGGCACATTTTTTGGACCAATTTCCACCTTTGACCACCAGGGGGGCATCCCACCTGTATTTTCCATTGACCAGCAATAAAAGTCAGCCCAAGCCAGTAAAATCACATTTCTAGTACAGTACCTTTCATAACCTCTTCACCATTTCCCACCACTTGCAAGGGTCCCCAATTTAGTGAGCTGGGGGGGGGGCCATGCTGAGCGTGACTGGCACAGGAGATCCCAGCAGTGCCTCCATAATGTTGCCCCTCTCCAGTGCCATCTGGGAGAGGACCAATACCTCTGCTTGCTGCCTAGGATACAGGCCTGTGTTCCCAAAGCTGACCTAAGGGGGTCCTTTCCCAAAAGTTAAAATAACAATGGCTATACCTCCACCCAGAATACATATCAGTGTGTCTGATTGCTTGCAATACAACCCCTGAGATGTCGTACCAACCCACCTCCACAACAGTTACCCCAACATGGACTTACCAGGATTCGAACCTCCCCACATTCTGTTACACCATTTTACCTTTTCCATTTCATCCAATAACGAGGCTCACTAAAATTAGCCTCTGGATTCATCTCTGCTGCAAAACAATAACTCCATGGTTTATTTACAAGGGGGAGGGTTTAGGATGAGGATAAGAGGAACAGAGTTCAAGTAAGCATTTCAATTTGTATTTCCCAAATCACATATCCCTTTTGCAATTCCAATCCCATATTGCAATCAGTGCAGCCACCAGATCTATCTAACTAACTCAAGCTACAAGTATAATAAACCCAGACTCACAGGTCCCAGTCCATTTACTCCAAAAGTCCAGTACCTGGGCACACAGTTTTAAAGTTGCAGGCCTGAGGTGCAACTGGTAGCCAGCGTTGTCATGCTTTAACTTTAACTTTTTACATTTTCCCTTGACTTTCCCTCCTACCTTAGGGGGGTACTTATTTATTTATTAAAATTGATGAGCGGGAAAAGCACACTGAGCTGAAGCTCGTTTCCAGGTGCAACCCGTGTGTATAGTGTACACAGGAGTAAACAATGTTACAGAACAAATACAAAGTATAACAAATACAAGAGATTAATTAGTTTTAAGTATAACATTTTTACAAGGGTAGACACAAACTATAGGGCAGGATACACAGCATGTCAAGCAGTTATATAATGCGACCAGTTGAGGCCCCTAGCTTAGGAGACCTGGAGCGGACATGGTTTGCTTTGAGATCGGGATAATAGTCGACTCCAGCCCACAGGACCAGTGGGTGTGGGGCGGAAGGTTAGTGGAGGTAAGCACTGAGGAGATGGGAGGGGGAGAAGAAGGTGGGGGCAGGGGTTAGAAGCATTGGGAGCACAGAAGGGAGGGGAGGAGTCTGAGTTGTCTTTTGAGGGATGAGAGAGGGGAGGCAAGGTGAAGGTCATAGGGGAGGTTATTTCAGAGAAGAGGGAGCCAGTTTGAGAAGGCAGATTGACCAGCAGTAGAGTGAGGATGGGGAATGGAGAAGGTATGTGAGTCCCTGTGGTGGAGAGAGTAGGTTGTGGACTTGACTGGTGTGAGGTGGGGTGAGAGATAGGAGGGGAGTGAGTCAAACCAATATTTAGCAATGAGTGAGGTGCAGTGGATCAGTCTCCTGTGGGACAGTGGAGCCAGGGAGAGTGGACCATAAAGGAGACAGTGATAGGTAAGAGGGGGGAGGCAGTGGCAAAGCGGCAGAAGGAATTAAGTAGGGTGTCAAGTTTGGAGTTTTAAACTATATACAGTCCCCATGTGCAGGGTAATTCCTACTTCTGCTCACAGCTCTGTGGAATCAGTCATCGGATGGCACAGTTCACTGAAATCCTGGGGATGGATGGCAACACAGTAGAACCAGGCACAATGCTTGAACAGGGGCACAGAGTCTGCAGCTTGCCTTCTGGCTCTCTCTCGTCTTGCTAGCAGATCTTGCAGCTTGTCCACTTCAGCCCATTACAGGCCACGTTGCAGGGCACGTGCGCAAGGCCTGCCAACTTCAGAAGACCCAGACTGGGAAGTGGCCCCATGGCCCAGTCCCCTCCAATCAGAGTGCCTTATCACTCAAGTACAAGACCCATGATCCCTTGCAGTGGCAGACCCCACTTGATGGGGGTTAGCAAGTTCCCCACCTGGCCCTGGGTGTCAGCAGAATCACATTCAGCACATTCTCATCTGCTTCATCTCTTTCTTTTTCTTGCCATGGTGTATAGCCACAGCAATCTGTTTCTCTCTTTGTTGTGTCTCAGAAGCAGACAATAGGTACTCCGACCAGAAAGCACCTGTCCATCCTTCTGCTTTCACAGTCTCTTAACCTGACACAGCCACCTTTTCACTCTGGCTCACACAGATATCACCTGCACACTCACAGTCCATTTTCTTACCGTGCAGGTATTTAGCATTTCTCTCTGGCTCGAAGAGGCTTTCTCTTCCTTTTTTCTTTCCTTATCACATTTATATTCATGTGCTCATCATTCTCTGAATTCCCATCTTTTCCCAGGCTTAAATGCAACCTTTGTTATTTTTCCAGGCTTAGAATGCAACCTTGGTCTTTTCCTAGGCTTAGACCCAACCTTTGTCCTTTTACTCAGGCTCAGGACACAACCTATTCACTCTTCTGCTTTGTCTCACCACTGTGGTGCAATCTCAAAGCAGCACAGAACTTTCAGCATCCTTCAGCTTTTCCCTTTTTCTCTCTACCAAGCTGCTTCTTCCCTTTCCTGATTGGATAGGCCGTCCCTACCCTGGGGGAGAAATTGCTGGCAGCCCCCAGGCAGGCCCATCTCGCAGACCCCCGTTCTCTCCAGGGGCAGGAGCCCCCTCCCTCTGGAGGAGCTGCCACTGAACTGACTCAAAGTCTAACTGTTCTCTCCTTTTTGTAGCTCTTTCCTCACTCCCCATTGGCTGGAGCCACTGTCCTTAGGCAAAAATGAAAATGTATGAGGCTTCCTCGAAGCCTCATTGATGCAGAAAAAGGTGTCTAAACATTCCCCGGTATGTTCCCCCAAGAGTCTTTTCACACAGTCCCAGAGTCCCTGGCAAGAATCCTGGTTCGGTGGTTGGCTGGCTGGCTGGTATCACATGGCTGCAAAACATGGTGGCTGTTGTAAACAGTGTCCACAGTTTGCACAGAGTCTCAAGTTTCAAGTGTCCCTGCAGCCAAACCCTGTACTTTCATCTTATATTTGCCCCAGCATTTAGTAGCCACCCCATTCTACATAGCCCCTAGGTAGCACACACATAGCCTCAATGCACAGCTACACTCTTTTCCTTCGGCTGCAGTCCGTGGATACACTTTATTCATTTCTTTCCCCCATGGACTGGCAGCCTCATCTTTTCCCTTTTGCCCCATTACTTTATTTACTTAATTTATTTACTTCTTTCCTCTGTCACTAGCACCTTTCTACTGTGCCCTTAGGCACTGGACAGAACTCCATCCACTTGCTTTTCAAGCCACCTCATTAATATTCATGAGGCTGCTCCCTGTAGCTCAAGCGCAATTAGCGCTCACAAAAAGTATGTTTTCTTTCTCCCGGTTGCCTCTTCCTCTGAACTAAGGTCCAAGGTCCCTCGCTTGCCTTTTCCTGGGACCAGCACCACCAGAGAGACAACCACAAAGGCTGCCGAAACGGGGGCACACGAAAATGTGCTTCTGCACATGCGCGAAGCCTTCAGCACCCAGAGGTGCAAAAACAGACCGGTGGCTCCATGCTACAGCTCCCTCAGCCCCACTTCCTTAGCAAACCAATGCGCGAGACTGAGGGAGAACCCAGGAAACCCCAAGGGCACAAGGGAAAAACCAGAACTCTGGGCAAAAAAAGATGGAGGGTGGGAGCAAAACCCCAGGGAAACTGAGCCGTTTTAGGTGGCTCACCAGGAAGCCCCTGACAGGGGGGTTACAATTCCTTCATTCAGGTATTTATTTCATTGATCTCCTTTTCCCTAATTTTCTGCTTGTTGCCCCCCTTTTCCCAAACAGGCAACACTTCAGAAAAGGCTAATTCGGATGAAATAGAAGACAAATTTTTCCCCCAGGTGGACGAGGTTTTCCTTAGTCTCATTCACTGATCTGCATGCCAGATTATATGTCCTTATGTGGACCAGGATGCCCGAGTCTTCACCTTTCCACCATATTATTTTTGTAATGCGGTCAGCATCCCTCCATGCAGATGATCCTCTGAGACATCTGGCCATTACCCCTGTGTATGCACTTTGCCCTTAGTGCGGCTCCATGTCTCTAATGATGGAGTCCCCAATAATGAAAAGGTTCCTTATTTTGGCTTTGATGTCTTTTTTACTATTTTTGCCATGGAATTAGTCACCACCTCCTTTTGGTAATGAACCTCAATGTCATCCTCTGCAGCGTCTAGTACAGATGCTAGAGGTGAGTACCAGATTTCAGTTTGAATGCTCTGCCGGTCGACTGGGATTTGTTGCTGACTTTTGCACCCTTTTTTTACTTTTTCCTTTAGTCAGCTGCCAGCCTCCAGGTCCAGTTCTTCTCTGGGGGGAGGAGTTCAGCTGGCTGGTACAGGCGGGTTGGTAGTGGGGTGTATTCGACCAATTTGTTTCTCAGACGCATTATCTCAGTCCATACTGCCCAGAGCTGTGATTTGAAGTCCCCTATAGCCCAGCAGGTGGGACAGTTTCCCATCCTTCATAAGATCAGCCACTCATAGAGGGCACCACAGAACAGCTAACAATATCCATCCTGTTTTTTTTTAAATAATGTTTGTTTGCTGGCGATGAATTGTCCCTGTGGCATCAGTGTTAGACTATGTTTTTTTTTTGTTTGTTTGTTTTTGGAAGCTGCACTGTGCTAGTTTAGTCCTAACTGATCCTCCAAGAGCAGGGGGAGCTGCACCCTTTCAGATGCAGTTTCGATCGGCGATGTTAGTGCTCCTTGTTTCTTGTGGGCAGCCGATATGTCCTTGTTAGTCCTGCATCTATGAAAGTATCACAGGCTTTTGGTGGCTGGGTGGTTGGGGTGGGTAGGCGGGAACTACATATCTGCTGCCTTCACTGGTTCCCTGAAATGCTCTCCCAATGACAGTCCTCTGTAAACGCTCTCTGTAAGAGCCTGGTGCTCACAGCTGGTGGACGAAAAAAGCGCTGCTGTAAGGAGTCAAGCTGGGGTTTTTAATCCCCTGCCTGATGTCACAACTTGTTCCTCCCCTTCAGCCATAATTTTCCAGCTTGACAAGCAGTGGGTGGGCTGTTGTTGCCACCACCGATTGTCCCTTTATCACCAGGACTGACACAACCTGCTGCTGCCTTCACTGGTTCCCTGAAGTGTTCTCCCAATGAGAGCCGAGTGGAATCCATCCTCTAAAAGCGCTCTCTGTAAGAGCCTGGTGCTCCCAACTGATGGACAAAAAAAGCACTACCCTTTGGCTATCCTTTCTTATGTTTGAGCCTTTGTTCCCCTCACTACCTTACCTGCTTCACTCTTTTTTACCTAGTACACCTCTCTATCCTCATCCTTCTGTGTTTCTTCATACCTTCTGAATGCCACCCTTTTTTCCTTCACCTTAATGGCCACTTCCCTAGAGTACCACAATGGTCCTTTTTAGGGCTGCAGTGGGCATAGCCCTGCAGTCTTTTACCACACTTTAGAAAAAGGATGCTGCACTCCTTCCAAACAACATGTTGGATTGCATCACAGATGCCTCCACATCTGTTAAATAGTCCACCCATGTTGCCCCTACTGACCGCAGCACTGCACTATTTCACAGTGGGTGTGGTCTGCATGATGCCTTTTGTTTTGCGGCATGTTTCCGTGCCATTGCCCCCTCTCCTACCATGTGTCCTCCTCTCTCTCTCTCTCTCTCTCTCATTTCCCCTCTGATGCCATACTGCAGCATGTCTCCTACCCGTGGCCGTGATCAAGTCCTCCAGAGTGTTAACGCCAGTACAGAGACATAAATATGTGGTGATAGACTGACGGCTGGAACAGGCAACAACTCTAAACCTAGAAGAGTGGTGGAGAGAATGTCCCATCATTTATAGCAGCCCAAAGGGAAACCAGCTCCTGGACACAGCCACTCTCAGTGTGTGCTACACTGAGAATGGTGGTGTCCTGAAGCTGGTTTCTACTAAAAGCAGACAGCTAAAGGAATTAGAAACTAAAATAGAAATCAAATAACGCAAAGGCTTCGGTGAAGCAAAGGTATCAGTCCAGCTAGGAAAACACAAATGAAATAAATAAAAGTAGGTTTCAGGCCATGTAGTAGTCCATGTGGGGTGTGTGTGGCGGCAGGGCAAAAAATCAATCAACCCTGTCCTCTGACCCCAACTGCAGCAACCTCCAGTGGCATTCTGTAGACAAAAAACTGTGGGACCCTGGTATTTAAAGTCCTTGTCTGGAGTTTGAATTAACTGAGGGCTAAAATAGGCAACAACTCTAAAGCTAGGAGAGTGCTAGAGAGAATGTCCCAGCATTTATAGCAGCCCGGATGGAAGCGCTACACACATCAAGAAGGGAGTTGTCCAGGAGCTGGTTACCGCTAGAAGCAGTGAGCAAAGGAACTAGAAACTAAACCTAAAATAGAAATAAAGCAAAGGTTTCAGTGAAGCAAAGGTATCAGCCCAGCTAGGAAAAATACAAATTAAATAAATAAAAATAAAGGTTTCAGTCCCAATAGTAGGCCATGTGGGGGGGGCAAGGCAAAAATCAATAACACTGAACACTCTTTGCTTCTGCTGCATGCCTCTCTCCCTCTCCATGTTTCTGGATTACAAAGTGTGTGTGGGGGGGGTAGCCACAATCATCACATTGAGAGAAATGAGACAGGCACACCATTGAGAGAGAGAGAGAGAGAGAGAGAGAAAAACACAGACAGAGGAACAGAGAGAGAGAGAGAGAAAAGACAGAAACGTTCCATGTTCTTGTCTCACATTTGCGCTCTCTCTTCTCGGACTCTTGCTCACTGTCTAGCTATGACCAGTAAAGACCTTGATGATAGCTACAAGTCAGGGGACCACAAGAAAGCAATTCACCCACCACCCCCCATACCTTCATAGTAGAGCAACCAACCAGGCAGTGCTTTGATCTTTGCCCCATCACTAGCTCCCTTCCGGCTCTCCATTTGTTAAATGATCTCATCACTTCTCTTTTGTTATAAGTAAAACAAAAGGGCAGTGATGAGATATATACAATATAAAACAGCCGTCAGTCCTATGCAGCCTGTCCCAGTCCTGCTGTGAGTGACCCACCACCGTGATCTAAGCTGCTGCTCTGAGTTAACTGCTTGTCTCAATCTGCTTGACTGAGAAGTCAGAACTGGTATCTGCATATGTCTGAGTTGTCCTCTGCCTTGCTGTGTCTTAGCCGTCAGCTTCTCGAGAAACTGAAACTCTCTTAATTGCTTTTCGCTGACACTGCCAGATTATCAGAGCAGCAGAGAGTAAGGTACTAGTTTGTTGGTTTGATTTACTTTATTTTCTGAACCTCAAGGCAATTAAGGCATTTTCCTTTCCAGGGGTCAAGGTATTTAAGGATTGGCAGTCAATTTTTTATGCAAAATTGACAAAAGAAGGACTTGTTTTAGTAGGCGGGGATAGATAAAAAGAAATAGGATTTGGGGGGGAAGTTACTTTGTAGACGTCTCCTCTCAGGCTTCATTGGTAGTATGAGATGGTAGTCAGAACTACAGCACATCCAGACAAGTCAATGCTGTATTACCTGCAGTCTTTATTACAGATAAAAATGATGACTTAAATTATGGCACAGTGTCCACTGTTGAAAGTCCCACCTTGGTTTAGATGTGGTCTGTGGCTAACATACTGATTTTGCACTTTGTTTTGGTGCAAACCTCAACTCCACCCACGCCAATATGTTGGCAAGTAGTAAAAGATTGGAGAGCTCACCGTATGACCACACAATACATACATCTCTGAGCTCCATACCTGCTTTGAAAAAAAAGTAAACAAAAAAATCTGCTTTACTGCGCTGTGATGGGCTCTGCCACAAATCCTCCCAAGTAACTTGAACCAGGGCTTGTATAAAATAGGTAGGTACTGTAGGTAGACAGACAGAGAACTAGACAGAGCAAGAGATCTGGGGTTTATCACTTTCATGTGATGGCTTTATTAAATTGTTTATTTTTTAAAACTCCATTTGTGATTTTGACAAATATCCCTAATGTATGGGTGCCTGCCATTTACCAATGGACATTTTAATAGCGCGAGCATATGTGTGTGTGTGTGTGTGTGTGTGTGTGTGTGTATGTCTTTGAACTGCATTGTTAACTTCAAAATTCATTACAGTAGTAATGTTTATAACAAACTTTAAATTATCTGATTTCCAAAGTAAGTTATAATTTAAAATGTCAGTGTCATCATTTTATTTATTTTAGACATTGAATCACTTGATAGTAATCTTGACACGACTATAATGAGTAATGGTTGGTTCTACATGTGGGAGTGAACCTTTTGTATAAGTGCTGGCTATTTGGTGATGGCCACTGGAATCTCAAGCGTCTGTGTGTGTTTGTGGGGGGTTTAACAGCTGTCATAGGTGTGAATCTGTCTGATAGCAAAGGAAGCATACATATAAAATGTCTTAATATATTGCATGCTAAGCTTGAATGACGATGATTCAGAATTTCTTGTCAGTGACTATTTATTTTTTTATTTTAAACACCGCCTTTCAGCATATGGTGTTCTGGCAAGTTTCCAATGAGTGCTAGTTTTTTTTACTTACAGAAATAAGCTAGTGTATGATCGTAGGTCATCTGCTGTTGGACAATGTAACAGCGCTTTTATGTATTTTGAAATGTATTTGAACAACTGACTTTAGTGTGAATCTAAACTCATTACAAACAGAGGGTGGATATTCAGACTGCGTCAGGCAGGGGTGCAAGCCTGGGTGCAGCACAATTGGGAAGAGCCAGGGCATGGAACAGGAAATATTCAATGGTGCTGCACCGTGGCTCAGCACCATTGAATATGACACTGAGGGTGCACACACTGCACCAGCACAAGTGGCAGCAGGGGAGCAGGGGGCTGCGCCAGCACAAGTGTGGCTGCGCTAGGCACAGCAACAGTGATATTCAGCCATGAGCATGCAAATGAGGCCATTATGCATGCAAGGTGCAAATGGGGCCATTTGCATGTGATTATGGCCCCATTTGCATGCAGTGCGCCAACCCCAGTGACTTGCGCCTGGCGCCCTGCCAGGCTGCACCCGTCGGGGACCAACACCCTGCTGCCCCTCGGCAGGCACCACTCCCATTTGCCCGATTGTGGGCATGAGTAGACATAGTCCCTGGTGGTCCAGTGGACTGCTAACCATTGCCCAAATGCAGGCATAAGACCTAAATATCCCTGGTGGTCCAGTGGACCGATCCCCATCGCCCTATCACGGACATAACCGGCAACTCCCTGGTGGTCTAGTGGTACCCACCCGCCCACTGAGTCCCCCGCCACCCTGCACCCCCGCCAGTCAGCGGTGGCAGCTCCCACCTGCAAGCCACCCGGCTGCCGCCGACTGATAAGCACGGTAGGGTTTGTCGCGATTAGTCCACAGCATGGGCCAGTGGGCGTGCAGAACGCCTGCTACGGTCAGGAATCCGGCAGATGAATGCTCATTCATGATTCAGGACTGTAATCGATACATGATCTGCATGCCCATTAGCCGCACAATGGGCCAATCGGCGGCAACTACTATATGCACTGTCAGTCAGCCGAGGGCCGGGCGGCTTGTATGTGGGAGCTGCTGCCCGCCGCTGACTGGGGTGCAGGTGGTGGTGAACTCAGTGGGCGGTGGGGAGGGGGGCACCACTGGACCACCAGGGAGTTGTCAGTTATGCGCATAATCGGCAATGGGGAACGGTCCACTGGACCACCAGGGATATTTAAGTCTTATGCCCATGGACGGCCACATGATAGCAGTCCACTGGACCACCAGGGAGATATATGGGCTATGCCCATGATCGGGCACTGGATACTGGTCCACTGGACCACCAGGGAGATATATTGGCTATGCCTATGATCGGACAATGGATAGCGGTCCACTGGACCACCAGGGATATTTATGACATATGCCCATGATTGGGCATAGGGGTTCGTCCACTGGACCACCAGGGATGTATACGATGATTGCCTGCAATCGGGCATGGGGAAGGCACATTGCCCCCTGGGCAGGGGGCATGTGGACTGTGTCCTGGCTGGTTGGGTGGCCACCCACTGCAGGTGCAACACGGCAGTTCACCTGTGGGTGGCCAGGACTTGCTCCTGGTTTTGCCAGGCGTAACATTGCGCCCCCCTGAGTGGTGCACGGCAGGTATCTGTCAGCATACGCACCACACATCCCGGGCTGAATATTGGGATGTGCTGTATATGCATGGGCCCCCCCCCCACACTTGTGCTGCATACATTACTGGTGCGCCCTGGTGCATCAGGGGTTGCGGATTGCAACCTGCCCCTTTGAATATCGCGCCGGGGCGCATTGGTGGGTTGTGCATGGCGCAGCCCTGTTGCACCATGCGCAACCCCTTTGAATATCCCACCCAGAGTGTAAATGAAAAATTCTAAACAAAGTGATGTTCAGTCTTGTGTAACAATGAGTTAGCATTGTCAGAGCAAATTTTATTTAATTAATTAATTAATTGATTGATTATTCTTAAACTTTTTTTTTTACTGCTTAAGTCATATTTACAAGTCTATAATGAGCAACAGATTGTTTTACATTCAGGGCTGATACGATTTAATAGTGCCTACTATCTACTGTTGAAGAGTGTAGCCGTGTGTGTGTATATGTGTTTTTGTGTGAGGTAGAGGGATTTAAACAGCCAATTTAAGTGTAAATACAAACTCATTGTAACAGATTATAAATGGTAAATTCTGAATGACAAACTCACATGGCAGTGATGGCACAATGTTGGGTGACAGCTATTTTTATCTTAAACCATGACTAATAACCAATGGGTAGTGTAACAGTGTGTGAGTTTGTGTTTCACGGAGAGATTTGGACAGCTGTCATTTATTGATTTCTCATTCAGCTATGCTATACCATTATGTGTGAATGTAAACCCACCTAACTACTTACAATAGTCATTCTCACATACAGTATGTCATTTACAAATAGAATGCTACACGTTTGTGTGCATCATAAACAAGCATTTGTCAATGCTGAATGTTTGCTTGCTGGCATTGGCAGTGGTGGTGTAGAAGTTACAGAGCTGCATAATAGGAATGGCAGTGAAGTATTGAACTGAAGCCAACCCCACCACCACCCTGCAGAGAGTGATAGACATTGGGGTGTGCCTTTGGGTCGTCAGGCATAACGGCCATGCCATTTCACCACACCCCACCCTGCAGACACTGACAAGTGTCACGGTGTGCCTTGGGGTCTTTGGCCCTTATGCGCACCCCATTCCATCAGGAAATATGGTGAGATGGGTGCGGTATAGGAGAATGGGGTGAACTTTGGGGCTGAAGAGTCCAAGGCATACCTCAATGCCTCTCACTGGCTGCAGGGTGTGGAATGGTATGAGCATTACAGGCAAGAATCCCAAGTCACACCCCTGATGCCTGTCATTCTCTACAGGGTGGGGCGTTATGGTTGGAAACCCTAATACCTCAGGCATTCGTTGGTATTTTCACTCCAAATTTTCAACATGTTTTTTGTGACCCCCACCTCATGAACAGTGGCAATATCAGTTTGTTAGCCGAAAGCTGCTTATGCACAGCGACTACGGCATTTAGCACCACAGGTGCAAAAACATTCCGAACAGGATGTGAAAAATGACAGCTGTACTGTTCATGGGGAGGTGTAAAAAATGGCAATGTTGCAAATCTGCAGTAAAAATATTAAAAAAACTGGTGAAGTCACGAGCGTGCATAGAAACTGTGCAACTCACACCCGTAATGTAATTAGTTTGGGAATTTTTTACAGCAGATTGTCAACACAGGCATTTTGGGACCTCCAATCATGAACAGTGTCACTGTGATTTTCTTTATCTGTCCCAAACAATGAGTTCATAAGGAAGTGTGGAAAAATGCCAGTGGTGAAAATCTGGACTGAAAATATTACAAAGTCATGAACTCACGAGGGTGAGTGGAAACTGCGTAATGCTCACTCGTAACACAGTCATTTTATGGACTTTTGTCACCAAATTTTCAACATAGCCATTTTAAGACCTCTGCTCATGAACAGTGTAACTGTGATTTTCTTAATCTGTCCCAAACATTGCTTTACTTTCAACTGCACCATTAATGCGCATTCGTTGAAACACATTTTGGGCGACATGTGAAAAATGGCGCTGTACTGTTCATAAGGAAGTGTAATAAAATGGCAATGTTGAAAATCTGGATTGAAAATATTGAAAATTCCGCGTACTTACAAGCGTCGTGGGAATTTCATAGCATGCCTTCGTCAAACAGTCATTTTTAGGAATTTTTTTCCACCAAATTTTCAACATAGGCTTTTGAGAGCCCACCTTATGAACAGTGGCAGTGTCATTTGGTTACTTGGTCCCAAAGGTGATTTTGCACAGTGACTGCGAAATCACCCTTCAAATCGATTAATGCCATGACAGTGAGAGCATTCATGAGAAGGGGTCCCAAAACCCCATGTTGAAATTTGGTGCAAAATTCCAAAAATGCCTGAGATATGAAGCAAAGTTGAAAAAACCTATCTAGCCCATTATACAGCTTACCCATTTCCTCAGTTCACGGTCGGCTTTGAAGAGTGCAGGCGTGTTCCTGGTCCATGGTCGTCGCGCCAGGGGTCTAGAGAGTAAGTATGGGGTGAGGGGTGTGGGGAGGCGGGGTGTGCAGTAGGTAGGCCTGGTGGGGGCAGAGACACCGAGGGACTGTTTTTCAATTTCAGTTTTTTTTGTTATTTTAAACAAAGGACCGACGACGCGGGATGTTTGCCACGCTGAGGTGGGCTCCCAGCATGGCACAAGGAGGGCTTTTGGGGGGGTGGAGCCGATGGGATGGGCACCCCGTCGGTGACAGCATCTGTTACCCACGCTGGTGGGCTCCCAGCGTGGCACCCTACTCTGGTGGGGGGAGAAAGTGGAGCCGACAGGGGATTGGGTACCCCGTCGGCTATACAGCCAGCCATGCTGGGGTGGGCACCCAGCGCGGCATGTGGAGATGCTTTTGAGGGGAGGCGCTGGCACAGCGGCGGGGGATTGGGCACCCCGTCGGCTGCACAACAATGATGCGTGGGGGTCGACGCGCGGTATGCATCATGTGTGTGTGTGTGTGTGTGTGTGTGTGTGGGGGTAGCGCATGAGCAGGCGATATCTTATCGCTGCTCACGAAGTGTAGCTCCCCTTTCGTACGCCACTGCATTTTGGACTGCTGTCATAGACAGCTCCAGCAGGCACTGGAGAACTGCGGCCGCACCTGCAAACACACTGACTGAATTGGAAGAGGGCTGACACACCTCCGAAAACTCGGATGATGGCACTATGTTTCTTGCACATGCGTGCAAGCAAACATAAAAATAAATGAAATGTCTATTTGTTTTGTCCCCCCGTTGCTGGATCTTCGACAACTTGTGCTCATCTTCCCAAAGAACTTCTGTTCAGTGTGTGTGTGTGTGTGTGTGTGTGTGTGTGCCTGTGTGAGACACACACGATCCATGCAAAGTGTGAATAAAGTAATACTATCTTTAAAGACAACTTGTTCATCCCTATTAAATATTATTTACCTGTTCAAATCATGCACATCACTGCAGCTAAAGCACTGTAAAGAGAACACAGTGATGTTTCTAATGCATACCTGCATTACTTGTATCACAGAGGCTCAGCTGAAACCGTTTCACAGATGATAAAAATGCATATACTGTACTTGTGTGACATTTCCTTATGATTTTTATATTGTGGTTGCACATTACGTATTTGTACCACCATTTTCGCATAGTCAAGTGGCAGAATGATATTGCCTTTACACACAATTGATACCTGTTAGCCTCAGCAGCACAACTAATGTTTGTAGCAGTTCACTTACAAACACACTGTACTGACTACAATGCCCCCCCACACACACACAAACACACACACACACACACACAACTTATACTGGTCAGCGGCAGGAAGCTCAAGCAGAAAAGCAAAACAACAGTAAGGTTTAGATTCTTGTAAAGAAATAAATAAATACATTTCAAGAAACAGCATCAAAAGCAGAACTGCATAATGAGGACCTGCAAGCAGACTGTCTCTCGTGTTAAAGAAAGCCCGCACAGTGCCGGGAAGATGGGATGTAATTAGATAGGTTAGGCAGATAGGCAGATAGATAGATAGATAGATAGATAGACAGACAGACAGACAGACAGACAGCTCAAGGGATCACTGGCTCACTGCTCCACTGAAGCTGGCAGAATGACTCAAGCTGTGTGTAACCCCTAGGTGGCGCTATCCCAAGGGCTACTACCCCTACCTCCTTGGCTACTGACAGGTTATGGGGCCTAGGTTCTATGACGGGTGCCTCCACCCAGAGGTCAGGGTTGATAGTGGTTAAACTAACTTGGGCACAGCCCTCTGGGACACTGTGACCCCCCCTTTGTTCCCACTAGTAGCCCACACAGTACACGGGAATTACCTTCCCAATACCCCACTTATGAAAATGGTTTACATATATAGATACCACTTACTCTCGAGACGGATTCTGCAGCACGTCTCTGAGGATCCCCTGTAAAACAAGGTTAGCAACATACACAAACACAGATTGCAATGCTAGTTCTATATGTACTGACACCACAGACAGTATAAAGTGCAATAACAACAAATCTGATTTATTTAGTGGACAGTAACACGGGAGAGGGGCAATCAGGTTGATTTGGTTTGGCAATGTTCAAATCACAGTACTGTGCATACATATAGGGTCCAAAAAGTCACACTCTGGGTACCCAAGATGGGGGGGGGGCTAGCCAGGTCTGTTGCCTGGGGTTGGTCGGCTGGTGCAGCTGGATGGGGCTCTGTAGGAAGAAAATATATGCACAACCAAATTGTATTCTGGAGCCGGATGGCTCAGTCCACAAACAGAAGAACACAAAGCAATCAGTTGACACACTTTGATTAAATGAAAGGTGCAGGGAGTTACCCCAATTTGTACTCAGAAACCCCAAGCAGAGAATTGAATTGAGGAGGTTGCTCTGGATGGCCAGGATGAGCAGGGCATGGAGATGAGGCCCTCGTGACAGGAGCCAACTGCTTTTGAATAGCAGACAGATTCAGTCCGGATGAATTGAGTTCAGCTTCCAGCTTCAGTTCACAACTAACTGCAATCGGGGATTAGAGTCACGATACCCATAAGCACTAGACACATTCATATGTAAAGGAAATTACTATACCAGGCAGCTGCTTCTTGGTCCCGATCGCAAACTGCAAAACCCAGGAGCACACACAGCATCAGAGTCCCTGACAGGCCAATCTCACTACTGCAAATCTTCGGTCTTCTATGGGCAAGCCTGGTTCTGCATACTTCCTCCTTCTCTCCACAACTCGGATTCAGTCCGATGAGCACTCGCTAACGGCTACAGGCCGGCTTCAGGGCCTTCCATGCACTTCCTTCGGGAACTGCACACCACAGCAGAACAGAGCTCCTTCTCCTTCCACAGTCAACTTGCATCTGGTCCTCCAGCAACAGTTCAGGGCATTTCCCTTAGACTCCACATAAGTTTGGTTGATGGATTCGGCTGTCAATCACTGTAGGGCTCCCTCTGTTGGTGCAAAAAGGCGCCAAGGTCCAAACTACAATTCCCAGAAGCGCCTGCCATACATTCCCCCTTTAAGCAGGCTCCAGGTGAGAGTCCAAGTTCTGGTTGGCCCAAGCAGTCTCCATTTTAGGGCTCTCCTAACCCAATTGGCCCAGATCAGCAGTTCAGGTCCAAAATGGAGGGGCAACACACAGAGTCCCAGCTGCAATAAAGGCAGGTTAGACAAACTGCAGTTTTACTAATGCTCTAAATGATTTCAGGCAAACAGTTACATCTTGCAATTAGGCTCCCTCTGCGCTCTTAGCGACTGCAGACACAGAGCGATTAGACAGCAGCTTGGGTGGGATTCGAGCATTAAATACACAGTCCCCCTATTCAAACTAATTTAGCCTGCGAGCAGGCAGCTCTTAAAGAGACAGTACCAGAGCCTCAAAAAGCACTCACAGTTAAGCGGCTTAAACGTCGAACACCATTCAGACTGGGGGCACTTAGCCAGCTCCTAGAAGACTTTTTGGAACCCCCATTTGCAAAGGGGATACATATGGCTTCAGAATTTAACACTATCCCACTGTGAACATAGGTGAATGGCTCATCTTGCTAAGCTGGGTACCCAGGATTTTTGGGTGCCCAGAAACAATATTTCCAGGAATATAAAAAAACAACTAACACCAGAATCTAGTTAAATGGCTCTTGATTATCTACCTTCAGGTGTTCATTTTTTGAAAATGCATGACTTTTATGTACAGTATTTTCAATGTTTTTTGTAATAAGAAACAAGATGGCAGCCATCAGGATCAGTATTTTGTCCTCATGGCAAGTAAATAATTTCCAAAGCACAAAGTTCACCCAGTCCCCAGGTCTATCCTGTCAGTGCACTAAATGTGTGTAATTAGCAGAACCAATTACAAGCAACAAAACCATCTCCATCCACTCCACAAACCTGTAGGAATGCCAGCACCAAACATGGGATTGCATCAGATATTATTTTATTTAGATATTTGCTCCATAAATAAGCTTAAAATTGCAAATTTCTTCTTAGTGTGATTGATTAAGAAAAGCAATTCATCAATCGTATTGCAGCAACAGCACCACCACCAGTTCCGGTCAGTAACATCGCGGAACAAAATAAAGTAGACAAAAATAAAGCGGCAAAAACACCCCTGCCCACTCTCTCGAGCTGACTCGCAGCACCACGGTACAGCCATAAGTGGTCAGGTGGATAAATGGTATGGTATCCTCAGAGGCAGATGCCAATGCCTGCTCCTGAATGCAGGTCTTCCTCTCTCATGTGTGCTAGGTAGCGATGTTGTAAAGTTTTACTTTGCAGACAAAGCTGCACAATTTTCCTTCACAAAAAACATAGGGAAATGCCCACTTTGCAATGAGTTTTCCTGGGGGAGTGGCACTTCTTCTGGGAACGTCAGGTGAGGTCATGGCAACGTTACAACTTTGCCAGCAAATTTGCATGACTTTGCTTGAAAAAAATATCACTTCACCTGCTGAAAACGTTGCAAAGTCTGCACTTTACAAACATACAAAATTGCCAGCAGATACAGGCCTTGCGGTCTATCTAGTCTGCTCGAGTGTGAGGCACATCAGTCCCTTAGACTGCTGCATGTCCCCCAACCCCCATTTTCCATCCTCCTCCCTCCCTGTCCCTGTCTGGGTTGTACTCTCCCTTTGAATATGTCCCATCCCCTCTTACAGCTCCCCACTGACTACAATGATATGACTTCCTCTGGCAGTGCATTAAATGCTACCACCAACCTTTCATTGAAATAGTGTCTCCTCTTTTCCTTCCTGAATCTACCCCCCCCTCCAATTTCAGAGAGCACCCTCTGGTTTCTCTACTGCTCTTTAGAGTGAACATACCTCTGTTGTCCAGTCTATTCATCCCTTTCAGGTACTTGAAGGTCTCCATCATATCCCCTCTCTTCCTTCTATCCTCCAGGGTATACATATTGAGCTCTCTGTCTCTCCTCGTAAGGTCTATCTCCCAACCCCAGGATCATCTTTGTTGTTCTGTGCTGCACCACCTCCAGCAGCTTGGTGTCCCTTTTTAAGTACGGGAGCCAGAACTGCACTCAGTACTCCAAGTGCGGTCTCACCAGTGACCTGTACAGGGGCAGTATGACCTCACTACTTCTGGAAGTAATCCCCCTTACTATGCACCCCAGCATCCTGTTTGCCTTGATCACTGCTTTCCTGCACTGTGCCGAGTGGTTCAGTTCACCAGTCACCAGCACCCCCAAACACTTCTCCTTGGATGTGGATAATTGGACACCCCCCAACCAATAACTGTATCCCGGGTTCCTTGCTCCCAAGTGCATCGCTTTACACTTCTTGGCATTGAGCCCGAGCTGCCAGCTGTATGACCATTCCTCCAGTTTTGCCAAATCTTCCTGAAGTACTTTAACCCCCTCACCCCCGTCCACCTCAGCACAGATCTTGATGTCATTTGTAAAGAGGCTGATCTTATTTTTGATCCCTACTGCTATGTTCATGATGAAAATGTTAAACAGGACCGGTTCCAGTTCCGAGCCCTGTGGGACGCCACTTGTCACTGCCCTGGGCTCTGCTGCCCCCCCCCCACACTACCCTCTGTTGTCTATCCTGCAGCCAGTTTTCAACCCATCTGCTCATTTTCTCTCCCCACCCCCAGTCTCTCTAGTTTGCAGATCAGCCTACCGTGTGGTACTGAATCAAAGGCCTTGCTGAAATCCAGGTAGAGTACATCCACCACATGGTCATTGTCCATTGCCCTCATGACCCAGTCGTAAAAGTCAGTTAAGTCTGTTTGGCAGGATTTGCCAGAGACAAATCCATGCTGCCTGTCATCCTGCAGGCCATTGTGCCCCACACATTGCACCAGCCTTTCTTTGAGGATTGCCTCCATCATTTTTCCAACAACTGAGGTAAGGCTCATTGGTCTGTAGTTCCCTGGCTTGTCCTTGGCTTGTCCTTGGGCCTACTGTTATGGGGAGGCACCGCATGTGCCTCCTTCCAATCCCTGGGCACACACTCTGTGTTTAGAGAGGTGTTGAACAGGTCTGCCAATGGTCCTACTAGGACCTCTGCCTGCTGCCTCAGCACCCTGGGATAAACTCCATCTGGCCCCGGTGCCTTGTTCACCCTCAGTGATGTAAGGCCCTGCAGCACCCTTCCTGCTTTGATTATCCCATCTGTGGTTGTGTCATCTCCCTCCCCTGCCCCACCTTTACCTTCAGGTACTGGTCCATCCCTCTCCCTTGTGAATATTGAGCAGAAGTACTCGCTGAGTACTTCTGCCATCTCATCCCCCTTATCTTTCCACCCACTGCCCTTCCTGATCCTACCTATTTGATCCTTGCTCTTCCTATTTTCCCTGATGGAACTAAAGAAATCCTTTTCCCCTTCTTTTAGCCCCTGAGCTAATCTTCTTTCCCAGGCTGCTTGTGCTGCCTTTACTGTTCTGCTCACTTCCCCTGGATTTCCTCACATAATCGTGTGTCGGCTGCCCTGATGGTTTTCTTAAAGGTTTGGAATGCCTTTCTCGTCTTCTTCACCATCTTCACTACCTCCCTAGTCATCCAGCTTGGTTTTTTGGTCCTTGATTTCTTATACCTGCTCTTGATACAGGCTTCTGTGGCTTTGGTCAGTCCCAGCTTGATGATTGCCCATTTCTGTTCTGTGTCCATGTCTGGGTGGATGCTATATGCATGTTTACCCAGTAAGCGACCCATCCTGCCAAAGTCAGCCCTTCTGAAATCCAGGACCATAGTTTTTGTAATGGCTGCTTCCCTCCCCAAGCAGATTGAGAACCACACTGTCCGGTGATCACTACCCGCCAAGGGGTCTTCCACCTGTACATCCCTGACAAGTTCTCCATCATCCAACACTAGGTCAAGAATGTTCCCCTCTCTTATTGGCCCTATTACCCTTTGGGTAAGGAACCTGTCCTGGAATGCTTCCAGGAGGATCAGCTCCCTGGCACATGTGGTAGCTGGGATGCTCCAATCCATCCCTGGTAAATTAAAGTCCCCCACCACCACAGTGTTCCCTTTGCCACTGAGTCTCCTTATCTGCTACCCTAGTTCCCTGTCCGTGTCCTCTTTCTGGTTTGGGGGTCTATAGACAACCCATAATTGGATCTTAGCTCCCATCTGGGCTTGTAGCTGTAGCCAAATAACTTCCGGACTGCCCTCCTGACCCTCTTCCCTAATACATCCGATTTCTTCTCTAATATAAATGGCTACTCCCCCCTTCCCTTTTTCTCTGTCTCTCCTAAGTAACTTAATTCCTGGGATGGCCAAGTCCCAGTTGTGGTTTCGAGTTGCCCATGTCTCCATAATAGCAGCTATGTCTACCCCTCTTTGCCATCAATGCCTGCAACTCAGCCATCTTGTTCCCCAGGCTCCTAGCATTTAGTGATAACACCTTCCACCCTTTATATTTCCCTGTCGCCTCTTTACCCTGCCCTCCTCTCCCAAACTTAGTCACATTTGGTTCCATTCTTGCTGAAGGGGGAGGTCCCTTGGACCCTGTCTCCTGTTTCAGTCCTTCTCTATAGTCCCCCCAGCTAGTTTAAATTGTATTTTTTGCTGATAAATTCCCTCAGTCTCTCCTTTAACATCTGTGATCCTTGTTTACTGAGGTGTAGCCTATCACTTGCATACCAGTCCTCGTTCTCCCATATGCTACCCCACTCTTCCACTAATCCATACTCCATGGACTCACACCATACCCTCAGCCACTTGTTGAAGTCTATGATTCTGCACTTCCTACCTGTGCTTGCTCGTGGCATTGGCAGGACTTCTGAGCATGCTACTGTGCTTCCCCACTCATTGCATAGCGCCCACACAACCCTAAAGCTATCCTGAACCTCCTCTAGCCTTCCTTATGCATCTAGCAATATGCTGGCCCACCCTTTCTGCTGTCATGCCAGGCCTGCACCCCACCCAGATATTACGTTTTGTGGCACCCCTACCCCCCATCTTAGCCCCTTCAGTATTGAGTCCCCAAGAATTATTACTCTTTCACTCCTATGATGATCTTTCCCATGTTGCTTTGCACTATTGTGTTCCCTAGCTTGATCCCTCCACCCATTCTCCCAGTTAAGCTCCCCTGTATCTTTCCCCATTCTATTCCCTATCTCCACCCCTCTTTCAACTGTGGCTGGTGCTTCTGCCTCCACATCTAGACCAATCCCTTTGTGCTCCCCCACCTCATTCCTTTTTTCACCCCTTGCCACCCTGCCTCCCCCTCCACTACTGTTCCCCTGTGCCATCCCTGTGTTACTATTTCCTCTTACTTGTGTCCCCCTCATCACCCCAGCTCCCACCCCTCCCAGGCCACCTGTAGCTTTCCCCTCTCCATTATCTCCTTGCTTATCTAACCCTGCTGGCATCACTGCATTGCTCCCATCCTGTTGCTTCTTGCCTCTATGGGTACTTGGGCTACCGTTAGCTCCTTCTGGGCCTGCACTGCAACCGTTATCACCTGCGGTGCTCTCCCCTCTAACTGGCTTATTGGCTGCCCAACCTGCCTTCTTCTTTTCCTTCAGACTAGCGAGAATTTGGAATCTGTTTGTGCAGGTAGGCCCCCTTGCCTGGTTGTACAATGTCCCTCCTCCGTGGGGCTTATAACCCTGCACTGGGCCTGTTGCATCTATTTTCCATTCTCTGGCACACCTCCAGTGTTTGGTTCCTGCCTGTGCTTGCACATGATTTTGTGTCCCACCCCTTGCTACCCCTAGTTTTACCATTTGTTGGCCTGTTGCCGGTTGTAATAGATGACTCATCAGGTACCCCACATGTCTTCCTACCGCTCTTATCAGACTCCCCCCGTGCCACTAGTTCCCTCTTCAACCACTCAATGTTCTTTCTAAGCTAACCTACCTGCCAGCACACTATGCAGACCCCTGCCCTCCATGCCATTTACAGTAAAATGGCAGATCCACATCCTTGGCAGCATACCACCCTCCCTAGCCCCTTGCCTGGCTGACTGCCTCTTGCCATTCCTCCTACCCATGAATTGGTACTGTTCCACTCCATGTTACTTTCCCCCAGGTTAGACTTTGCACTTCATGAGTTTGGCTAAATTTTGCAAGTTCATTTTCGAAGTGAAGCTTGCCAATTTTGCACATCTCTATTCTGCGAGGTCTGCCCCTCCCCAAAGTTGAGTTCATCACTTCCATGAGACTTCTTTTGCTCAGGCTCCCCGTGCCCCATCTAAAGAACAGAGTCACCACAGCTGCAGCTTCCTTGGCGAGGGTGGGAAGGTGAGTGGTTGTCTTCATCTGACACCAGTGCTGCTCTGTGTTGGCCAACAGGGCCTTGACTACCCTCCCAGAGACATGAGTGCCCCACATTTATGCTGCCCTCAGGATCAACCAGCCTCAGAGTGGGATGCACGGGCTTGTGCATGAACCATAATCTCCCAGCATGAGGCAGTGCAAGGCAGTTTTGTCAGCATACTGGATGTTTGCATTTCTGTAAAAAAGAATTCAGCTCTGCATTGCACTGTAAACCATCTGCCTCTAAGGCCACCATACTGGAGTGTCAGCATGGCTTTGTTGGAACCATATCAGCCTCTGGACCAGAAGGTTGTGGGTTCTAGTTCCATACAAGGAATGGGCTCATACCACAAATGCTGGTAGTGCAGGACTAAGGGGATGTTCTGCTGTCGGAGTGTGCTGTCCTTTGGATGGGATGTTAAACCAAGGTCTTGTCTGCCATTTCTGGTGGTTGCACAAATGGACATTAAAGATTCCCATGGCACTTGTCAAAAAGAGCAGGGGAGTTTTTTTATTAATACAGACAATCAAACAGAATTATAATGCAATTATTTATGGAAAGAAAAACCATAAACTTTACATCTGGACCAAACATGGGAATGATGCGTTCACAACCACAAACTGATTCCTAGGTTTATGCAAGTAATTTCCCACTCATATATGTCAAATATACTGTATATAGGCATTTGTCAATGCTGAATGTTTGCTTGCTGACATTAGCATTTGATGTGCAGGAGTTAGACAGATGCAGAATAGGAATGTCAGTAAAGTATTGTACTCACGCCAATCCCACCTCCACCCTGCAGAGATGGACAGGCGTTAGGGTGTGCCTTTGGGTCATCACCCATAACGCTCATGGCATTTCACTTCACCCTATCCTGTAGACACCGACAAGTGTTGAGGTGTGCCTTGGTGTGTTTGGCTTCACAGTCACCCCATTTCACAAGGACATACGCTGAAATGGATGTAGTATAGGAGAATGGGGTGAAGTCTGGGGTCTAAGAGTCCAAAGCACAGCTCGATGCCTGTCACTGGCTTCAGGGTAAGGGGTTGGGGGTGGAATGGCATGAGCATTACAGCCGGCAATCCAAAGGCACACCCCTGATGCCTGCCAGTCTGTACAGGGTAGGATGTTATGGTTAGAAACCCTAACGCACCGGGCGTTTGTTGGTATTTGCACTACAAATTTTCAACATGGCCTTTTTGTGACCCCCGCCTCATGAAAGCATTTGGGACCTCTGCTCATGAACAGTGGCACTGTGATTTTGTTAATGTGTCCCAAACTTTTATTTCCCACAGCGACCATGCCATTCTGCGCCAGATGTGTGAAAACACAGATCAGGCAGGATGTGAAGAATGACAGCTGTACCATTCATAAGGAGGTGTGAAGAGATGGCAATGCTGAAAATCTGGAGTGAAAATATTAAAAATGCTCGAACTTCCGCGCGTACATGGAAACTGCACAACACACGCTCGTAACACAGTCATTTAGTGGAATTATTTCACCAAATTTTCAACATAAGCATTTTATGACCTCTGCTCATGAACACTGTCACTATGATTTTCTTAATCAGTCCCGAACATTGATTTCCCACAGCGACCGCGCCATTGTGCGCCAGATGTGCCAACACACATTTCAGGCTGGATGTGAAAAATGGCAGCTATACTGTTCATAAGAAGGTGTGAAAAATGGACAATGTTGAAAATTTTGAGTGGAATTATCACAAATTTTTAAAGTTACGAGTATGCGTGGAAACTGCACAATGCACGTTCGTAACATAGTCATTTTATGGACTTTTGTCACCAAATTTTCAACATAGGCATTTTAGGACCTCTGCTCATAAACAGTGTCACTGTGATTTTCTTAATCTGTCCCAAACACTGATTTCCCACAGCAACCGCGCTATTCTATACCGGAAGTGCGAAAACACATTTTGGCCAGGATGTGAAATATGACAGCTGCACTGTTCATAAGGAGGTGTGAAAAAATGACAATGCTGAAAATCTGAAGTGAAAATATTACAAATTCGTGAAGTTAGGAGTGTGTGTGGAAACTGCACAATGCATGCTCATAACACAGTCATTTTTTGGACTTTTTTCACCAAATTTGCAACATAGGCTTTTTTAGAGACCACCTCATGAACAATGACACTGTTGTTTTCTTAATCAGTCCCGAAACTTGATTCTGCACAGTGACCACAAAATCACCTTTCGGGACTGAATAACACCATGACGGTGACTGAATTCATGAGGAGGGGTCCCAAGAACCCCATGTTGAAAATTTGGTGCCAAAAATCCACTGAAGATCATCACACTGGGTTCTGGAGGTAAGTATGGGGGGTGTGTGAGGAGGTCGGGTGTGCAGTGGGTGGGTTGGTGGGGGTTGGGGAGGGGCCATGAGAGACAGCGAGGGACTGTTTTCTTTTTTTACAGGGCAAAAAAAAAGACAATGCGGGATGCTTTTGGCATGCTGGGGTGAGCTGTCAGTGTGCCACCTGGGTCTTTTTTGGGAGGGGGGCTGGAGCCAACGGGGATTGGGAACCCCCATTGGCCATATATTGTGCTTGGGGGGGAGCTCATGAGCCGAGGGGGATTGGGCACCCCCCTCAGCACACAAAAAATGGGAGGATGCATGTTATGCTGATGGGGATGACGACAGGGGGATTGGGCACCCCCATCGGCTTTAATGGGGACTGTGAGAGGTGGCAGTTGTCCGTCGGCATCCGTGGGGACAGTGAGAGGCCAGTGGAGAAGCCGCCATCATGTTTATTGAAAGGGGGACACCAGACAATGAAGCTGTGACTCGCTGTTGCAGTCAGGGATCCCCCCACAGCAAAAACAGCTGATTGTTTTTGACGGGGCGCTCCCTGATTGCAGCGGCAAGTTTGTTTCAAGTTGGTGGCAAGCTACACTACTGCTGTCATGGACAGCATGATCCTCTATTGATGCCACACAGACTAGCCCCAAAATGGGCTTCTGGCATTAGTAACAACACTGCCGTGCCTCCACAACTCGCTACTGCCGCAAGCTGCCCCAATATGTTTCTTGCACATGCGTGCAAGCAAGCATAAAAATGGAGAGGGTGATGACATTACAATACAGAGTGCTGTACTATACTGCATTGATTACTGTCAGAAAATATTAAAAAATATACACACACTCAAACCAAGGGGAGTGTTAAAATGCTAAATTTATTGGAGCACATCTGAACCTTTCTGTCACCTTTATGAAAAGTAAACAAATGCTCCCATAGCCCGAGCAGATCACTAACATAGTGCTACAGTGACAATACATTGTTTGCAATGTGTAATTATGTGCTTCCCAACTTTGGTCAGTTTATCAATTAACAGATTGATCCCTCTTGCCTGCGTAATAGTGGCCCCCTTCCCCCCAGTCCCCAGTGTTCCCAAAAGCATTATCAATGTAATTCCCTGGTGGAGTAGTACTCCTTCCCCCCACCCATCCCAGATGTGCCCAATAATTTTTTGCAATCTTATGTCTCTGGCAGTCTACATGATATTTAAATCGGGGGTCATTGCTGGACAACAACTGAGAAATTGGCTACATTCAGACACTCATTGGAGAATGAGGAGCCCTAAGGCAGGTGTGGACATTGTGAGAGCCCTCTCTACATTTTAGTTGCCCTTCCCACATTTACAGAAGTCTCCTTGCAAAGCTGTTTGCAGATCTGACAGAGACACTGTAATGAAATGAAATATCAATTACACACCATTTTTTATATTTCTCATCAAAATGTGAAGCTCATGGGGACAAAGTGGCACTAATGCCTGGCAGTTCAATCCCATTTGACTTTATTCCCTTCAAAACCGGCAGCACCAACAAGATCGCGGTTCTGTCACATTTGTAAACAGCTTTGTAAGGTGACATTTCAATAAATGGCTCCAGAACCGGACCCAGAGGGTCATAGTTGGTGGGATAGTCTCATCCCCAAAGAGGGTCGTTAGTGGGGTCCCACAGGGATCAGTTCTTGGGCCCCTCCTGTTCAACGCCTATGTCTGTGACATAAGGAGAGGAATCAGGAGTGAGATGAGTCTCTTTGCGGATGACTCAAAACTGGGGGCGGTGGTGGATGGGGAGGAGGGAAGGGTGGCCCTACAGGGTGACCTGGAGGCTCTGAAAAGATGGTCTAGAAAGTGGAAGCTGAGGTTCAATGTAGGGAAATGCAAGGTACTCCACCTGGGGGCCAGAAACCCGGGCCAAGTGTACACCCTGGGAAATGCTACAGTCTCGATGGCTGAGAAGGACCTGGGGTGGTGGTGGATGTCAAGATGAACAACTCGGAGACTTGTAGGAGGCAGCAGCCAAGGCCAACAGGATGCTGGGATGCATCGCTAGGGATCACCTCAGAAGGAGGAGTGATGCTCCCTCTGTATAACTGCTTGGTGAGGCCACACCTTGAGTACTGCGTGCAGTTTTGGAGTCCACACTTAAGAGGGACATTAAACTCCTGGAGAGTCCAGAGGAGGGCAACCACAATTATTTGGGGCTTGGGACAGGACCTATGAGGAGAGGCTCGAACAGCTAAATATGTACACATTGGAAGAGAGAAGGGACCGGGGGACATGATAGAGGTCTTCAAGTACATGAAGAGGGTAAATAGGGGAGGAACAGTCAGGGTGCTTCGAAGGAAGGAGGAGGGGCCACTAGAGGGCATGGGTGGAAGCTGGAGGGGGGAAGATTCAGGGGAGAAAGGAGGAGGTGCTACTTCACTGAGAGGGTGGTGGAGCCATGGAATGCACTGCCTAGGAGCTGGTGGAGGCAGAGATGGTGGAGAGGTTCAAGAGGGGCTGGGACAGGTACAGGGGAAGGGTTCTGGAAGCAAAATCCAATGCAGCAAGAATATCTGGAACTGGGAAGAGAGAAGCCAGAGAAGGCGAGGGAGGCAGCAAGGTCAGCACCCAGGGTGGGGGCTGACCAATCGAGCAGACTCGAAAGACCATTAGGCCTATTCTGCTGGCATTTTAGTATGTTAGTAAATACTTAATACATTAAAACAGCAGGGATCATCTCTCAAACTGTTCCTGCCCATCCTTTGATTACATTTGAAGCAGGGGTAATGTCTGATGAACCATCTGAACCATCTGATTCATGGAACACCAAGTTGAGCTCTCTCCTGGGAGACCGATGCAGATCATCGTCACAGTATAAATGGAAATTCTTCTTTATTTTTTTTATTTAGTTTTTGTTGACCTGGAAAGGTGTGCTAGCCATAGCAATGACTATTTTCAGGCACGACCTGGGAGTTTACAGATACAAAACAATCGATTTAACATTCGATCAACAGAGGTAGAAACAAAATACAAAACAGTAAAATACAATAAAGTAAAAGCATAGACAGTAGTAATACAAAGTAGTCAGCAAAGACACATAATACAAATTACATCAGCAATAACATGGAGTGAATAAAAGAGCAAGTGCAATAAATAAACCATTAAGCAGTAATCCTGGAGGAGAAAGTGGTATAATAAACAAAAATATTCCAAAATTATAATTATACATAAAGGATAGAGTAGAGCCAGGATACAACTGGGGGGATGCAGTAAAAAGGGAGAAGGATGGAATAGTATAGAAAGAAAGGCAAACGTAGGGGGGTAGGAACTTGGTAAACTAAAAGTGCAAGTAGACAACTAGAGGAGTGTACAGTGCATACCTGAAGTGAGAGGGTGCATAGATCAAGAGAGAGATAATGGGCTAGGGTGGTTTGAAGCAGGAGCGTGAACAGGAGTCAGCATGATGATCACAAAGCAATTTCTTGAAAGAATAATGGGAAGGTGCTAACCTTATAGCTAGTGGGAGGGAATTCCAGTGATAGGGGCATAACAGGAGAAAGTGCTAGCTCCTTTGGT